>OW240915.1:230348576-230393576 GCA_933207985.1 Pelobates cultripes
TTTCTGTTTCCTGTAACCGGCCGGACTGACAGGAAGTGCACACTCAGTGTGCACCTTCCTATCACTCCGGCAGGCCGACCACCGCGCACCGGAGTGCAGCTCGGCCACGCTACAGGGAAGAAACTGCAGCCGCCTGACCGCTCTTAACAGAGCGCTCAGGCGGCTGCAGTATTTAAAGGGCCGGCCCGCCGCGGCCGGTCTTACAAGAATTCTGGGGGGCAATTGCCTCCCTGCCCCCCGGCCCAGCCCGCCCCTGGCAGTGAGAGGAGCAGGGCCGCCGGACCGGGGAAGCTGCCACCCGGCCCGGCGGCTCCAGCCAGGAGCGTGGCCGGCCCCCATGTGCCGCGGCCCACCGGGAAATTTCCCGGTATCCCGGTGGGCCAGTCCGGCCCTGGTATCAGATGTAACTCTTTTTTTTGCAATTTCACTGACATTGGGGTGAATTTGCTTGAATGTCCACTCCTGGAAAAATTGGCAACTGTCTTGAATGTTTTCCACTTAGGACTTTAAATAGTTTGGAAATTGCCTTATAAGTTAGATGGGCAGCAACAATGACTTATCTAAGAACAATGCTGATGTTTCTCCTTGGCTTTGTGTTAACACAAACCTGAATGCTCCAGACCAACAAACTGATAAAACCTTGGCTATTTTAGAGGAAGTCATACTTGCTGGTCATCAATTAATCAAGGGCATTTGATTAGCAGCACTTGCCTGATACCTAGCCTCTTAATTCTATGGAAGCAGTAGGTATGTACTTTTTTGTGCTTGTAATTTGTACTTGTATTTCACACATGGCTTCTCCATTTTACCTTTATTTTTGCTAAATAAATATTGTTATTATGTCCTGAAATATGAAACCAAATAATTCAAAGTTCAGAGGATGAACTTTATTTTTCTAATATATATGTATAATCCATAATAGTACCAGCACTCTGTGTCTTAGAAAAACAAATGAACCTTTTTTATTGTAACATAAATCCAAGTAAAAAAAAAATATATATATATATATTAAAAAAAAAAATATATATATATATACATATATATATATATATCTCTATATATATATAATACTTACCTGACAAACATGGGGTACATTGACATTGTGGCAGGCTTATGTAACTACTGTAACTAACCCCCCCACCCCCCCCATTGTTTTTGGCTAGATTGGAGGTTTTGAAAAAAACCTAATAAAATCTGTAAGCTTTGAAGTTGCTGTTTAGTGGATGAGTGAGTGCCCTGGATCTTGTGCAGCTCAATGAGAAATATTTGCCTTTAGAGCTTAGCACCACTGACCTACACTTTCAAGAATTATTGGAGCCAGTTGTCTGATTGGCTGCCATAGTTGTGTTACAATGTTAATTTATGAAAGTGCCAATTTCTATTTAAATCTACACTTTTTGTAAAATGTAAAAGAAGTACATAGAGTACTTCCGCAAGCAAAAAGAGTCTTCCTTTAAAAACAATTTATTTATTTTCATTTTCTTGCTTTCCATCTAAATTTTTTCCCATCACCCACTTATTTATTTAAATTTTTTTATTATTTAAGAATTTTATTGTTTTTCAATTGTTAAAATGACATTGATAGTGCGAAGGTACAATATGCGCAGTGAAATAATATTAGCGTTACAGATTACATATAACAAATATTAGGTAGCAATTACATTGGTACATCACGGCTTGTAGTTACAGTGTGTCACAGAGTACTTTCTATTTTAGCAAAACTGTTAATAGTAGTAAGTTCCAATCACAACATATTTGGTCATAGTGGACGAACTTAATTAAGATACACTAGTTCACAATTATATAAGGGTGCATTTAAACAAACATAGTTGTTATAGGCCACTCAATCCTATTAATGAACTGTAGAGCCTGGACCATGTAACCCACTGAGAGACTTTGAGCCGAGGTTGCTGTAAGCTTCCAGAAGTTTTGGAAGTGTGACTGTCTTTCGTGAGTTTCGGTCTAGATCTGACCTTGCGATCTATCTGTGCGTCTGTCGAGAGGCAGGCCTGTCCGACCCGGTCGTTTGGTTGTGGTACCTGTACTGTCTTAAGTCAGGTTATGAGGTATCATTTGGGTGTAATGAATGCGTCCCATGGTTCCCAAGTCTTGGTAAATTTCCCATACTTTCCTAATTTGGCATGTGTAAGTTCCTCCATCCGTTTTATGTCCTCTACTCTTGAAATCCATTCTCTGACTGATGGTGGCTGTGGTTGTTTCCATAGTTTGGGTATCAGTTGAGAGGCTGCCATGGCTAGGTGGTTGAATAGGAATATTTCGTTTTTTGTGAGTCCCTGTGGTGCTAGGAGAAAGATGTAGTGATCGGGTGCCTTAGGGAATTTGGCCTGAACAAGTGTTTGTACGATAGTATGGATTCTATTCCAGAACTTGAATATAATCGACACTGCCACCAGATATGGGCGTGGTGGGCTTCTGTTTGCGTGCACCTCCAGCATGTGTCGGAGGTCGTGTTGTGTATTTTCTGAATTTGTGTTGGTGTGTAGTGCCATCTGGTTATATGCCTAAAGTTGCTTTCTTGTGCTGTCAGAGAGGGGGTGGAGTTGTGTGCGGTTTTGAAAATGGTACACCATTGTTGTTCTGTGAGGTTTGTTTTGAGTTCATCTGCCCATTTTATCGTATATCTTGGGCGGTTTGGTTTTTGCGTTTCCCTAATTACTGTGTACATAGTAGATAGGGTCTTTTTCATGAGTAGGTGTGAGGTGCAAAGTTGTTCGAATCTAGTTAGTGGTCTTTCTCCCCTGGGTAATAGATTCCGGGTCTTAATAAAATGGCTCAGTTGGTTGTAGTGGAAGAGTTGGTTTCCGGTATGTGGGTGCGTTGGTATGAGTTGGGATAGGCTTTTAATTTTGCCCTCAAGAACTACATCTCGCAGTTGTAGCAAGGAACCTTTATAATAGAGGTCGTATGACTTCCCCGAGGCTCCCTTTTGGAAGTGAGGGTTTTGTGTGAGTGGATATAGTGGGGATGTGAAAGGCGATATGTCCGTCGTTTTTCTCAGTTTGTGCCATATTTTAATAGTTGTGTCTATGGTTGGGTGGGACTTGTGTTGACGATATTGAGGTAGGCATTGTTGTAGCCAAGGGCAGGTGTTTAGAGGTGTCTCCGAGATGTTGTTTTCTAGGTTTACCCATTGTTAAGTCTTCATGAGTTTTGTCCATTCATAAATTCTTTGTAAGTGTATTGCTTTATCGTATAGGTCTATATCGGGTAGGTTCTGTCCCCCCTGTTCCTTGCTCTTAATCAGTGTTGCATGAGCTAGACGGGAGGGTGTATTGGCCCAAATAAATTTTGTGAAAGTGGATCTGACTGTGTTGAAAAATTTAGCCGGTATTGTGACGGGGAGTGTCTGGAGGAGGTATAATATACGGGGAAGAAGGTTCCTTTTTATTATGTTGACCCTGCAGAGCCATCCAAAGCTGGGTCTTTGCCAAGCCTGAAGGTCTCTGATGATGTTCGCAATCAGTTGGGGGAAGTTTAGATGATAGATGGAGTTAAGTTTGGACGGGATGTGTACTCCTAAATATTTGATGGATATTGGGGCCCATGTGAAGTAAATCTAGTTTGGAGCTGTGAATCAAGGGTTTTTGTTGTGTATATTGGTAGAAGATCGCATTTGGTTAGGTTGGCCTGGAAGTTAGAAACTTCACTATATGCCTTCATTTCTGTTAGGATTGTGGGTATTGTCGAGATCGGGTTCGAGATTGTAAAGAGGAGGTCATCTGTAAAGGCCGTGATCTTATATTCTTGTTCGTTAATTTTAAACCCTTGAAAATGTTTATTGTCCCTGATCCCCTGGAGGAAGGGTTCTAGCACCAAAATGAAGAGAAGGGGTGAGATGGTTACTGGGTGAGATAGTTGTCCATTGATTCGCAGTCGGGCCGTGGGAAATGAGTATATGGCATTTAGCCATTCCTGCCAACGCGGGCCAAAGCCCAGGTATTGCATTGTATGTTTTAGGAGTGCCCAATTTACCCTATCAAAGGCCTTTTCCGCGTCGATGGCTTGTAGGGTACTATTAATTCTATGTGTATGGGCCCAGTGGATGAGGTTAATGATTTTGGTGGTATTGTTTTTAGCTTCTCTGCCCGGGACAAAGCCCGCTTGGTCTTGATGTATAAGGCCCGGCAGGAAGGGTTTTAATCTTGTGGCCATTATCTTTGTTAGGATTTTTAAGTCTATATTTATCAGCGAGATACGTCTATAATTGCCGCATGATGTAGGGCCCTTTCCCGGTTTTGGGATAAGAGTGATCGTCGCTTCTAGTGATGATTTGGGTATAAGGGACGCAAGTTTTTGTGCGTTAAAGGCGTCTATAAATGGTTGGGCTAAGATTCGGGACATTAATTTATAATATTTCCCTGTGTAGCCGTCCGGGCCCAGACTCTTGCCCAGGGGGAGAGTTTTGACTGTGTTACGGAATTCTTCTAATGTGATAGGATCCTCAAGAAACGCTGTCTCGTTAGGTGGGAGAGTGCGTTTGATCCTAGGTTTTAGGAATTGCAGAATGTCTTCCTTGGATGGTTGTGAATTTGTCAAATTGTATAGGTTTGTATAGAAGTTGTGGAAGGCTTTGATTATGTCTGGCATGTGACACGTTAGTGTTCCGTCATCTCGTTTAATTTCGGAGATGAAGGAGGATTGTCTGTCTTTTTGTTGGGATTGTGCTAGAAGTTTTCCTGCCTTACCTCCTTGCGTGTAGTAAGTGTTTTTCGTTAAGGACAGTTTACGTTTGACGTGTAAGTGCAGGAGGGTCGTCAGTTCCGTTCGTTTGGCTAGTAGTAATTTGTAATCCTCTAGAGAGGAAGATTTGTGGTGGTTGCTTTCTAGAGATTTAATTTCTTGGGTAAGCCTAGAGACGTTTTGTTCTCTCTTACGTTTCAAGGTTGAGGCTATTCAAATTAATTCCCCTCTGAGGACCGCCTTATGGGCTTCCCATGTCATAATTGGTGAAGTGTCTCCTGAATTTGGTCAATGGCCTCTGTATTGTTTAATATTAAGTCGTTAAGTTTCCATTGTGTTGTCGGGTTGGGTAGAGTGGGAATTGACAGGGTGAGCATCAGTGGGGCATGATCCGACCAAGTGATAGGGCCGTAGTTTGCTGATTTTATTAGAGAGAGATATCTGTGTTGTAGGAAGATGGTGTTGATGCGAGAATATGTTCCTGTTGGAGGTGAGAAGAACGAGTAGTCTTTGTATGAGGGGTGTATAGATCTCCAACTATCGTACAGTTGGGCGTTATAAAGGGTTTATTTGTGTACGTGTTTGCGATTGGTAATTCCACAAGGAGGTTGTGGTGTCAAGTTGGCAATCTAAGGAGATATTGAGGTCTCCTCCCAGAATCAGTATTCCCTCTTGGAAGGTGGAAAGTTTATGTAGGATTTTTTTGAGGGTCTTGTTTTGTTTTTTGTTTGGCAGATAGACATTAACTAAGTTGACTTGGGTGTTACCTATTTTCCCTCTTACGAATATAAATCTTCCCGAGTCGTCGGTCTGTTGGTCTTGGAACATGAATTGTGTCTGGCGCCCTATTAGTACAGCTACTCCTCTTGCTTTCGCTTCAGTATAGTTACTGTAGTACCCTTTTGTGTAGTCTATGTTTAGGAGTTTAGAGGATTTACCTTTATGGAAATGGGTTTCCTGAATGAAGACAATCTGCGCTTTGTGTCTCCGGAAGTCTGATAGGGCCACTGACCTTTTTTCAGGGGTGTTTAGACCCCTTGCATTTTGTGTGTGAATTGTTATGAGGGACATGGTGAAGTCTGGGAGTTGGGTATGGGTTTTGGTTATTGTTGTTGTTTGGGGTTTAGTGGTTGAGTTGGAGTTAAATGGTGATGTGATCTTCACACAGGCAGTCAGACGTAGTTATGTATGTTGTGGTGAGGATGTGGGGGTTTGCTGTGGTAGTGAGATTGGGGGATTGATTTGTTACCTTGCTTTTGGGGAAGTCCAGGTCCAAAATTTGTGTGGATAAGATCGGTCACCTGTTGGTTATGACGCGTTTATTGTTCGTCAGGTCACTGATCAGTTCAAAGTCTCATTGGATCTTACTGCTTAGGTCCTCTATGGGTTGATGGTTCCCAGCGCTATGGGATACGCTCTGCGATCAATAGGAATATATAACATTAACAACAATAAGGAGAGTATATGAGACAAAAAGACAGGTATGTGCAATCAGTACAGTTCATAAATATCTGTAACACACTAGTTTGGGTATTTGAGCGTCTTGCGGGTGTTATAAGGAAAGTCTCGTATTCGCCTGTACCTAATCGTTAAGTGGTTTTCCATCTCACGGGTTGTGGACAGAAGGCAAACCCGAATAGGGGGTTAGTCAGGGGATATAATTGGAGAGGGGAGGGGGAGACGGGTGAGGGGAATGTGGTTGTTAGTTAAGGGTGTAGTGCGGGGGAGGGAGGGAATAAATGCTCCCACAGGAGGGAGTCAAGTTCGATCTCGACGCTAGAGAAGGAACTGTAAATCTCTCTGGGTTGTGTGCTGTGTCTTAAACCTGGGACCCAGGGCTTATCGATCCCAATTGTATGTTTCGCCTTTAGGAGGGATGGGGAGATTTCGAGCATTCCTATGTAGGATTGAGAAGAGAGGGGGGGAGAGGGGAGTACTTCAAAGAGGACAACTGATTGTAGTGTACGTCTCCTTCCCTTTCCTATATATATATATATATATATATATATATATATATCTACCTACCTCTATATATTTTTTTTTATTGTATTGATTCCAATCTCTCTAATGTTTCAGAAGAGTAAGTAGGGGGCCCATGTTGTTAGATGAGTTAGTGTGTGGTTAGTTTGCACACGTGAGGATGGGTTATTACTACCGCGAGGCATATTCTGCAGAGATGTGTCTGTAAACAAGTCTGTGAATTATAACAATAGTAACAACATTAATATACGACCTGTTGAGGAGTTATTCGGCCTTTCAGGAGGAGAGATAGGTAATTTAGGATAGTTCTGTACCAAGTTAGAGTAGAATATAAGTCCTATTCTCGAGGGATCTGTCAGCAGTGGCATTGCCTGCTGGGTTAGTGAGCCGAATCAGCGAGATGGTGTCGTCCTAGGTAGTCTGTGTTGGACCCTATACTCAGGTAGCGACTTAGGTAGGTCAGCATGCAGGGACGTGCTTGAGGAAGTGTAGTGTCCATCATTCAAATCTAGTCAAGTGGGGAAGGTTGATTGTAGGTGAGGTTCTTATTCCATAGGTATAAGTCTTTGACGGTTGCAGTCTTCCAGCGGTCCTTCTCGCCTCACGTGTTGGGATCGGTGTAGCGGATGGCCCTGGGCTGTCCTGAGTAATTCATGTATTTCTATGCATTCATATGAAAATAGCAAAGTTCTATGTATTTGATGTATTGTATTCGTCTGAATGTTAGGTAGTTTCATTCCCTTAGTTTGTTCGAATGAAACTACCGAACAGTCATACCTCCCCTGTGTGAAGTGTGTCCTCAATTACCCGTTGCAATATTGTTGCAAACGGGTAATTGACAAGTGAAGTAGCCGTCCTTTGTTCTCGGGGGTGGCCGCCATTCGACAAACGAACACGTGGCGGCGGCCATTTTAAAACTCCCGAACAGCGGTGTTTTGCCGTCGAGTGTCTGGAACTCAAATCGGACACTCGACTAGGCGAACACCGCTGAAACCTCCACAAGCCCGGTCCGTTCGGTTCCTAACTACCGAACGGCCCCTCGTTCGGTAGATAGAAAGAACCGAACGAGGGGATTCAGGCGAACCCTCCCTAGCCTCTATAGCTAGAGGTTTTCGTGCAGTTTGTTCCCTTACTCCAGGACCGACCGCAGGGCCCATTCACATGGAACCGCATTCGGCTGTTTCACTCAGTGCGGTCGGTCATTTTATTCCCTCCATAAATTTCCCGAACCCCTGGTCTGATCTGGGTGATTTTTGGATATGTTGTTCACCCAGATCAGGGCTATCAGGGGGTGTAGGATTTAAAGGGGTACCCCTACGTTTAGGGGTACATCCAGAAATGGGGGGAATTACTGTACTGGATAAGGGGATTATGATGCCGGCTGAGGGGAGGAGATGTGTGGGAGGTTACCAGGACAGGATTGGCTACTGTATTAATGAATGTAATCCCTCCCTTGCATGGGAGCATGCTTTAAAAGGCCAGTGTGGATTAAAGAGTTCAGTTCTGCTCCTGAAACTGTGTGTCGTCCAGTTATTGGGATTGCTGTTGGGATACTGCTGTGTTATTTTGCCTGCTGGAAACCTTGCCTGTGGATTTACAATTTACTTGTTCCTGAGCCTCACTTGGATTATAAGCGGAGATACCTGGGGAATATTGCATCTCTGCTACATTGGTTGGCAGTGCTGGGATCCAGACTCACAGAGGAACAAGCATAAATGGAGTACGCTCCACGCTAAAAGACCTCCTGGAGGCAAGGGGTATACAAGCCAGCAACAAGAAGAAAGCGGTACTCATTACTGAGCTTATGGCAGAGTACCAAATGGATGGTGATTCGGTTCCCGAACAGGGGGATTCGGGAGAAACACCGGAATAGATGGAGTTCCAGAGGCAGCTACAATTTAGGCTGTCCTTCTATGGGGAACACCCTCCAGCAGAGATTATTTTAAAGACTATGACAGAGGTCCAGGAATTCATCCTAAGGAAACGGACAACAGCAGCCCCAGAACGCAGCTCTGCAGTAAATGTGCCACAAGAAGGTAAGCCTAAGATACCATACCAGGCTTTTAAAACGTATGTGGAGGCAGAGGAAGATATAGACGCTTTCCTGCAGGATTTTGAGAGACTGTGTGCCCTGCATAGAATCAGCGCAGAGGATTGGGTACCTATTTTGGCAGGAAGGTTAACTGGGAGGGCAGCAGAAGCATACCATACTGTACCCAATGAGGAAATCCAAAACTACAGCAAAGTTAAAGAAATTATACTGGCCAGGTATGCTATAACACCCGAAGCATACTGGCGGAGATTCAGGGATTTAAAGAAGGTGGAGAAAGATTCACACGCAGAGTGGGCATGCAGATTACAAAGTGCAGCACTTGGGTGGGTGCAAGCAAGCAAGACACGGTCCATGGAGGATGTAATCCAGATGATGCTGATGGAGCAATTCTATGAGGGGGTAACCAGCGATGTCCAGGAGTGGGTAAGGGACAGAAACCCTACATCCCTCACCGAAGCTGCCAGGAAAGCAGATGAGTACCTGGATGCACGTAGGCAGCAAAAACCTGCAGCTCCCAAGGCCACTTTTAAAACCTTTGGGGGGACCACCTACACCCCAGCCCCACAAAGGCAATTACCACCACCACCACCACCCACTGCACAGCCACGTTTCCGCCAGCCCACGTCTGGCCCCTGTCATCACTGCCAGAAATGGGGACATTATAAAAGGGAATGCCCACAGCTGCGGGACCGTTCCACCTGGATCCGTCCAGGCCCGCCACCACCACCAAGAGCAGACGCAGCTCACCACTACCAGGATATAGTAGCCACACCATATGGTTCAGCAGTTCCCATTACCACCGTGGAACAGTGGGAAGTACTACATGAGGCAGATCCAGTCCAGGCCAATGCTGATAACCGACAGCATCACAGACAAACTGTATACCTGGAGGGTAAAGCGGTCCAAGGGCTACGTGACTCAGGAGCTACAATCACCCTGGTAAAGAGTCACCTGGTTCCGGATCAGTCGAAATTAAGTAAGACTGTGACCATCCGGGTAGCCGGGGGAGCAGTGTACCGGCTACCTACAGCAAGGGTACATTTACATTGGGGAGCGGGGTCAGGACATGTGGAGGTGGGGTTGATGCCGCAGTTGCCGGTGGAGGGGAACGATCTGGGGAAGCTCACGTCTGCTTTTGAGCCCCAGACAACCACCACAGGAGAAGCTCACCATGTGGTCACCCGACAACAGGCCCGCACCCAGGACTACAACACACTCCCAGAGGTTCAGGTAAGAGATCTTTCCCCTTCCCTTGACTGTGTTCCCTGGGCCCCTCCTAACGAATTTGCAGCTGAGGTAGTGACTGACTCCACCTTGCAGGTGTATAGGGACAAGGTGACAGCAGACGCTCCTGGGGGAGATGGCGAAAGGTTTATCTGGGACAAACAGCTGTTATACAGGGAGACGGATAAGCAGGTAGCCGGGTCAGACCCGATCGTGATGAGACAATTAGTGGTACCAGAGCGGTACCGGGCAGAGCTACTCCGGATAGCGCATGACATTCCGCTATCCGGACATTTAAGGGTCAGCAGGACCCGGCACAGGTTAACGCAAAGTTTCTTTTGGCCTGGAATTAGCCAGGAAGTGCGCAGGTATTGCAACACTTGCGATACATGCCAAAGGGTGGGGAAAAGGGGGGACCGGCGCAAGGCCAAGCTACACCCCCTTCCCATAATTGAGGAACCCTTTAGTAGGGTAGCAGTCGACTTAATAGGACCCCTCAACAAAGCGAGCCCATCAGGCAAAAGATTTATCCTGACAGTGGTAGACTATGCCACTAGATATCCATAGGCGGTGGCCCTGACGAATATACAGGCTGAAACAGTAGAGGAAGCCCTTATGCAGATATTCTCCCGGGTGGGACTTCCCAGGGAGATTGTCTCCGATCAGGGTACCCAGTTCACCGCCTCTGGAAGTTCTGTGACATTAAGCCTGTCATTAGTTCCCCTTACCACCCCCAGACGAATGGGCTCTGCGAACGTTTCAACGGTACATTGAAACAAATGCTCCGAACCTTCGCAGAGACCCACAAGGACTGGGAGAAATTCCTGCCTCACCTCCTCGTTGCTTACAGGGAGGTGCCGCAGGAATCCACTGGGTTTTCCCCATTTGAATTATTGTTTGGCCGCAGGGTACGAGGGCCTTTAGATTTAATCAGAGAGCATTGGGAGGGAGAACGGAGCACCAACGGTACCCCCATCATACCATATGTGTTGGCATTCCGAGACCGCCTAGAGGCCTTAACCCAGACGGTACGCGAGAATTTGCAGGCGGCTCAGACACGCCAGCGCACATGGTATGATCGGGGCGCCAGGGACCGTAGCTTTCAGGTCGGGCAGAAAGTGTTAATTTTAAAACCTGTCCGACACGATAAGCTGCAGGCCGCCTGGCAAGGCCCTTATAAGGTGGTAGAGCAAAGGTGTGACACCACTTATATAATAGGCTCGTGCGTTGGTACTGGAGGGCGACGCATACTCCATGTGAACATGATGAAGCCCTACTAGGAGCGCTCCGAGGAAGTGACCGCCATATGCGCGCCTAACTCAGAGGAGTTTGACAGTCTGCCTCTCCCAGATCTGCTGGGAGAGGGTCAGTTATCTGGGGACTTAGGTGAAGTTGCCCTGGGAGACCGGCTGAGCCCACAGGAGCGGAGCGAGGTACAACAGCTGTTGAGGGAGAAGCAGGATATCTTCTCTAATATACCTGGTTACACTCCTCTGGCCACTCACCGAGTAGACACCCCAGGTCAACTCCCCATGCGTCAGACCCCGTACCGCATCCCAGAAGCGGTACGGGAGAACATGCGCAAGGAGATCGATGAGATGCTCCAGCTGGGGGTGATTGAACCTTCTGACAGCCCTTGGGCTTCCCCGGTAGTGCTAGTACCAAAACGGGACGGCACGACCCGTTTTTGTGTAGACTACCGGAGATTGAATGAGAAGACGGTATCTGACGCCTATCCCATGCCCAGGATAGACTAACTACTGGACCGGATGGCGAGGGGCACTATCTTACCACTATTGACTTGTGTAAGGGGTATTGGCACAAGACGCCATCCCTAAGTCGGCCTTTGTCACCCCATTCGGCTTGTACCAATTTAAGGTCATGCCGTTTGGGATGAAAAACGCCCTGGCTACATTTCAGCAGATGGTGGACCGCCTCCTGGATGGGTTCCAAGATTATACCTGTGCTTACCTCGATGATATTGCCATCTTCAGCAATACCTGGCTGGAACACTTGACCCATGTAGGAGCGGTCCTGGACCGGTTTAGGGCTGCTGGTTTAACGCTGAAACCAGCCAAATGCAGCATAGGCATGGCCGAAGTACAATACCTCGGCCATCGGGTAGGATGTGGCAAGCAGAAGCCAGAACCAGCCAAGGTAGAGGCTGTAGCTCAATGGCCTACCCCTAGGACTAAGACTCAGGTATTAGCGTTCCTAGGAACGGCCGGGTACTACCGGAAATTTGTCCAGAACTATAGTGCCCTAGCCAAACCCCTCACTGACTTAACCCATAAGAACCTTCCCCGCCAAGTGACCTGGACCCCGGAGTGTGAGCAGGCATTTCAACTGTTGAAAGATGCATTGACCAATGCCCCTGTCTTGGCAGCTCCCAATCCAACTAAACGTTTTCTTGTTCACACAGACGCTTCTATGTTTGGATTGGGAGCAGTACTGAGCCAAGATGGCGGAGAACATCCCGTGGCTTACATCAGCCGCAAGCTGTTACCTCGAGAAGTAAGCTACGCCGCCATCGAGAATGAATGCCTGGCTGTGGTGTGGGCCTTGAAGAAATTACAGCCGTATTTGTATGGGCAAGCTTTTTCCCTGCTCACGGATCCCAACCCGTTGGTCTGGCTAAACCGGGTGGCTGGGGACAATGCCAGGCTGCTGCGCTGGAGTTTGGCGCTGCAGCCCTTTGACTTTAATATCCAGTACAGCCCGGGTAAACAGAATGGAAATGCTGACGGGTTGTCAAGACAAACTGACCTAGAGAAATGATCCGTGAGCCTCCCCGGACATCCCCAAGCCGATCCGTGTGGGATCAGACTGTGTATGCCGGCTTGTGGGCAAGGGGGAGCAGTGTAGCGGATGGCCCTGGGCTGTCCTGAGTAATTCATGTATTTCTATGCATTTGTATGAAAATAGCAAAGTTCTATGTGTTTGATGTATTGTATTCGTCTGAATTTTAGGTAGTTTCATTCCCTTAGTTTGTTCGAATGAAACTACCGAACAGTCAGACCTCCCCTGTGTGAAGTGTGTCCTCAATTACCCGTTGCAACATTGTTGCGAACGGGTAATTGACAAGTGAAGTAGCCGTCCTTTGTTCTCGGGGGTGGCCGCCATTCGACAAACATTTTAAAACTCCCGAACAGCGGTGTTTTGCCGTCGAGTGTCTGGAACTCAAATCGGACACTCGACTAGGCGAACACCGCTGAAACCTCCACAAGCCCGGTCCATTCGGTTCCTAACTACCGAACGGCCCCTCGTTCGGTAGATAGAAAGAACCGAACGAGGGGATTCAGGCGAACCCTCCCTAGCCTCTATAGCTAGAGGTTTTCGTGCAGTTTGTTCCCTTACTCCAGGACCGACCGCAGGGCCCATTCACATGGAACCGCATTCGGCTGTTTCACTCAGTGCGGTCGGTCATTTTATTCCCTCCATAAATTTCCCGAACCCCTGGTCTGATCTGGGTGATTTTTGGATATGTTGTTCACCCAGATCAGGGGGTGTAGGATTTAAAGGGGTACCCCTACGTTTAGGGGTACATCCAGAAATGGGGGAATTACTGTACTGGATAAGGGGATTATGATGCCGGCTGAGGGGAGGAGATGTGTGGGAGGTTACCAGGACAGGATTGGCTACTGTATTAATGAATGTAATCCCTCCCTTGCATGGGAGCATGCTTTAAAAGGCCAGTGTGGATTAAAGAGTTCAGTTCTGCTCCTGAAACTGTGTGTCGTCCAGTTATTGGGATTGCTGTTGGGATACTGCTGTGTTATTTTGCCTGCTGGAGACCTTGCCTGTGGATTTACAATTTACTTGTTCCTGAGCCTCACTTGGATTATAAGCGGAGATACCTGGGGAATATTGCATCTCTGCTACAATCGGAACCTGTGTTAGTTTCTCCGCTTTTTAGCGGGTGTAAGCCATTTTTGGCGTTGGGTGGATTGGAAGCTTTCTTGGTTAGGCAAAGGTGAGTTCCAGTCCATAATTGGAGTGTCCGTGAGATCCAGCGCTCTGAGAAAGGGAGGGACGTCGAGGGAAGAGGTAATAGTAATAGTGTTTCCTTTGTTTGTCACGATTAAGGCAAAAGGGAAACCCCATCTGTATTTTATGTTCCTGTGTCTAAGGAGCTCTGTTATGGGTTTGAAGGCCCTTCTTGCTTGAAGCGTGTACCAGGATAGATCCGGGTAGATTTGTATGGGGTTGCCATGGAAAAGCAGAGGCTGTGTGGTGTCCCTCAGTGCTCTCAGTATTGAATCCTTGATGGTGAAGTAGTGTATTCGGCAGATCGCGTCCCTTGGGGTGTCTTGAGACAGTCCTCTAGAGCGGAGTGATCGGTGGGCTCTATCTAGGAGTATCTTATTATCGCTGGGTTCACCCAGGATCAGGTTGAATAATTCAGTGAGCATTGATGTCAAGTTTTCGTCCTTGGTCTCCGGTAGCCCTCTTATGCTTGGATTATTTCTACGACCCCGGTTATCCAGGTCATCTAGGTGCCGCTGGGTTGTGTGTGGGAGTCTATTGTGGAAGAAATATTGGTGATTTGGGCTTGCATGACGTCTCTCTCCTCTTCCAGGTCATTGACCCGGAGATTTAGCTGCTGGACATCCGAACCAATTGCTTCCATCTTGGAGTGGAAGGAGGCCTCCAGCTTGCTCAACATGTGCTGAAGGTCAGACTTTGAAGGTAGGTTTCGTAGTAATTCTCTTATGTCTGGATCAGTGTTGGTGGTTGTTTCTAATGATAATAGTGAGCATTCTGATACCTGCGGGCTGTGTGGTTGTGCGTTGGAGAGAGATTCCGTCTCCGCCATTTTGAAGGTCGCGGCCGCGGCCCCTGCCTCGCGGTCAGAATTCTCTTTAAAATATCTGGTCAGAGAGCCCGATTTAGTTGTAGGGGTTTTCCCTGGTTGCCCCTGAGACTGGTGCTGTCTTTTAGGGTTGCCCATGTTGCGTAAATACCTCCGATTGCTGTGGATTATGCCCAGGTCTGGAGGAGCGAAGTTAGAATGCGTCCATTAAGCTCCGCGGCTGGCCACGCCATCACCCACTTATTTTATGCCACTTCCCCAATTTAAATCAATTCAATAGGTCTTCCATGTTAAGGATCTGGATGATCTGGCAGTTTTCATGGTCAACATGCTTCCTTTTGACATGTGCCGAAACAGAGATAGGTCTGTATTGAGACTGGCCGTCACTGCTTCTCCTGTGTACAGATCGTGCTATGTAACAACAAAGCCTGCAACAGAATTGGAAGACATGGATCTGAAGAATTACAGAGAAAAATGTGGGGATTTTCATAGAAATTTGCATATTCTGGTGGCTAATGGGTGGGAGACAATAGGTGGATTTCATGATCGTATGTCTGATTTTGTGGCATTATTGCCATTTGATTGTTCAAATAACCCCAAAAGGCCTTCTATTTGAAAGCAGACACTCCAGGGTATCTTATATGGCGTATATTCTGCCTTAACTTGACGCCATTTTTTTACCAATTTATGTAAAAATATATATATTGCATTGTTGCTGGCTATTTCGTACATTTGATATGTACCACAGTCATAAAATCCCCCAAATTATGTGGTTACCTCTTCAGAGTAAATCAATATGTCCAATGTATGCCAAAACTTTATTTTGTAAAGTTACAATACTGTAAAAGAGACATGAAAATCTCAGATTTTTAAGTGTGAATTTTCATAGATGGTTTTGAGGGATCCATGTTCTATTTTGGAGTATTTTAGCAGGCTGCTTATTCAACTACCCCACAAAGGCATACACACAGCTATTTAAGGTTTTCTTCAAACTTTTAATTTTTACGCTGGGTCCTGCCCTAATTTGGAGTGTTTTTTCTTTCTTTTTTACCAAGTTGCAGAAGATGCAGACTGAAGGAGAATTTATTTGCAGTTAATAAACCTGGGTTCATTTTAGTAACCAACTGAAAATTTCCATCCAGCGTCCTTAAGGAGTTTAAATAAGAAAAAGAACCACGATCTAAAAATAAACAAACAAAAAAAAGTCAAAAACACTCTGCAATAAAAAAAAAAAAACACAACACAATCCATAGCCCATAGAGGGGTGGCTGCAGAATAAGCTCTGCTAGCAAACTAATCAGAGTACTTGGACAGCCAAGTCTTGAAAGAAGTCTCACTTGGCTGTCAGAGTATTGTGATTGATTCCAGAATGTTTTTACATTTTCCAGTGGGCTTTTATTGCAAAAGGTCCTTTTTATTATGTTAATTATCATCTTTTTTTTTTTACCTGGTTTCAATTTATAATTATTAGGGTGAGAATGGGGTAGGTAGGAATTGATGTGGTAACTAGGGTTTTAGGGACCTCATGTTCCCAGTGAAGGGAGACATATGATTGGGGGGTGACGGGGCTGGACAATGGCATTTTCACCCATATTTTAACATTAATTAGGGCCTCCAGCCATCAGTGGGGGATACAGGTGGGACATTAGGTCCCTCAGCCATTAACACCTAGCCCCCCATTATTATATTTATTTTAGGACTCACAATATGGGTGGGGGCCAAGAGGGGTGTAGGGAGGTGAAACTGTTGTAGATCAAATCAAATGTTTGATAATCTTTGTATATCTGCCTCTTTCCAAATTAATAAGTATATGCGTGCACGCTTTCCTAGAAAGTAATTCACACCGAGCAAGTTTCAGGTTCATGAAAGACTTCAGGAATGTGTTTATTCCGAGGGGTGGGAGCCCCTTATACGTCATATGCATAGTCATAGATAACACAAAGTATACATTCAACAATTGGTTAACAGTCTAAGGGGTCTTTCCTGATACCATCCCACTGGGCGTGACCCCAGCATCGTCACATGACATTCCTTTGTATCCCAGCACCATTTTATTACATGTGGCAAGTCCTTGAGAGAGAGCTGTTACTTGAACAAAGGAGGCGGGGGGGGGTTTAGAAAGGGAAGCAGTTCCTCTAACAGTGAATCTCCATTTTGTTACACGAGGGCTTCGCTCGATGGGAGGGGGAGTGAGCAGTCACTGAAAAAAAGTACTAATAATAAATAAAATGAATAGACCACACTCACACAGAAAATCTCGCTATCAATAGGCATTATGTAAATGTCTATTAAATGGCATATAGGTATGCCGGTGACGGGTGACCTTTGCTCCTCATTCACTATCCACCTTGTCTCCATGATGTCTATGACACTGACATGATTTTTAAAATCCACCTCATACATAAAGAAATTTGTATGGACTACGAACATTACTTTAAGCATGAGGAAGATTTTAAAAAGGAAGCAACACAACTATCAGTGTCACAAACATTATGGAGACGAGACTGGAACGGAGGAGCGAAGCGATCTAGGCACTAAGGGAGTGCTGATGGTCCACGGGTTAGGAGCACTGGCAACCCACTCTACGCCACTGATGTCACCTTCAGGGATCTTTACAAAAGCAGACTTATCAAATTCCCTTATGCACATAATATATTTCATATTTGCCATTGGTGTCTACTCTGTCTACAACAGAATATTTATTTAAACCAGTGACTCAAACTACAAACAACAGATGTCTAAAATTACCTTTTTGCATAATTTCTAATTGAGCACCTTTCTAAAAGAAAGACTGCTGATGTTTTTGTTTATCATGACTAAATCTTTTGAAGCATAACATTCATTTAGTCTCTCTTTATTTTGGTGTTTCATCTTTATTGTGACCAATAATTTGGATGATTCCACACCATCCATTATATATGAACCTGAATGACTCTTAGAGATCATCACTTTTTATTTACAAAATGGTAATGTAATGAGAATCACTACAACCATAGATGCAAAGATTGTGTTTGAGGGTCAAAGTGGATCACTGATCACCCTTTAGATCAAGGGAGTCCAACCTTTTTGCTTCATTGGGTGACACTGAGCACACAGCAGTTGTCTTAGGCCGCACATAAAATATATAATATAATTAATTTATATAATAAAAATTCAAAAGTCCTTCTCTTAAATTTGTTTAGTAAATAACTCCCTTATTTGTCATATTTAAGGATATCATCTTAGGTAGCTATCTACTAAACACATACACATGTATATACATATGCACACATAACCACAGACCTATACACCCACACACAATCACAGACTTATACGCACAGTCATAAATATATAAACACATGAGGGGACTGAACCAACCGTGCTGCTGCATGGACACGTTCTGAGGCAGCACCGTCTGAACAGTGTGGGAGTCCACTACCATCGGGCTAAAGTCCTCATCATGGGTCACCTCAAAAGGACCCCATCTAGTCAGCACACGACTACCAAGCACCCGGTAGGAAAATCGGGCACCCTTACAAAACTTTTCCGCGACAATACGGACCACCAGGCGGGCGCACGAGGCCCAAACATAGCCCTGGAATCATCCCACTACGGCTCAGCTCCATCAAGCCTGGAGGGCTCAGAGGCCTCAGCATGCCAGACAGATGGCGATCTAAGGGAGGTTCTCTGGAATCTCCCCTCCAAGGCGGACATAGCCGCGATGTTAGGGAGACTGGAGGTTTCATTCCAAACCAAAATGGAAGCCTTGGGGACTGACATCCGCCAGGTAGGTGAACGAGTTCACACACTTGAAAATGACAGGGACCTCTTGGTCTCATAAGTACAATACTTGCAAGAAACAGTAGACTCCCATACCTCACACCTATCCACCATTTACATGATGGATGATATAGACAACAGAGGACGAAGAAATAATCTACAGATTAAAGGGCTTCCTGGGCAGGCCAGTGGACACTCCAATATTAATGGACAGGGCACATAAGGCCTTAAAACCAAGAGGAGCGCAAAGAGATCAACCGCGTGAAGTGGTATGTAGGATCCACTACTTTACTTTTAAAGAGGACATCCTCAGATCGCTCAGAAAACCTCGCAGCCTCTACTATACTACAATGAGCCCATACAGATCTTCCCGGATCTATGCTGGCATACGCCAAAAAGCCAGGAGCATGCTCCGCCCAATCACAGATATGCTCCAATACAGGAATATTCGGTATAGATGGGGTTTCCCCCTGGCGCTTATTGCCACACATAACGGCAAAACTCACTCGCTGGCATCAGCACAGGGTGTCAGACTCTTCACCCAAGCTATGGAACTTCCAGATGTGCAAGTCGCCAATTGGTATGGAATGAATTCAGCCTCAACAGAGGCAGAGATGGCAGACCGCAACTAAGAAAAGTAGAATTGATCCTCCAGATGGACCACCAGGCGCCAACCCGCCTAGAGGACCAACCGGACGCCAATAAAGTATCATCATGCCCACAGGTCAGGTACTACCGGCTCCAGTCCACCCAAGATGGGACCCGACATCAAACTCTCCCTACCGCATCTCATACCCAGAATACTCCTTTGACTTTGTACACTAAGAGGCCGGTGCCTCATACGCTCACCTTGAGCCCCTGCATCATCAGGTTTTTCCAAAAGCATGGACTCTCCAACACCAGAGCCGGGAGCACGTAAGGTGGAAATGCAGAATGTCTGTGTATTAGATCAATTTTGATTGCCGTTAATGCCATTCCTCTTCCCGCCACTATACTATATTCCCTTAAGGGTACACTACATAGGGACAGGCCTGGCATTAGGCCCCTCTCTCCCCTCCGCAACCCTTCCAAGTGTCTATACTACTCCTACCTCCCTCCATCCCCCATAGCTAACAACAAGGCCACAAAGCCCTGAGATGTAGACTTTACCCAAACACATTGCTCTAATTCTCCACGGGTAATGGGTTTGTAAAGAACACAAAAAACAAACAAACTATTTCTAATGATAATAAGGGAGAAGCCAATGAGAGGTAACACCCTTTATGTTCCACATACTTCCTCTGCCAGGGCAACCCCTTCATGCGTACCCCAGGGATGGTGACAGCAGCTAACCCCTGCAGTGTAAATGTTTAAACAGACCAAGTGCATCTGAAATGCACCCCATATTGATGCACTGTATGATTGTTCCCTACATATCTTTGTTGAAATATTTACTAACCTGGGTTTCTCACAATGGATGTATTGTGTTTAATGTTTCTCTGCACTTCGCAGGACCAGTATAAACGAACCTCTCTTATCCCTAGGGGCAAAGAGGACCCCCGTCACATACCAAGCTCTAACAAATTGCTGGCTTTATGCTACTTCGCTTGTCTAACTAAGCCCACACATACCAACCAATGCTTTGGAGGGATCCCCCGCTTAGACAGCCCTCGCTCACACCCCAAACTCCACAACAAAACGACTATGATACACCTTCCCCCCCCCACTCGTACTAAACAACTGTGTATAACACACTGGATGGTTGTCCAGTTCAGTAGCGACTATACCAATCCCCAGGGACACGTTTCTAGTACCTGGGGACAGTTGCTAGCAATACCAGTTATTTCCCACAAACACCATCCAAACACTATTGTGCAATTAACCGGTGACCCTTCTTTTTTGTTCACTTGTAAATAGTTATTTTGATTTTCGGTTTGGTTCTAGGTCTGGTCTGACTCAAACCAGGAAACAACCTGGTTGGAATCGGCATGGCCATCCTCAGATTAGTATCCTTCAATGCTAGGAACCTAAATCTTCATGAAAAACAGGTTGCAGAGCTCCACAACTTAAAAGCTGACATAGCTTTTCTACAGGAAACTCACTTTAGGGGATACTGCCTCCATATTATGCAACAAGCACTACCCTAAAGGATACTTTAGTAACTACACAAACTCCAAAGCGAGGGGAGTGGCCATATTGATAGCTGCTGGGGTCCCATTCGTCTATAAGATGCATGAATCCACTGACTCAGGGAGACTTCTAATGGTCAACGGACTAGTGGGCCACCACATGATTACCCTTGTGAACTTTTACATGCCTAATAGAAGGCAGAGCAGACTGTTCAGGAAATACCTCAAACTCATAGAGACATTCACTGAAGGGATATTACTCCTGGGAGGGGACTTTAATATTTCCCTAGACGCGCACATGGATACTACATCCACAGCGACCCGATATCACCAGAAAAAGATTTACCTCACTCCTAGACGAAACACGATTAATTGACATATGGCACGTCACACACCCAACGACGGCGACTACTCCTTCTACTCGCACGTGACACACATATTCCAGGATTGACATGATGTTCACCCAGCACAGGTTTCTTCACCTGGTTCGCTCTTGTGAATATGGACCAATCACGTGGTCCGACCACACAAGCGATAGGGGTCTCTTGCCATCCAGATCCACATTTGCCTCCCTGTTCCTTCCAATGGAAATTAAACAACCGTTTATAAAACACCAAGGTAGCTACTGACCTAATTAAAAAAAATCTCTTAAACAATACTTTGACGAGAAAACAAACACCTCCACCGCACCAACCGTGGTATGGGAGGCACATAAATGTGTGCTCAGGGGGCAAGTCATAGCATTAGGTTCCAACCTTAAACAACAGCGAGGGAAAAGCAAATGCACTCCTGGGAGAGATAAGAGCATTAGAAAGTGTACATAAGCATCCCGTCACGCTAGAACACTACAAGACCCTAACGGAAAAGAGATCAGAACTGCAGCAGCTTCTGAATGCCCAAACTAAACATCATACACTATTTACAAAACACTCCTACTACTCCTAAGGATGCAGTCACCTACTGGCCAACGCACTCAAAGACACAAGACAATCCACATTTATTTCCAAAATTAAAACACGAACGGGGGAGACATCCCATAAACTTCTAGACATCCTCAGGGCATTCCAAGAGTTTTATACAGACCTCTACAATATATACGATCCACACCACCTACTGTTACGGAAGTGGAACAATACCTCACTCCTCGAATCAAACAAATTCTTCTTAGCCTTGAAAGCCTCCCCTCTAAGCAAAAGCCCTGGACCGGACGGCTTCACGACTAAATATTACAAAACATTTTCAAAACTGCTCGCAGCTCCCTTTACTGAAGCGTTCAACTCCCTCATCGCCTCCCTGCAGTTACCAGATACCGCCCTGGAAGCCCACATAACTCATTCCAAAGCTGAGGAAGGACACAACCCTGTTGCGGCAGTTACCGCCCTATTTCCCTTATCAATACTGACCTTAAAATCTTCACTAAGATCTTGGCCAATCGCCTGCGCACCCTCCTGCAGGTATTTGGTACACCCCTACCAGGCAGGCTTTGTGCCAGAACGCGAGGACAAGAACATCACCACCAAATTAATAAACCTAATGCATTTAGCTAAGAGCTCTGTGGCAAAATTAGCCACTGGAGACTATTAATGTATAAGTATGCTTGTATTTGTGCTAAGCCATAGAGATCAGTGCAGGATTCTATTTGTATTTCAGGCGAATGCTGGCATTCGTATGCTGGCGGTAGGAAAACCCCAGCATTCGTACTGTAGTTTCACAAACAGTGAGTTAAACACTGTTCGTGAAACGAATAACTTACCAAATGCACGACCACACACAGGGGGTCGTGTGGCGCCCATTAACCGATTGCAACACTGTTGCAATTGGTAATTAAGCGTGTTTCTAGGTGGCCGTCGTTCGACTACCGACCACGCGGCGGTTGGCCATCTTGATTCTTTTGTTAGTCCAGCGGTGTTTTGCCGTCGAGCACCTGGAACTAAAAACAGCTACTCGACGGCGCGAACACCGCTGGACTTCCAGGCCGTTAGAAATAATGTGTATTTCGTGCGGCGTTCGGTTAGTTAGACTGGGAGCTGAGCGGTATTCTCACGAACTATGCGCTCAGCCTCCAGCTATCTACCGAACGTCCATTCGTGTAAAACAAGTGAATATTAGTAAAATTATACATTTTAATGTAAAATGTTAGTTCTGCTGCACGGAGGGATAATCCCATTAATGGTATATTCCAGTGGGAGTATCCCTCTCGTCCAGCAGTGCATGATGGGAAAAATTTATGTGTTGGTCAGTTCCCCATGTAGTCCCCTACTGTACCACCCCTGAAATGTCAGTAGGGAAACCCCTTGCATGGGGAATCCCATAAATACCATGACCTGAAAATAAAACCTCAGTTGACCTCCAAGCTATGTGTCGTCTAGTTCTTGGGAGGAAGGGATTGTAACTACGCTATCTGGATTATACCTGCTTTGTGCCTGCTTGATTCTGTCTACCAGCGGAGATACCGTGGATAATACTACTACTCCGCTACAATTGGTGGCAAGCGACGGGATTTTAACCACACAGCAAAGCAGGTTTTGGCAGGAATTAAAACGAACAGAAGGAAAGAAACAGCAATTCGTGAGCACAGCCATACGTGGAAACGCACGAACAGCCGGTGAATGGAAACGAATTATGCACTTTTGAAACGCAGCACATTAAAGGAGTTACTAGAAGCAAGAGGAACAATAGCCAGCAACAAGGCAAAGGCTGTTTTAATTGAGGAACTGATGGAAGGGGACAGAGCAGCAGCGGCTGCAGCACCTCTAATGAGGGAGGAGCAAACAGAATTTGAAATAGAATTCAAGAGCAGGATAGCTCTGTACCCAACCACCCCACCACAGGAGACTTTCGACAGGATCATGGCAGATGTACAGGAATACATCATGGCCAAACAGGGCCACACAAACTAGCCATCGAGAGTGGGGTCACCGGCTCCACCTAGCATCATACAGGGAAAACCAAAAATTCCCTACCAGGCTTTTAAAAACTTCATGGACACGGAGGGCGATATTGATGGATATTTGCAGGACTTTGAAAGACTGTGCCAGCTGCATGAGATCAGGCCACACGATCAAGTACCCCTGCTGGCTGGTAAATTATCTGGCTGCGCAGCGGAAGCTTACAGAGCCGTGCCGGATAAGGACAGCAGAGACTACCAAAAAGTAAAGCAAGACATCCTAGCTCGGTATGCCATCACTCCGGAGGCGTACCGACTCCAAATTTGGGACCTGAGAAAACAGGAGAAGGACTCTCACGCTGAATTTGCACATTGCCTACAAAGAGCAGCCACCGGGTGGATTGAGGCAGCGCAAGCAACCACTACGCAGGATATCATGCAGCTACTGCTATTGGAACAATTCTACCGGAGATTATCCACCGAGATGCAGAACTGGGTAAGGGACCGTAAACCCTGTACCTTACAAGATGCCGCTAAACTCACAGACGAGCACCAAGACACTAGGTGAGAACAGCGCCCCCTACCTAAAATATTTCCCCAGACAAGCACCTATCGGCCTGCCGGGGTGGACCCCCCACGATCAGGGGAAGCCTACAATCAGTACCAACCCCGATACAACAACCAAGCACACATCCGATGCCATACCTGCAACCAACTAGGACATGTACAAAGAGATTGTCCCCGAAACCGGGCACGACCATCAGGGCCCAACCAAGGACAACCACTTGGGCTTAGAGCAGCAGTACACAGCCATCCACCACCACCCAGATGGAAGAACCGCTAGGCATGCTCCACACGGTTAACCAGGTGCAAGCGGCGTCAGACAAACACCAAAGCCATAGACAAGTGGTCCATATAGAAGGGAAGCGTATGGAAGGACTGAGGGATTCGGGGCCACCAAACATCGGCTGACTCAAAATTTCTTCTGGCCAGGTATCTCACAAGATATTAGACAAAATTGCAATACCTGTGATACCTGCCAGAGGGTCGGAAAAAGGGGAGACAGATATAAAGCTAAACTGCACTCCATACCCATAATAGAAGAACCCTTTAGTAGAGTAGCGGTGGACATAATAGGACCTGAAGAAACCCAGTCCCTCCGGCAAGAAGTACATCTACGCCACCAGATACCCCGAAGCAGTGGCCCTAACTAATGTACATGCCGAGACCGTGGTGGATGCCCTTATGCGAATATTCTCCCGCATGGGATTACCCCGGGAGATTATTTTGGATAGAGGTACCCAATTCACGGCAGAGGTCACTCACCAACTCTGAAAATTATGTGGGGTTAAATCTATCCTTAACTCTCCCTACCATCCCCAGTCTAATGGTCTCTGTGAACGGTTTAACGGAACGCTGAAACAAATGATTCGGACGTTCATAGACACGCAGAAAGACTGGGAACGATTCCTACCTCACTTGCTGTTCACCTATAGAGAAGTTCCCCAAGAATCCACTGGGTTCTCTCCCTTTGGATTATTGTTTGGAAGGAGAGTGAGGGGCCCCCTAGATTTAATCAGAGAACACTGGGAGGGGGGAGTGACCACTAATGGTACCCCTATTGTACCATATGTGCTGGAATTTCGGGACCGCTTGGAGGCGTTAACCCAGACCGTACGTACCAACCTTCAAGCGGCCCAGCAAAGACAGCGTAGATGGTATGATAGGGGGGCCAGGGACCGCAGCTTTCAGGTCGGGCAGAACACTCACTGCACAATCACACACCACATGCATTGTATACACACTACACGAACACACTGCATTCACTATACACACACTACACAAACACACTGCATTCACTATACACATACTACACAAACACATTGCATTCACTATACACACACACTACACAAACACACACTCTACATTTATTATATACACACTACACAAGCACACACTACACAAGCACACACGACCTGTACCTACTGACAAGCTACAGGCCTCCTGGCAGGGCCCATTCAAGGTGGTAGAGCAAATCTGCGATACCACCTATATAATTGGCCCATGCGCTGGGGAGGAGGGGAGACGCATGCTTCACGTGAACATACTGAAACCCTACCACGAGCGTACGGAAGAGGTGACCGCAATATGTGCCGCTGCCGCAGAGGATGCGGATAATTTGCCATTACCAGATCTTCTCGCCAGAGAAACCCAAAAGGAGGAGTTAGCCGCAGTACAGTTAGGGGAGCGCTTGACTTCGCAGGAGAAAACCCAGGCCCAGAGTTTAATTAGGGAGAAGGGAGCCACCTTCTCCAACCTTCCCGGGTATACCCCATTAGCCACCCACAGGGTGGAAAACCCAGGCCAAACGCCCCTCCGTCAACCTCCTTACCACATTCCAGAAGCGGTAAAAGAGCATATGCATAAGGAGATTGAAGAAATGTTACAATTAGGGGTTATTGAGCATTCAGATAGCCCATGGGCATCCCCAGTGGTACTAGTGCCGAAGCGGGATGGGACAACCCGCTTCTGCGTGGATTATAGACGGCTTAATGATAAAACTGTATCAGATGCCTACCCCATGCTGCGCATAGACGAGCTGTTAGACAAGATGGCCCGAGGCCAATATCTAACCACGATCGACCTTTGCAAAGGATATTGGCAAATTCCTTTAGCTGAGGGCGCCATCCCTAAGTCAGCGTTTGTCACTCCGTTTGGCCTATACCAGTTTAGAGTCATGCCATTCGGAATGAAAAACGCCCCAGCCACCTTCCAGAGGATGGTAGACCGACTATTAGATGGGTTTCAGGAATACGCGTGCGCCTATCTGGACGACATAGTGATTTTCAGCTATTCCTGGACCGACCACCTGAGCCATGTAGGAGCAGTCTTAGACCATATTAGGGAGGCAGGGCTAACCCTTAAACCCAGTAAGTGCCATATAGGGATGGCCGAGGTCCAATATCTAGAACACCGAGTAGGAAGTGGCCAACAGAAACCGGAACCGGCCAAAATAGAGGCGGTAGCCAAATGGCCAGCCCCCCGCACCAAAACCCAGGTTTTAGCCTTTCTAGGTACCGCAGGGTATTATCGAAAATTTGTGCCCGATTACAGTACCCTGGCCAAACCCCTCACAGATTTGACATGCAGAGTGTGAAATGGCATTCCAACAACTTAAAACCGCTCGTTAACGCACCTGTACTCGCTGCTCCTGATCCAACTAAACGCTTTCTCGTCCATACAGACGCTTCTATGTTTGGATTGGGAGCAGTACTGAGCCAAGTCGGAGCGGATGGCGGCGAGCACCCCGTGGCTTACTTAAGCAGAAAACTTTTACCTCGAGAAGTAAGCTACGCCGCCATTGAAAAAGAATGCCTTGCCGTGGTGTGGGCCCTCAAGAAACTACAACCATTTTTATACTGACAACCATTTGCACTACTCACAGATCACAACCCGTTGGTCTGGTTGAACTGAGTATCAGGGGATAATGCCAGGCTGTTGCGCTGGAGTTTGGCGCTGCAGCCTTTTGACTTTACGATCCAGTACCGCCCAGGAAAACTAAATGGCAACGCCGTTGGGATCAGACTGTGTATGCCGGCTTGGTTCTGGGGGAGCATTGTGGCAAAATTAGCCACTGGAGACTATTAATGTATAAGTATGCTTGTATTCGTGCTAAGCCATAGAGATCAGTGCAGGATTCTATTTGTATTTCAGGCGAATGCGGGCATTCGGATGCTGGCGGTAGGAAAACCTCAGCATTCATACTGTAGTTTCACGAACAGTGAGTTAAACACTGTTCGTGAAACGAATAACTTACCAAATGCATGACCACACACAGGAGGTCGTGTGGCGCCCATTAAGCGTGTTTCTAGGTGGCCGTCGTTCGACTACCGACCACGCGGCGGTCGGCCATCTTGATTCTTTTGTTAGCCCAGCGGTGTTTTGCCGTCGAGCGCCTGGAACTAAAAACGGCTACTCGACGGCGCGAACACCGCTGGACTTCCAGGCCATTCGGGAACCCCGGCTGTTCGGTAGTTTATACCCCTTATACTAATCAGTATTTTAAACCTATGTTAGAAATAATGTGTATTTCGTGCGGCGTTTGGTTAGTTAGACTGGGAGCTGAGCGGTATTCTCACGAACTATACGCTCAGCCTCCAGCTATCTACTGAACGTCCATTCGTGTAAAACAAGTAAATATTAGTAAAATTATACATTTTAATGTAAAATATAAGTTCTGCTGCACGGAGGGATAATCCCATTAACGGTATATTCCAGTGGGAGTATCCCTCTCATCCAGCAGTGCATGATGGGAAAAATGTATGTGTTGGTCAGTTCCCCATGTAGTCCCCTACTGTACCACCCCTGAAATGTCATGCCTTGCATGGGGAATCCCATAAATACCGTGACCTGAAAATAAAACCTCAGTTGACCTCCAAGCTATGTGTCGTCTAGTTCTTGGGAGGAAGGGATTGTAACTACGCTACCTGGATTATACCTGCTTTGTGCCTGCTTGATTCTGTCTACCAGCGGAGATACCGTGGATAATACTACTACTCCGCTACAAGCTCCAACACCCAGAGCCTTTTACTATCAATCAACGTGGAAAAGGCGTTTGACAGGGTGGACTGATCCCTACTAACCGCAACCCTTAAGGCTATTGGCTTTGGACCTTACTGGTTACAATGGATATGATCCATATACTCCAAACTGAAAGCACGTATCCGTATCAACGGCCAATTGTCCGACCTCTCCAAATCTCAAATGGCACGAGACAGGGGTGCCCCTTATCGACGCTCCTGTTCATCCTCATCATGGAACGCTTTCTCTAGGGCATTAGGGACAACCCAACATTCACGGTTTCACCACACAGGGCGACGAATACAAAGTGGCAGCTTTTGCAGACGACCTCCTATTCACGATTACACAACCATTGCAGTCTATGCCACAGATCGTGGAGGAAATTTCCCTATACCACCATGTTTCGAACGTTAAAGTCAATTTCACAAAAAGTGTTTTTCTCCCACTAGTGCTAAATGAACAAACTCATAGATCCTTACAAAACTCTTTCCCCTTTCTGTGGTCACCCACATCCGTTCAATATCTAGGAATACACCTTCCCATACACTCTACTCTTTGAATTGAATTACTTACCCCTGTTGCAGATTATGTCTCAGGACCTAACTAAATGGCACAAGCCACACTTTGGGTGGCTATGCCGCATAAACATTATAAATATGAACGTACTCCCCATAATCCTGTACTTATTATAAACCATCCCTATAGCTATACCCAAATCGTTCTTTTCGGACATTTAAAAAAAAAAGCATTTTCTCGCTTCATATGGGCCCACACTCACCCCAGGCTTCCGTATAAAACCCTGACCCGCCACAAACACCAAGTCCTTCCGGACATTGAAATGTATTATCGAGCTAACATGCTGGTGAAAATCTACGAATGGGCACGTCCAAACAACCGTAAACACTGGGTCCTTCTGGAAGAGGCCGCATTCCAACGCCCACTACACACAGTCCCGTGGCAGCACACGGGGAGAGCTTCCCTCGGAGGAGCCCATGTCACACACCCCACTCTTAAAGTCTGGTCACAAATTAGGGGACTATCGAACATCTCCCCCCACCCGTCCACTTTATACCTGATCACACACAACCTGGGGTTCCCACCAGGCCTCCACCCCTCCTCCTTTGCAGCACTCCATTCCTCTCACTACCTCACCCTTCACTCAGTATTGAATGATCGGGGTTTCATACCCCTCCACAGTTTCCGGCCCGATACAATGCCCATAGCATTAGAACAATTCAGGTACTCCCAGCTCAACCATTTTGTCACGTCCACCCCTAACCTCCTTAAAGGGAACAGACAACTCACATCATTCAAAAACCACTGTGCCTTAAGAGGCATTAAAAACAAAACAAACTTAAAAAATTAGTTTTTTAAGGTTTTTAAAAGACAATTACTTCCACTGTTAACTGATACCTTTAACGAATTGGCAATCAAAGGGAATGCATCTCAAGACCTATTAAGGGCACATATCACTCCAATTTTGAAACAGGGCAAAAGCCCTGATGATGTGAGTAACTATCGTCCTATTTCTCTGGTTAATGTGGATATGAAACTTTATGCTGCTATTATAGCGGAACGTTTGAAAATAGTTTTGCCATCACTTATACATAGGGACCAGATAGGTTTTATGCAGGGAAGGCATTCCTCAAATAACACCCGTAGGGCTCTGGACATTATAGAATGGGCTCAGGTTGAGGGAACCCCCCTTCTGACCCTGTCGGTGGATGCAGAAAAAGCCTTCGACAGGGTCGGATGGGGGTACCTGAAGAGAACCTTGTTACAGTTCAGTTTCAAAGGGTGGTTTTTGAATGCGGTGGGAGCTATATATTCGAATCCCTCTGCCCGTATAGTAGCCCGTGATTTATGCTCAGATTGGTTCTATATTAATAATGGGACGAGACAGGGGTGTCCTCTGTCGCCTTTATTATATGTCCTATCAATTGAACCGCTAGCAAATAATATTAGACAAAATGTTGGGATTAAAGCATTAGGAACTCAACTTGATGAATGGAAGATATGTTTATATGCTGACGATATCTTAATTTCTATTACGGATCCAGTGGTCTCTTTTCCTCATTTAATGCAAGAATTTAACAACTATAGTAGTGTTTCAAATTATAATCTGAACACGAATAAAACAATAGCTATGTCCATTAATATTCATAAAGATAACTTAATTTCCCTAAAGAAAGATTTTGACTTTAAATGGACAAAAAAAGAGTTTATATATTTAGGGGTGATTATAACTGCAGATATAAGACGGACTATGGAAATTAATTTTTTGAAATTGTTAAAAGAGACTAATATGTTATTAAAAGAATGGAGAGTGCATGAAATCTAATGGTGGGAAGGATAAATACTATCAAAGCCTATATAATTCCTAAATGGGCATACTTATTCAGCATGCTCCCTCTCTCGATTTCAAGCTATTGGTTGAATATGCTGCAAAATGGCATTACAGCTTATGTCTGGAGAGGGAAGAGACCAAGAATTAGCACATATACTCTATCAAGGAAGGCCCACCCGGGTGGGTTGGGTTACCCCCTAGTTAATCAAATCTACCAGGCTAATATGCTTGTTCACGCCAGTAATTTACAACTAAGTGATTCTATTGACCAAGCTTGGTATATAATTGAGGCAGCCAGACTTGGTTTAGATAATCTTGAATTCCTCTTATGGAGAAAGGCAAGTCAGAATAAGCAGTTGTGCGAGATTGGTTCTCATTTTCCTTTGTCTCTATCACAGACATTAGAAGAATGGACTAATATAAAGAAGAAGTTGAATATTAACAAAAAACTATAAGAGAACCTAAGTCTAAGGTCGTTAGAACGTTTCATGCTAGAGATAAATCTGACGAATTGGTTTAATGATCCTAATCATAAGATAAAAAATCTTTATAATGATCATCATTTGAAAAGCTTTGATGTTTTGAAAAACTGGTTAGATTTACCCTCTAGATAATTATTTAATTTTCTCCGTATTAAGAGCTATTTGAAAGATAACATATTGGTATTAGACGGCCGTTTTGGAAAATTGTTTAGGAAAAATTTTTCAGAGTGTAAGGTTAAAAAGATATTCTCCATGGCAGTTGAACTAATAAAAACTAAGGGGACTCCATCTATCCCCAAAGCCTTAACCAAATGGGAAACTGACCTAGCAATATCCATTCCACTTAATAGTTGGTGTAAATCCTTTATGAGGACTAAAAAAACCATTCATTGTCTGAATATTTTAGAGACTTTCACTAAAATATTGTATAGATGGTATCTGGTACCGTCTAGACTCGCTAAAATTTCTATTACTAATCCATCTAACTGTTGGCGGTGTCTACACCCAGATGGCTCTATGTATCATATATGGTGGACCTGCCATCGAATAAAGTCTCTCGGGAATATTACATTTGATTTTATATATAGAATTGGAGGTATACATCTGGAACACAAACCGGAAATTGCCCTACTCCATCTTATGGGCTTTGAAATAAAGGATAATCTTGATATTGTGATTATTCACTGTTTAATGGCTACCAAAATATTAATGGCTCGATTTTGGAAAAACACTGACATTCCTACTAGAGATCAAGTTAAAGCCCAACTCTTATTCCAAGTCAAGATGGAAAAGGGGTTAATTTATATGAGAGAATATCCCAATTTTAATATTTTGACGTTTTATTCCAGTCTTGTTGAAAAAATTAAAGGGCTATAATGAGTCTGAGGCGGTCGGGCTACTCTCTATGACCATCCTATGCCTAACCGTAGATATCGTAGCGGGCCTTATTATGGGGTTCCTCGACCACACATCTGATATTAGCTAATGTGATATTGGAACTTTTTTTTTTCTATGATCTTTTATATCTCTGCAATATATATGACCAGTTTTGTCCTTGTTACTGTCTGTTTTATTCACATAGGATTTAAGGCCGTTTTTGGACCATGATATTCCCTTTCTGGGATATCAATCTTAGTATATCACTGTGTATTAGACGGCGTATCACGAATGTAAATTGAAATAGATCAATATACCTTTGTATGTCTAGTGGGGATAGGAGTTCTTATTTTTCTTTCTGTAGGCCTCCTTCCCCCAAATGTTGTCCTGTCTATTAATATGTCTATAAAAATTTAATAAAAAGAAATTTAAACATAAAAACAAACTCCTCTCACTGATGTACAAAACACTGCAACAGGAGACATCACCTTCCTTGCCAAAATACGCAAGCTCATGGGAATCGGAGCTCAATTTTACACTCGCGCAAGGACTGGCAACGCATATTCGTTAATGTACATAAATCTAGCATCAGCACACACACTCAAGAAGGAAACTACAAACTGATTTCCAGATGGCATTTAGCACCATCAAAAATACATACAATTCTCCCACCCTGCGGGGACGACGGGCCATATATGCTGGACCTGCCCAACGATTCAAGTGTACTGGTCCAAACTAGACAAAATGATTCACCAGGTAACCAGAATCAGGTTGCCTATTACACCTGAAACACTACTTTTCTTCCACTATCCGCACCCTATTCCCAGACTATCACGATCACTGATCACACATTTGATCACCGCTGCCAATGCCCTCAATCCAGTAAACTGAAGAAAAAAAAAACAAAAACAGGAGCCCCCTCTATCAGGAAATGGATCAATAAGATGGAGTCCGTTCGCCTGTTAGAGGAGGTGCACTCTTCCCTAATACATACATATGACAAGTACGAAAAGACTTTGGCCCCTGGACGCGCTTCTTTAAACACCCCAGCCAAGCCAGCAGTCAGGGGGTGAACCCACAGTAACAGTTTTCCTGTAGGACCTCAAGCCAACTGACACACCAAACTGAAGGTTTACGTGTCACTCAGTTTCCCCCACATGGTTTACGACCCGTTTTCACCGACTAGAGGCCACATTACGCAGGCATGAATAGCATTGACCCACTATCTCCTTTTTCGTGCTTATTACCGAACAAATAGGGTCACATTAATGTTCCTACTTTGTACCCATTTTATTGTTAAATTGTATGATCATATATAACCAACTGCAACATACTGTTCTTCTACTGTAATAAACACACCGCAATGTTGTAACACCTGAAACTTATGGTGGCACTTAATAGCACGGAATTTCACCTGTCCACCTTCCGCCTTACCCACAAAAGGTTGGATATTAGTAAGGCTATTATTATATCCAGGTGTGTTTCCCGTTCCCAAGGACTTATGGTATTACCATCAATTATTAAAGATTAAAGGTGGCGGTTTAGGTTTTCTCCTCTCACCCCACTGCTCCTTTAAAACCCTGCCCACCCCCCCTTCCCTCTCTTTCCCATCATTTGAAATTCATTCAATTTGCCCTTTCAAACCCTTCCCTGCTAACATTGCCGTTATCTATCATCCCCCCTGGTTCCCCTCTCCTCTTCCTTGACCACTTTGCTGCCTGGCTACCTTACTTCCTCTCTTCTAACATTCCATCCCTAATTCTTGGAGACTTCAATTTTCCCATTAACCTCAGCCTAACCCCCCTCAACTCAGGAGGAACCTTAACTCTATTGACCTCCAGCAGATGTCAGCTGACATTGATTCACAACTGCTATCCATCCCTTCCCTCTCCTGTCCCTCACTGGCCATATCCACATATAACACTACTTTCACCTCTGCCTCGAACGCTGCAGCCCCGCTCCAAACATGCACCGCGAGGAGGACACAACCCCAACCTTGGCATTCTAAATCAACACGCTATCTGCAGAGTTGCTCCCGTTGTGCTGAACGCTCCTGGAGGAAGTCCCGCACCCAGACAGACTTTCTCCATTTTAGATTCAAGTTGCGTTAATACAGTACAGCCCTTGCCCTCGCCAAACAGTCATACTTTTCCTCTATCGTTAGTTCATGCTTCCGCAATCCCAGACGTCTCTTTGACACCTTTAACTCACTTCTGCGCCCTGCTGCGGCCACCCCTCAAACTAACCTTACAGCTGATAGCTTTGCATGCTACTTTACCGACAAGATTGAACAGCTAAGGAAACAATTCTCCTCTCCTTGCCGTTCTCTTTCTCAACCACACATAAATCATGTCTTCCCTACCCTTCAGACTTTCTCACCAGCTACTGAACAAGAGGTGGCTGCGCTTCTCCATTCCTCTCGCCCCACCACTTGCCCACTCGATCCTGTCCCATCTCACCTCATCAGATCTCTCTCCCCTTGTCTTGTGCCTACCCTAACACACATCTTTAACTGTTCTCTCTTTTCTGGCACTGTTCCTGCTGACCTTAAACATGCCACTGTAGTACCTATCCTGAAAAAAACATCTCTTGACCTATCCTCCCCCTCTAACTTTCTCATCAAAGCTTTTGGAAAGACTTGCCTTTACCCGTGTGTCTCCCTTCCTCAATTCCAACTCTCTCCTTGACCCTCTCCACTCTACTGAGACTGCTCTCATCAAAGTCACTAATGACCTAATCACAGCTAAATCCAAAGGTCACTACTCCATATTAATTCTCCTTGACCTCTCTGCTGCCTTTGACACCATTGATCATGCTCTCCTTCTTCAAACTCTTCAATCGCTCGGTCTCTGTGACTCTGTCCTCTCTTGGTTTTCCTCCTATCTCTCCCAATGCTCAATTAGTGTCTCCTTTTCCATGCATACCTCTTCCCTCGTCCTGTCTCGGTTGGAGTTCCCCAAGGTTCTGTCCTTGGTCCCCTTCTATTTTCTCTTTATACTGCCTCTCTTGGCAGGCTTATTGCATCTTTTGGATTGCACTACCACCCGTACGCTGATGATACTCAGATATACCTCTCCTCCCCGGACCTCTGCCCTGCCGTCCTGTAACGTGTCACTGCTTGCCTTTCTTCCATCTCTGACTGGATGTCCTCATGCTTTCTGAAACTCAAGCTCTCTAAAACTGAACTCCTTGTCTTTCCTCTTCCTAATACTAATCCTCCTCTCTCGCTCTCCCTTCAAATCAAAATCAGTGATATCCACATAAGTCCATCCTTGCAAGCACGCTGTCTTGGCGTCATACTTGACTCTGGCCTCACATCCAGTTTGTTGCCAAATCTGTAGGTTCCAACTCAAAAACATAGCCCGCATCCGCCCCCTTCTTATGCAAGATGTGACCAAAGAGCTTGTCCATGCGCTAGTAATTTGCCGCATGGATTACTGTAACTCTCTCCTGATTGGTCTCCCCAAAAGCTGTATTGCCCCGCTACTGTCTGTAATGAATGCTGCAGCTAGACTGATTTTTCCGCTCTAGTCGGTCCTCTCACACATCACCCCTCTGCCAGTCGTTACATTGGCTCCCTGTATCCTATAGGAGTCAATTCAAAGTGCTAACCCATACATTTAAATCACTGAACAATTCTAGCCCCTCTTATATTTCCTCAATGATCCATAGGTATGCCCCTCCTCGTTCCCTCCGCTCTGCCCGTGACCACCTCCTGATTGCTGCTCGCACCCGTACAGCCAACTCGCGCTTGCAGGACCTCTCGCGGGTGGCTCCTTTCCTATGGAATAGCCTGCCTACCACCATCAGACTTTCCCCTAGTCTTCAATCATTTAAGAAGAGCCTTAAAACCCATCTCTTCAGGAAAGCTTATGGCCTCCTAGAGTAACCTCTACCTTACATACCTGTCTCTTGCTCTCTCCTATAGGGCAGTGCTTTACTCTCTCCTTCAGCTCTTCTTAACTCCCACCCTATTTGATTGATATTTCCTGTCCTAATATGTCTTATACCCCACCTCCTATAGACTGTAAGCTTGTTTGAGCAGGGTCCTCTTCAACCTATTGTTCCTGTAAGTTTTCTTGTAATTGTCCTATTTATAGTTACATCCCCCCTCTCATAATATTGTAAAGCGCTACGGAATCTGTTGGCGCTATATAAATGGCAATAACAACTACTTCAACAGTTCTGCAATTCATACACGCAACCCACATAGCCTCAGGGCAACAGTCGTCCACACTAGAATTACACGCACACGTTTTGTTTGACTGGTATGGCCAAGTCCCCAAAACGCCATATATCACACCACTTATCAAATTGAATTAGTAGGAAATGGGAGCGGGTGACAGCTATTGGAAGACTGTCTTCTACAGTATGAATCCCAAGGCCACATGGGGGTAGGGCTCCAGTGCCCTGCTAGTTGAGATACTACATAATAGACAATATAGTGCACAAGTACGTGGTATTGACCAACTGATCACCGTTTAACCCAGGCCTTCTACCCTACCTACAGGAGCCAAGAGTTTAAACGGATTCACCAAAGACACACTGTATACCTACCTTACATATGCACGCAGTGAATCCTTCTAAATGCTAAATATGTGATGCTTTTTCACCCGCTGGCTGTATGCTCACCCTCACATATATATGTATTCAACCACTTGTGATGTGTTTATACTTACACATCTGTGACTTGTCCATTTGAATATAGTCTTTGTACCTTTATTGATCATGCTTGTAACCCTGAATGATTTTGAAACGGTTGTAACTTTGCGAATATTTCAAATAAATAAAAAATAAATAAAATAAAAATATATATATATCCCCCTCTTTAATGCAGGATTGATTTTTATTTATTTAAATATTGGTTTCCCCCATTTACCAGAAGCCTGCTCCCTGTGACCCTTGTTTCCAGATTTTTTTACTCTGTTTTATGTTCGGTATTTTTTTGTACATTATTCTCTGTTAATGAATTTGGTTTCCCTTTTACCTCATTGTGTAATTTCCACGTGGGTTTCAACTTCTTTTTTTGTTGTTGAGTCCACATTTAAAACAAATATATTTTTGAAAAGCAAAAGAACATTATATCTGGTTGTAGGTTTTTATTACATGCATGTTCACAGTATGTCAACACAAATGCCAGTAACAATCCTGTTTCCAATAAAATAAAAAAGCAAGTTAGAAATGGTTCAGAATGATTCTGTAATTACTTTATTCTAAAGTTTGACATTTGAATGTGCAGATTAAATATTTGACCAACTGGCAAATCGCATATCATGAAGTTCCTCACCAGTCAGTCAAAGAGGTTAACACTCAAGTAATTTCGTAAACATAGGAAGCAATTACAGGTGTGTAGTATTTTAGCAAGGAACATTTTCCAAAGGGACAGTCGGTGGTTGCATATTTATTTTTTATTACTATTTTGCAATCATGATTTTCCATAATGTTTAATATGGCAGTCTGACAACACATTCGCAGGACGTCCAAAATACATTGATTACTGGTGTCATCTCTTTTGGCAACATGTCAACTAAGTTATTCAAATAAAAAAAAAATAACCCCCTCCGCCCCACCCAAAAAAATATGTCCCTGTATTCCTGAGACATACACAATATAGTATAATACACCATAACAATGGGGCTGCATTTAAAGTGTGTTCATGGCATCTAAAGTAGAAAAATGTATCAGATTGTGCAAGTAGGTGCCAATATCTTTCTTTCTTTTTTAACAAAGACACCCCTCTCTATTGGGCATTGTTTAACAAGCTTTAAGTTTCCCATTTATAACTGAATATAAATTAAAAAAACAGTTGTGTCTGGAACCCTGGGTTGTTTTGTCTCATCAAGTGAATTTAATTTTAATCAATTTAACATTTATGGTGGTTATTACAAATCAGACATTATACATGCAAAAAACTCCCAATTTTTGTCTTTGGCTTTTTATATACTGTCTAAAAGGTCGCTTTTGGGTAACGACCTTGGGAGGCTGTTTTTTCTGATTTTAAAGCTAAAGTATTATTTTTCTTGTAATTCACTACTACCTCTGTGGTGAGATTTGTTTTTGTACTGGTATATGATTGGCTGGGTTATCGAAAATTGGCTCTACTTAACTATACGCTTGTAAGCCATTGAATTGACAAAATGTGTTGCACTACAAAACATGCATGTTTATCATAATAGTCCCTTTTAGATAGTAAAGTAGTATTATGTAACAAAAACGACAATTTTGAAGGCAAATATCTACCAGCATTTGTCACTTTTAAATAATGTGGAAAATAAATGTAAAACAAGAAATATTTAGAACCATGTACCATAGTTAAAATGAATTGCATTCCATAAACAGGTAGGCATTCCAGTTTTACAAATATAAAAAAAAAAAAAAAGAAAGAAAATAATGGAATATTTTAAGCCTTGAATAAGGAAGTGTTGGCTTTAGTGTTTATTTCTAGACTGCAGACATAAAATCTAAATTTAGCCTGTCTCTACTTTGTATCCATGACAACTTCACTATTTTCAATCAAGACATTCGCCCTGACTCTTTACTTGCCAAGGACTGTCGAATCTATGATCCATATATAGACTATTTTCTCACCAGGCATTCATATCGTCAACATAACATTCTAATGAAATTAACTACTCACAAGTATTTATCTAGATATGATTCATTGAGGAAGCTGAATTATGCATTAACATCTGTACAAGTGCATGTCTATGTTGAGATGCTATATAAATAGGCAGAATGCTTTCTATCTTCAATTAGCTGTAAATTGAACAAGAAAAAAAAACAAAGGATGGGTGTATATATTTAGTGGTTCTCAACAGTAACTTTGATTGCCAGAGGTCTTATTTAACAATAGCAAAAACAAACAAAGCTAACAAATTGTATTCACTTGAAAAACTGTTTGCAGCAAACCAAGACAATATTTATAGCTACTACGAAAAAGACCAGACTTCTAACTCAAGTTTAAAGAAAATGGAGGAAACAAATGTCATGAACAGTGCAGAGTACTCTTTAACTGGTTCAGAGATCCCATTGATTCAAAATAATATAATGTTCCAGCTCTGAACATGTTAAGTATTTCAGTGAACAAAACATGCCTATATACAGACACATATAGGTTTTGTACATTGGAAGAAATTGCTCTCTCATACCATAAATGTGGATTATGAAGAGTTTCTATATTTGCCTCAGATTAAAATAATAATAATTAAACAAAAAAGGCTTCAAAACAGACATTGAAAAAAAAAAAAAAAAGGTTTTGCAACAAGCATTGATGTGGTGCAAGTCCTTCCAGCTTGCCGTATTCATCTAATGCATGGATGTAATAACCTAAAATCTTAATATACCAAAAACGTCCAAAGAAATTCAAAAGCAGAGCCTGGCTCCTGTCCAAAGAGTATGCTGTCAGGTTTTCAGGGGAGTTTTTCAAAGGCAAACAATAAATAAATACCTGAAAAAAAAAAGAAAAAAAGAAAGGAAACATCAGAGAAATCGCAGTATAATTATATTGCTCAACATTTAGCCAATTATTGGTGGCCATCCTTACCCAAAGTTCACGATGACCAACAAAGCACAGATACAAAATTACACCTTCCTCAGTTGCAGGTTTTGCCACTCGAGGCAAAACCTGTCCTTTGTTGGACGCCTCACTAGAGAGCAATAGCCCCTGAGGCTACACATGGCCTCCGATAGCTGTGGCACCATAACCACATAAAATATTCCCAGGGCCAGCCAGTCCATAGGCCCCAGGCAGCATTTTGCCATTCCTGTCAAAGCTTGTTTCAATGCTGTTATCTATAACAATCTCCCCCATGGGCCCCACTAAAGTGTGGCAGGTGACCCCTGAATTATTCCCTACCTCTCCCTGTGTTCCCCAGCCCAATTTGTAATCTGTTAGTGGCCTGCGCTTCTGTTAGATTCAGGGGGTGCTCTCAGCAACTTTGCTGGCTGTCTGGAGAACCTCTACATGAACACATGCCGGTGGGGATGGAGTTGCACTGCCGGGCGGAAGCAGTAATTACACTGCTCATCAACCGCACCCAGGTAGGAAGTGGACAGCAAGCACAACTGCTGAAAAACAGGGTACCGTAAAGGCGCAACTTCCATGAGCTGCCATCCCTGCGCCTAGTAAAAGGTATGGATTATAATGGGCTGATTTGAGTGTCTCCAACCCCCACCTGTAAATGTAAGGGAGGGCTGCTGGCTATGTTTGTGTTTGTGTGTGCCGTGTGCATTAGACAGTGCGTGTGGGCATAAGAAAGTGGGTATGTATGCATTAGGCAGTTTCTGTGTGGATTAAGCAATTTATGTATAAAGCAGTGTGTGTGTGTTGCATGTATTAGGCAGTGTGTGTGTCTGTGAATGAGAAAGTGGAGAGTACACAGTGCTCTGTCTCCTGCCAGTCACTTCATGTGGTGTGGCCAAGCAGACCGTGCCACGTTACATGATTTTATCCTCTAGCCAGTCTGACAGGAAGTGCTAAGTGACAGAACTGAACAGCTTCCTATCAGACCAGGTAGAGAAAACAAAAAGCTCATCTACCGCGGTCCGCTCAGCACCACTACATAAGGGGACGCTGACGCACAAAGAGAGGCTGGGGAAGGGTAAAAGAATACACAGGGGTTAGCTAACAGGACAATGACACAGAGGGGTTGGGGACAATGACACACAAAGGGGCTGGCGAGAAAGACACAAAGTGCTGGGGAAATAAGGGGCTGGAGGAAAACATGAGACAAAAAAGGGAAGAGACAAGACAACGTAGAAAAAAAATTGGGGTTTGATACACAAAAGGGGGTGAAAGACACAAAAAGGGTCAGACATTCAAATGATAGGATAAGACACAAAACTGGTAAGAAAAATAAAAGGTGCGTTAAAAGACACAAGGGAAGATGCATTTTTTTTTGTGGGAGGAGGGAGTGCGTCAAACTGCATTTTCGCCTGAGCTGTGAAAAATTCTTGCACTAGCCATTCATCCACTACTACTCTGCATACATTATACACACACAATGCATCCACTATACACACTGCATACAGTACACGCAGTTCCTACTGTGCATCATTGATGACCCAGTCCAGTGGAGTCAGTCCATGTAAAAGGCAGTCTCAGAATGTAGTACACACTGATCTGCGTGTACTGGGTACTGCTGGCTACATCTCCAGTAAGACAGTCCAGCAATAATACTGCTAATTTTATTCTGATTACTGTGGATGGCTCTTATTGTAATTAATTTGCTATGGCGATGATCTGCTAAAAATTGCATTAGCAGCAGTTCGTGTTCGCTATAATCAACAAGAGTTTGTAATGGCATCAAACGTTGATATTAAAGGGACACTATATAGTCACCTGAACAACTTTAGCTTAATGAAGCAGTTTTGGTGTATAGAACATGCCCCTGCAGCCTCACTGCTCAATCCTCTGCCATTTAGTAGTTAAATCCCTTTGTTTATGAACCCTAGTCACACCTCCCTGCATGTGACTTGCACAGCCTTCCATAAACACTTCCTGTAAAGAGAGCCCTATTTAGGCTTTCTTTATTGCAAGTTCTGTTTAATTAAGATTTTCTTATCCCCTGCTATGTTAATAGCTTGCTAGACCCTGCAAGAGCCTCCTGTATGTGATTAAAGTTCAATTTAGAGATTGAGATACAATTATTTAAGGTAATTACATCTGTTTGAAAGTGAAAAAGTGGAACCAGTTTTTTTTGTTTTTTTATGCAGGCTCTGTCAATCATAGCCAGGGGAGGTGTGGCTAGGGCTGCATAAACAGAAACAAAGTGATTTAACTCCTAAATGACAGTGAATTGAGCAGTGAAATTGCAGGGGAATGATCTATACATTAAAACTGCTTTATTTAGCTAAAGTAATTTAGGTGACTATAGTGTTCCTTTAATCAGTATGGTGACACAGACCCTTTCATTTCAGCAAATAGCGTATCTAGAAAGCAATACATTTCCAAAAACATTGGTAAAGAAATGGTAAGTGAAAAGACTAAACATATTTTTACTAACTCCTTAAGGGCGGAGGAATAGTACAAATTCTGATCAAAACAAAATGTAAACAAATCCTTTAACCCTTTAATGACCAGACAGTTTTTAAATTTTCTTACCGTTATGCAGTGTTTGTGTTTAGTTGTAAATTTCCTCTTGCTCATTTACTGTACCCACACATAATATACAGTTTTTCTCGCCATTAAATGGTCTTTCTAAAGATACCATTATTTTCATCATATCATAATTTACTATAATAAATTATAAAATATGATGAAAAAAAATTGAAAAAACCCTCAAAAAACGACTTTCGAATTTGATCCCCAAAATCTGTTACGCATCTACAACCGCCACAAAACACCCGTGCTAAATAGTTTCTAAATTTTGTCTTGAGTTGAGAAATGCTCAATGTTAACATGTTCTTAGCTTTTTTTTTTTTTTTGGAAAGTTATAGAGCTATAAGTAGTAGCACTTTGCTATTTCCAAACCATTTTTTTCAAAATTAAAGCAAGTTACATTGTAACACTGATATCTGTCAGGAATCCCTGAATAACCCTACACATGTATATATTTTTTTAAAAGAAGACAACCTAAGGTATTCAACTTGGGGAATTTTGACTCTTCATGTAACCATTTTACCACCAATCTATGCCAAATTTAAACAAAAAAAATTGGTGATTTTTTTTTCTTGACACATAGCAATTTAAGAATATATGTACGGAGAACTTTAAGGGTTACTGCCAAAGAACACCCAGATATGTGTTCAGGAACATCTCCCGAGTACAGTGATACCCCTCATGTATAAGTGTGTTGGCTTCTCTGGGGGCTAAAAGACCTTATTTGGAGGGAACAAATTCCAGTTTTCTAACTTGGAATTTTCTCAACTGGTCATCATGCACCCATGTCCTATTTGGGACATTTTTAAAGCCGGCCAATGTAATTTACCCCCATCAAACCGTATACTTTTAAAAAGTAGACATCCTAGGGTAATTCAAATGATGGTATTTTAACACTGTCCATGCACTAATTCTACTACCAATCTTTGTCAGACTTTTGGGTAGTCGTTTTTTGTGTTATTTTTCGCTCACACTGTACTTTAGGCATTGACTATCAGTTCCGGTTATGTGTTACCGACAAAGAACACCTCAATATGGGTTCAGCAACATCTCCCAAGTACAAAAGTACCCCCAATGTACAGGTTTAATGGGCTTTTGCAAACTTACAGGGGTCAAATGTAGCGCTTTCCCCTTTTCCATGTTTGCACATTGAAATTTGCCAGATTGGTTTGCTGGGCCTATGTTGCCTTTGAGGCCATATAGCAGCCCAGGAATGAAAATTAACTCCATCATGGCATACCATTTGTAAAACAAGACAACCCGCGGTATTCAAAATGGGGTATGTCCAGTCTTTTTCAATAGCCACTTAGTCACAAACGCTGGCCAAAGTTAGCGGTTTTTAGTTTTTTTGCATTTTGTTTACACAAAAACTGCACTTTTACTGATAATTTCATTGTCTGAATACGTTTTACTGATTTAGAATACTCATATTTGTGTTCAACGAAGTCTCCAGAGTACAACAATATGCCCCATGTACAGGTTTTTATGGTATTTTGGAAAGTTACAGGGTCAATACAGGGCTTGCCGATTCAGTTTGCTGGGCCCTGTGTTGACTTTTAAGACCATATGGTAGCCCAGGAATGTGAAATAACCCCATAATGGCATACCATTTTCAAATGTAGACAACCCAGGATATTGAAAATGGGGTATATCCAGTCTTTTGTAGTAGCCACTTAGTCACAAGCACTGGGCAAAGTTAGCGTTTTTTTGTTTTTAGAATTTTTTTGTGTGTATCTGTAAATATATACAAATGGTATGCCATGATGAAAATAAAGTACAGCTGGGACTGTATTTTTGTCCCCAAATCTGACATCTTAGTAAATGGCAAAAACAGAAATTTGCATGCCTGTAATTTGATACGATTTTTCAAAAATCTGGCAAAGGTCTACATGTAGAGTTGTAAAAAGCACAAAATCTTTTTAAAAACAAAGAGGTTAAATGAGAAGAACTAACTGAAGTTCTTACAGTGCAATGAGTCTTTAGGTACTGTTTATTTGACAATATGGTTTAAGTTGTTTAAAAACAAAATACAGGGATCTCCCTGGCAATCAATAATGGAAAAGAATAAAGTTTTAATCTTGGTGAACTACATATTATGAAGGGAAAAATGGAGCGGTTCTGGAGACCTAACAACAAAACTAAAAGTTGAACGGTTTACACGTCAGGACAGCAGTTCCTTCCATCAATTAAGCATCGCTTCTTATGCCAGGTTGGGGGCGGGAAGAGAAGAGCGAGAAGAGCGAATCTTGTTCAGCGATCATTGATTGGGAGAAGGTTTCTTTCAAATGGCAGCAGCTGTAAATACCAGCTGCAGCACTAAACACTTCAGCCTAATCTAGGGCACATCAGAATAAGTATGCCCTAGAGCTGCCCTGAGATTATGTGACCTTGTAGGGCACAGTGTTAGTCAAATCATTCATTACTGGGAATGTCCTAATGATGTCACTATGCAATATGTTGTTTTAAAGTATTATATGCCATTTGAAATGACTTGCATCATGGTTTATATGCGTAGCTAAATATTGTTACTTTGTTCAAGTTTTGATAGGAATGTGTACAATTTTCTGTAAACATTTTAATATTTCTCTTATGTGTCTGAAAAATAGCATGGCAATGACTTCCACAAAATGATTTAATCAATAGCTTTTGTGAGCAGACAGAAAATACAATTTTCAAAAAGACATAAGAGGAATAATGCATTTTTTTTTTAATAGGCTTCTACCATAGAAAACAGAATTCTAGTAGCTTCTATTTAAAAAGCTTTGTTGCACCCTATGCCTCTGTTTTCCTAAGTTGAGTGGCGATAAATGGTTTATCTTATTTATACAGTACACACAGAGGACTCCTCACATTTATGCTTTGGAAATTGTATACCACGAATGAAAGAGCAGAATGATGACTAAACTGGTATCTAGGGGTATAATATACTTGAAATGTCTTTTAGTCAATAGTTCTTATAAAGTGCAATGTTGACTCCTGGATGTGAAGTCCTACTGTATTACTCTTTAAAAGTTTTGAACTGCTTGCTCCCATGAAATGTCTAGCATCCCAATGTAACAGTAGTAGTTGAGGTGTCAGATTTATTTTGAT
>OW240915.1:230398576-230426081 GCA_933207985.1 Pelobates cultripes
ATTGTTCTAAATATTTGTTTTGCAGGCACAGTAACGGCTTCATATCATTCAAGTGGTTAATGTGCCTGAATTTCCCTGGCACTGTACTTTCATTCTATGTTACACCATTTTAAGGCTAAACAACGATCCCCAGTAGCACATTACCAATGTGCTGCTTGGGATAATGAGGAAGAATTAGCCTGAGTAGCAACAGGCAGTGTTGATTGGCTAAGAGTGCCATCTGACCACCTTGACCACACCCATTCCTGGTATGAGTTTATATGGCTCGAAGGAGGTCTACCTTAGCCATGCCTCCAATAAGGACAAGGCTGTGTGTGACCAGAAACCCGCTTACAGTGTATAACTGCTTTAAAATAGTTTAACATTGAAGGGAGGGATAGTGCCATGGGAATTTAGACTCTACAATTCAGTGAGATGAAATGGGCATAGTGTCTACAGTAACCCTTTGACTGTTAACTCTGTTGGAACTTAAGACAAAATACCTACAAACTAGTATTAAAAGCATGGTCTATTAAAAACATAACCACTACCTGCTATCTCCTGAAGGTCAAACTATGCATGCCTTCCCAGAGTGTCAAACAGGTTTCAAGCAGAAAATCAAATATCACAGCAATAGCAATTTTGCAATGAATACATATATAGGATATATATTGTAAATTTACACAGAAAATTATTGTACACATGCACAAAAATATAAAAGTACCAAAATAGTTTGTGTGCAAAATAAAAGTATAAAATGTAAACGTCAATAAATGTATAATGAATAAATGTAATAACCAAAATAAAATTACTTACTTGTGGCATCCCATTCAGATTTACTTAATGTACCCTAAAGAAGAAGAAAAAAATAAAAAAAAAATTACAAATCAATTTACAAGACTAAACAATGTAGATTCTCCTGAAAACATTGGTTGTTGCCAAGACAAATTAATTCACAAAATAATGTGATTTAAAGCATAGAGCTACAATTACCCTTCATGGTTTACACAACTGCACTTAAAGCTAAGAAAATGTGAACACTGTCAGGGTTTTTAAAAATTCAGACCAAAAGTAACTGAATTGGAAGCAAAGACGAGTTAAAAAAAAAAGTTCTGTTTAGCTATTTTGACCTTAAGTTTGGAATTCATTTTGAATTCCCACTTTAGTGAATAAGCATGAAGATTGGCTCTCACCACACTCAGCAAGGGGGCAATTTTGTAAACCATGCATTGTTAGAGTAGAGCTGGCAAGGATTATAAAGGTCAAACTTATAAGGTCAAACTTAGGGTGTGCATGCATTTTGGTCCTATAAATGAGTGCTCCTCAACCCTCTCCTAAAGGCACACCTAACAGTCCAGGATTTAGGCACTACAAGGGTGTGGTACAAGGTGTTAAAAAAAAAACAAAAAAACACAAAAGTGGCGGAGCCTGTCTCTGAACCGGAGCGGACGCAAGTCGCATCAGCTCCGATGCAAACAATCAGAAAAATCCACAAAAAAACCCCCCAAAATACCCACACAAACAAGCGACCTACCCGAAAGCACGAAGGACGCAACCCCGACACGCCATATGCCGTTCTTCCAAGTGGCCAAAACACCAAGGAAAAAGCGGAAATCCGGGGCCTATCACTACCCAATGCCTGGACTTGGCGGCTCTGTTTGACGCCTTCACACCACCGGGTACGTCAGGAGAGCAGCGGCTGGCACAGCAGGCTACAACAGCCGACAAGATGGGACGTAGATCCCAAAAATCGTCCACACACACCATCAGGGGCACAGAGCATTGAACATATGCTACAGTGGCAGGCACCACCTAAAATGGCGCCGGGGAACAACAGAGCCGCGGAAACACCAGAGAGCCCTCCACAGACAGACTCACACAGGGCTTACTGTTCTGACTGCAGGGGACGATCAACTCCAGTCACTCAGAGGGACTTCCAAAACTTGGTGGGAGAAATCAAAAACCTACTGGCAGCTAATGTGGCAGCCATCAAGGCAGATATGCAAAGGGTCAATGACAGAGTGAGAACAGCAGAGGGAGACATTGCCGACCTTAAACAAGGTATGAACACTGTACAGGAAGCCATCCAACACCTACAAACCATGCAACAATCACTCTTCATACACCAAGCCACACTGGATGACAGGTCAAGGAGAAACCATCTTAAGATAAGGGGCATACCGGATACAGTAACCCCAGAGGAACTCCCCCACTATGTGAGGCGACTGGTGGCCACCATCCTGACGGCCGCACAGGCCAAAAAAGTCACTCTAGATGGAACCTACCGCCTGCCTAAGTCCAGCAGGGCCCCAGCGACGGCAGTACAGGACGCCATAGTACGATATACACACACTCCCACGACAAAATTGCCATCTGGTCAGCGCTGCAGGGCAAGACGCCGCTCATCTTCGACGGTGCTAGCCTCACCTATCAGGACCTCACGAGATCCACCCTGCAGTGGCGGAAATCTCTACAACCTTTCACGAGCCAGCTGAGATCAGCAAGCATCAAATAACGCTGGATGCCCCCCAGGCTACTAGTGGTAAACCATGAAGGAACTGTACACAAACTTTCGTTGATGTCAGACGCCTCGACACTCCTCACGGCACTGGGCCTACCGTCCCACGCGATGGCGAACACTCATAGTTGGAACACCTCCCGAGTGGCCTCGTTCGTTCCTGCCGCCAGCTTGGCCACCCATCCAGGGACCTGAACTTTTGGGAGTCTGTATATCCGCTTGCAATGTATTATGCCAGAACCTGTTATAAGTAGCTCATAATTAGTTAATTACACGTTCAAGCACTACACACATGGGAATCCCCCACGGTAGACCCACCACCTCTCGACTCAACACCTGGAAACAGGGTGCTACATGGCAGGTGTTCGGCTCCACACCGGCCAGCTCTCCCCCCCGCCACCTCCTTGGTTAGGGGAACCACATATGGCGGGCCAGTTCACCTACCCTCCACAACTACACTACACACCATCATAGGATAGTTCCTTACTGAACAGCCTGACCCGACACAACCCTAACACCGATCTAGATTAACTACCACGCAATCTTAAACTACACGCTTGCAGCCACTTCTACAATCCATCCCTGATACACCACAACATACACGTTTAACCCCTTAAGGACACGACATGTGTGACATGTCATTATTCCCTTTTATTCCAGAGGTTTTGTCCTTAAGGGGTTAAACACTTAAAGTGCAAGACAATTATCGTTATGACTGTTTTAACCATGCAAATGCTTTATGTTGGTCAAACCTCGCTGCAGCTGTTGGGGCGCAGCAGAGTACTATGTTGGTTGTTACCTATAATATGCACAACAAAAAGAATAACTAAAAAAAATAAAATAAAAAAACACTAAACACACATTAGACAATGTTTTTTCTTCTGCTCTACCAAACACAAAAACTGCATTTTTACAATATATAATTTAATTTTAAATGTATTCTATATGTTATGTGTGTATAATTATACTATTTTTATTAGTTATATGTTTGGGGGGGTATCCGCCTGACAGCCCCCTGCAGCCAATCTTGCAATCCGGTCGAACATTCATGTGATTGTGGTGCCATCATGGAATTGGCTGCAGGGGCACGGCCTTGGTTGTCCGGCAGTCCCCCCCACCCTGATCCTGCGAGGTACGTATAACCCAGCTTCATCAACACCGATGATAGGAGGTGTCATTATGCTCGAACATCTTTGATGCCCATAACATTCAGGACGTAATAACATCCTAACAGTGCCAAGTTCTATGTCTATCAGTTGATATAGAGAAAATTTGATATTTCATTTCCAGATTGAAGATACTATACAGCTTATCTGGATAGATATGTCACATAGCCCATCTGGGGAAAAAAGCAAATAATAATACTACACACTTAATGAAATTATTGTGGATCAAACAAAGAGCAAAAAAGTGTCATGAATGCACAAATTGTTGGGTAAAACTTAATCCCTATTTATTAAAACTGTTTTAAAATGGAAAATTGAATACACTTTGGGAAAGCAAACAAATATTTAATAATTATTCCATTAAATTTTTTTTTTTTTTTAAAGTTATTTAACGTTGTGCATATAATCAAACTAAATAAAACAAATAATCTTACCAATGGTAGTCGGGGCTGACCGTTCTCTATAAACATTTTTGCATGTTCATAATCCTCTTCCTTGTCAGATGTCAATTTGGAGTGATCAGGTGCAGGATATTGCTATAAAAATGCAAAACAGAGTGTTGTCATGTAGAAATGTATATTGTAGCTTTACATAAACATTGTAAGGTGCATGGGATTTCTAATCGTAAAATAGCGAGTATGCTACAAAATGTCCTAACAATTTGCATATAAACTAGATGGCCACTGGTTAAAATGGAGATTGCTCCACTTAAAAACAGACCACTTTCATAACTATTCCTCAAAGCTTCAAATCCTCTTTTTCCACTATGTCCAATGGCAGAAAAGGGCAATATTTATAACAATGACACAAAATGGAGTTGCCCAGTTTCAGGACAGAAAAAAAATTAAGCAGTAAGGATTTCTACATTTATTTTTCAACCCACAAACAGATATTTTTTTCTGCGGTCTCTAAAGGAGACCTGCACCACATGAAGGCAGCTGAAGGAGATACTTCTAGTATTATATGCTCTATGCCTGGAGGAGCATACCACATGGATCTGGGGCTAGGTAAAGTCTACAGTTCTAGAGGAGAAACAACTATGTGTTTATATTGCTAGAGGAAGTATGGAAAAGAGACATTTAGCTTTTAACAAGTTTCCAAGTAAATCCTTTGTTCTAGACAGCTAGGAATTAAACCTGTGACTGTGATGCTGGAAACCTAGCCACATGGCATCATTAAAGAGACATTAAGCATCAAAGTAAAGTGGTTTCGGTGCACAGACCTGCTCCCTACAGTCTGATAAATATAAGCTTTGTTTACATTTGTCAATCAGTATGTCTCAATTGATTGTCAGACTCAAAGCCCTTCCAAATAAAGACTCAATATCAAGCTGATGTCTATTCTTATAGAGAGGAATTTTGATAATGCTTGGAAGAGAAGCATCCAATTGTCAAAAAGCACCAATTGCCATGCATGCGGCCTCAGGCATCAATGCTTCTTCTACAAGAAGCATTGGGTTGTCCCAAGATGATCATCACAGATCTCACAGTAGGTGGAGAGGTTGCTTTGTTGAGACCAGGAAAGCGCTGTATTAAAGGTCAGTTTCCCCTGGGGTTGTTTTTTTTGTTTTGCGTTTTTACATTCTCAAAGGATGAGCTCTGATTTTAAAAGTTAAAAGGAAAAGCTAAGAATATAAATATATTCATTCATATCTGTAGAAGTTAGCCAGTTGGTTCAAAAGAGACCCCATGTATAGGAGGAAATGTTATAAAACAAACATTGGCTTCAGTGCCTTTAAAATATACCACAATCTCATAGAGTATAAAATATGTTTTTATTCTTCACTTCTGTTACACTATTTACTAATCATTTATTGTACATTACTACTACCGGGATAAAATAAAGAAGAATGGTTATATTTGATAGAAAAGCTTCACCACAGGATGTCCAAAGATTGCCAGGGAAAGAGACTATACAAGGACATGTATGAAAAGATCCATGCATTATGTTACTGTACAGTTAATAAGATCATTAAGATTGAACAGGTAACGAGTAGACTCTGAGAGACCCACAAATAACACAAAGCTATTGCAGACAACACAGTACTCAAAAGAATATATTTATGGCAACAGATTGCAGATTAGTCTGAAAACTGCAATGATATAATTAAGTGTGATTTTGAACTGAGCTTATGCATACATGACAGAATTAAAACACATTAAAAGTACACATCTGTTTTCCGGTTGTACTTCAGTGTCCTCTCCTTTCATCACAAGAGGTCAAAGCAAAAAAAAAAAAAAAATTAAAAATCTGACATTAGCAGGGTTTTAAAAGGAACACAATTCACTTGCATTGTAGGTGTATGTCTGATGTAATACATAACATATTTTGTGTTACTTTGTAGGTGAAAAATAAAATTCTTGTACATTTTCAACTCCATAGCCAAAGTAGCCGGATCAACTTGAAAAAAAAAAAATAAATTGTCCTTCTGTTTCCTAAAAGGACAGATAGTAAACAACACAAACAAAATTTTAATTCCAGCCGGCTCTCCTCTCCCCCCCCCCACCCCATTACCTTGCCTCTATAGAACATAACTAGTCCAACAAAAAAAGGCACGTTTAAAAAAAAAAAAAAAAAAAAAAAAGAAAAAAAGGGTATACCTTCATTCCGCTAAAAGCCCTTTGGTCCTTTAAATTATGCTTCAAATGATGCAGTCTATTACAGACACATTTTTAGTACTTTCCTAACCGTGAACATTTTATTTCAGGTCAGAAAGGGCACTCTAGCAGAACATGAAGGAATCAATCTTTGGATTAAAAAAAAGTGATGCCAAAGAATTACATGGTCTTTGAATCTGTGTGTGAAGTGTGAGAAATCTATGATACACTTTGTTTTTTTTTTTCCATGCTGGCTGGTCGCATGGAACAACGGCTCTGACAACTTTGCCATTTAAGCTCCAAAGACGGATCTCTTGGTCCTACCAAACGACAAAATGCAGTGGGTCAGCACACGAGGAAGCACTGGACCTGAGGAGAGGCTCGGAGTACCTGTTTCAGTCCCTCGGAGAGATAAGTCGTCCCTACTGGATGAGGCCTACTCAGGCGGTGAGTGGGGTGGACGGCCACTGCCCCGCTATCCTGCCTGACGATATCCAGCCGGAATCCCTCTGATTGGCGGACTGGGCTCTGCCCGCCCCCCCTCTGGGCTGGTGGGGGTGATACCGGCCCACACCCTGCGTTCCCTTCTGCAAAAGTGATCCCAAGACCCAGACGAGCTCCTAAAATACAGCACAAGTCACAAGCTACATCTATAGAGGCGGTATCCATAACCCTGCCAACTCACAACAGGGAGTCAATCCCCACAAACCAAGGGCTGACCACACATACCTGTCCATGACAGCCTGATCGGCGGGGACACAGGGCCACACCACATCGTGGTCCCTGCACCCACACACGGCAAAGAGAGTGGAGGGGCTGCAAGTGGCATAGCACCAACTCACCTTACCAGGCAGAAAAGCCCTTGGACCGGCTCAGATGAACAGCACACGACAGACTACCTAACCAGCTAGCAGCGACCAGGACTGGGCCCAGAGAGTGCACAGCACCACCGAAATGCGGGAGAAAATGGCAGGCCGCGAGGCCCAACATGACAGAGACACCAGGTCAGACCAGCAACAGCCCACGACAAAGACCTGTGGCTCATCCAGACCTGAAACACACGATGGGCTGAACGATGCGGACTGAGCCAGAGACTAGTCCAAATCCAGACCACCCAGAGTAGAAGAGCCCGCACAGCCGACAAAAAAGTTTGATTAACCTATACGTCTCTGCACCTCATTAGCATTAGATCATAAGGGCAGTAAGTCCACTACTTGATTTAAACCAGCGAGCTAAGCATGTCAATCAGACTAGTATAAAGGGTCCTTCTGTTCACATTGGTATAAGGCACGTTTTAGCATGATAACACCTTAGTTACTAGCCAGCCTAGATACCTTACCAGTAAATGTGTTAATTTAATCCTGCCTAGCCAGTTATACAGCCAAGATTTGATACTTTACAGACAAAGGCTTGGTTTTAACCCTACCTAGCCAGTTACCTAGCTTGAGCTAGATAGAGATAGATAGAGATATAGATATAGACACACATATATATATATATATATATATATATATATATATATATATATATATATATATATATATATATATATATATATATATATATATATATTTAAAAATATGTGCAGCTGATACTAATGCCATGCTTTTTGACTTCTGTTAAACTTTATTGTTCTTGCACTAGCTGTTGTGGCAGCGCAAGCAACTGTGTTACTTTGCGCACATCAAAAAAATAAAGAAGAATACAAAAAATAAATAAATAAAAAACACGACAACAACAATATATAAATTGCTTTATGTGATTTGCCAGGTACAATAAAGCCTTATATAACAGAATGTGTTCTAATTTGGTGCAAAGTGGGTTCTAAGGAAATTACAAAGCGTAATGTGAAAGTCAGAATTCCTGACTTTTTCCATTATTTAAAGGAAAGTAGGAGTCTCGCAATAGTAATGATGGCCTTAACATGTTATTTTGGGAAGCACAAGTAGTCCTGAAGTCTGAAAAAGAGGAAGACTCCAAAAACTATTGAATGCCTTCTCCATATCTAGAGAAAGAACCAAAGAAAACATAGCATGTAATGGGAAAAAATAAATAGAAGTTTACAACTGTCTGGACTGTAAAGGACCACTATAGTGCCAGGAAAACAAACTTGTTTTCCTGGCTCTATAGGGTCTTTGGATCATCCCCCACCCGCATGGCCCACCTCCCGCCGGGCTGAAGGGGTTAAATTCTACCCTTTCTCCATCCCCGGGCTCCCTCGGCGCTGGGGACTCTCCTCCCTCTTCCGACATCCGCTGAATGCGTAGCAAGAGCCGAGCGCGCAGTCAGTCCATAAGCATTTCTCAATGCTTTCCTATGGACGCTGGCGTCTTCTCACTGTGAAAAATCAATGAGACAGCCACTAGAGGCTGGATTAACCCTGTGAAACTGCTAAACTGCTATGTTTACAGCTGCAGGGTTAACCCTAGATGGATCTGGCACCCAGACCACTTCATTGAGCTGAAGTGGTCTGGGTGCCTTTATTGGTCCTTTAAGTCACCAAATCTAAGTAAAGAATAACCCTTTAACAGTGGAATGTTAATAGTACAGGCCATCCACTACTGCTACGGTGTATATACAATTCATAAAAATTGGAATCTGGATGACAATTTGCAGGAAGGATAAAATAAGTCAGAAGTCAAATATTGTGGCCCCATGCAACATCAGTCTGAATTTAGCCATGAGACCAAGACACATACATGCAAAATGCTGGAAAGATTGCATCTCTTTCACTGTACCATAAGAGCAGACCACATTCTTAAACCTGGAACTAGGACAACAACAATAAACATTGGAAGGGGGAGGGAAAGAGGCACAGAGACAAAGTGGGGATCTCTCACTTAAAGAAACACCCTGCTTGTAAAAAAATGAGGCAGGTATGGGGAAGGAAAAGGAACCCACAAAATGGACACTCAATACATTTTAACTAAAGACCAGCCATACAAAGTAGAATGGCACAAGTTTTACAACTCTACTCTTAGTATTTATTTGTTTTAATGCGACATGGCAGAGAAGTTCCTAGGGCACCCATATAAAAGTGAGGGAAAATTACATTACAAAAAGAGGTTTTGGCCTTATTATTATGCTGCACTTTAAGAAAGTTCAACCTTTGTAGTGTTTGAGGCAACATCTCCTAATTCCAGAAAATACACAGCTCAACTTCTGACAGCAGAGTGAACTGTTAGCAAGCAGACTATTAGTAAGAGAAGACGCAGATACAGACAGAAATTATACCCCTAAATGTCTGCCTGGTTCTCATACTGTCTGCAGTTTGGATTAAATGAAATGTGTTTACTTCATTGTATAGATGATAAGTAAGCAAAAGAAAAGCAGTGAAATGGGCTAAACATTACACTCCATGCATGCAACAGAATGCAAAGGAAATCCAAGGTTAAAAAGGTAATTAATCTAGACCATGTCTTAGCTGGCGCTCAGAAAACTAACAGTGAGCAGGGCAATAAGAAGTAACACACGTATTCCATGTAATTTTCCATCCATGTGGTGTAACGTTTGAGACATGAAGTTGCTTTCCATTTGTAATGTACATTTAAGCTGTTTCATTCAATCCTCAGCCAAGCTGCAAACAGTCAGAAGCAGAGAGTGCAACACTACATGTCGATCTACTGTATGTGCCCACTTCTTCTGTGCTTGCCAGAGTATCATCTTCTCCACATCACTCTTTGCTGACGGGCAGAGCTGTGTACATATACTGATAAAAGGTCCCCCCCTCCCCCCTCTGGAATGAGGCTAAGGGCATATGTTTATTGTGCAGCGTACCTTGAAACATTGTTTTGAGAAAAACCAAAAAAAAAAAAAAGAGGGTAAACAGTAAGATATTAAGAACTATTAACACTCAGCCAAGCAACCCAACTGCAGAGAAACTGCAAGGGGCAATAGACCAACAGACATCAGGTATCAGGTAAGCCTGCACATAAAGCCTACAGAGTGTTGACAGAGTTCATTCCTAAGTGGTGCAATGCATACAACCTGGAATCCGCTTCAATGTAGCAGAAACAACAAATGAGCTCATGGTGTGGGAGATGTGAGCCACATAAAACATACTACTGTGAGTAAAAGGTCTTGATAAAATAATACTTTTGTTTGAAATTGATTAAAACATATAACGCTTGTAGGTGAAACCGTATTTGTTCTTCTGGCCCTCAGGACTCAATAAGCTTCATTCCAAAGAGGATATGGAATGTCAATGTTCTAAGGGAGATTCAACAAACCCTTTCTGCATGGCAAAGTTGGAATGATGGATAACGCCACTGTAAGCCATATCCACAGCATGCATTCTCTTTTTCAAGTTCACAAATCTAAGTTCTAAAACATAACACTCTGCTTTTATCTCCATAGTGTTGTTGCTTGATCTTTCAGGCCATGGGATGGCTTTGGCCTTGGTTACTTTGAATAGGACCTGTTCTATTTCCACCTGAGATTTTTGGGAAATAGGAGCTTCCACTAGGATGAATCTTGTGCCATGGGTTGTGTTCCATTTTGCTAGGCCTCTGCCATTGTCCTCAGAGTGAACAGGGTAGCAGTGGTATTTTCTTTGTGTTTATGCTCCCTGTTGAACTCCTTGGATAAACACACAGCCTCCCATCTAGTAGCAAATGTACATTCAGTGCTTATGAAAGCTGAGGTAAGTTTGATGGGTAATGTAGGCTGTTTGCAAAATAGCCATACAGTCCTGTAGTCAAGCCATGCCCAACAGTGTTTTTCAAATACCTCTTTGCCCCTGATTCTGAATATTTGCACTGTCCCATTTTTCTCATGAACTAATGAATGTATTCTTCTGAAAAACAACTAAATCTTCACAAATGTTCAAGATATTATATAGATCAGAATATTCCCAGTCATTACCACAGATTGTGAAGTTGAAGAATCTCCCTGGTCTATCCTTTTAGTAGAGATTACCACTAATTTAGGCAGAAAGAGTAGGTTGTATTGAAGCTAACTGCAGCACTGACAATTTCACATAGTTTTAAGGCATCATATAGTTAAATTCATAAATTTGACCTTTTGGTGTGCTTCTTCCCTTTTCACGAAGGCACATCCTGAAAAGTTCATATTTTCTTATTGCTATCAAGAGGGGCTAGACACAGGCAATATTGATTAAATGGTTAGTCTTAGAAGGATCTTCTCTGCAAGCCTATGTGCTGGATCCAACATCCTAACGAAATACAAATATTCTAAATTAAAAATTTGAGGCAAAAGATAATTGCAACTGCACTGCCCTGTGGATTTAAATAGCTAGGAATAAACCAACTGGAATCTCCATGAACATTGGCACCAAAATGAAGAATGTCCCACATGTGTTTGATCCTTGTGGAATCTTTCAAAACCATTGGGTCTATGCTCCTTCCAAGTGTTTGCAGTAAAGGATAGAAGTGGATTCAAGATTTTAATCTTCTTAAAAAAAAATTTTTTATTTCTGACTTCCCATACATATAGATGAAATTCAGATGTTACTTGACAAGAAGGGAGCACAAACAACCTGTCAGCAGAGAGTCAACCAGGAATCATTTTTTTTTTTTTAAAGATTGCTAAACCTGACCTATAACACATGTGAGCAAAAAGACACTTGGTAATGTTGGGGGTATTTGTATACTATAGACGCAAGAAGATGATGTGCAGGGATTCACGGTTTTAATTTTTTTGTTATAGAAAAGTACAAATTATTAAAAGTATTACATTGTTTTACCTATCCTAAAAGAAAGAACAACATGTGTTGATATTGCTCGTGAACAGGTAGGGGCAACCAAAATAGTATCATAATGGTGTAAACATTTAAGGAAAAAAGTTCATTTAAAAAAAAAAAAAAAAAAAATTTTTTTTTTTTTTTTTTTTTTTTTTAAAAAGCCCTTAGCTTCAACTCATAAAAACTTCTCTTCCTGCATCCAGGTAATTCAATTCTGCAAAGGATTTGTTGACTGCCTCTAAGTCATTGAATTGTGCACATAATTGTAAATAGACAATTTCAAGCAGTATTTATCTGCAAGGACTCTTTAAACATAATTTTTTTTTTTTACTTAATAAAGCGTGATTTCTTCTGCCATGTGGTAGAATGAATGCATGGTCACAAACATGTTGCATCTCAAAATAACCTTGGTCTCTAACCCCTTAAGGACACATGGTGTGACAGGTCATGATTCCCTTTTATTCCAGAAGTTTGGTCCTTAAGGGGTTAAGATGTTAAGTCTACCTATTAAAATAAGTGTCATTACTGTCACTTTTGTTTATTATAATGATTTATTTTTTTAATACAAACTTACACAGCATGGATAAATTCCGGTGAAAATAGAAAGTCGGAATTCGGCCAGCACAATCGAATATGTAACAATCATGCGGATACATTCAGTGTGTCTGCGTTCACATCCAAAACATCCACATCCAAAACCCTAAACAAAATTATAGGATGTGGAATATATACAAAGCACAGATTTTTCTTTTTTTAACTAAATTGGAAATTAATTCATTTCAGCAGGATGCACATTATTGGTCACTTACATTTTGCAAGTGAACAATAAGTACTATTGGCCTTACTACAAGGCAGATTTAAAACCTTCCTTATGTCTCCCATGTGGCAGGTGGGAAAAGAGTCACTCTAATTATAACGCACGCAAGTATAATGAAAAGGGGAACTCTAATTATAATGCAAGTTGGGGGATCTAGTATGCCCCACCCATGAATGGTGGTGGGGGCCTATAAGCAAATATGCAAGAAGGGACACCATTAGTCCAGTCCCCTGGGTGGTTACAGGTCTCCAAGGCTCTGGTCAATCCCCATTCAAAGAAAGAAAAAAACAAAAACACAAGCATAATAAATATATCAAAAATAAAATTCATTAATAGCCCTGTGAGAGCTATATGTAGAATGGGATTTTAAGGCAGGAAAAATAAATCATAAATGCTTTCCCAGGCTTAGAAATCTCAGTAGAGCACGCTGATTAGTTGACTTAGAAACCAGTCAGCAAGCTCTATTGAGATTTAGATTTAATGGAGTATTCAGGTTTATTTGGAGCCTTCTCTGCAAACTCCGGACATTGTTAAATAGTGTGAACAATGTCTGGCTTTTGCATTCTGAATACAGAGCCATTCAAAAGTTAGTGAATAAAACTGTAAAATTCAGTTTTCATTATCACTTATAGTTTTAAAGTGGCATGGTCATGGGCGAATTCAGTTTTGCTTTGGGTTTCTTAACCCCCCTTCTGACTCCACTACATCTAAGTGTCTCCCTAGCAACCCTCAAATGCCCATAGGCCCCCAATATTACCTATTTTTTGTTAACCTTAATTTCGTGCCCGAACCTAGGTCCTGGGCGCCGCCATCTTTGTGTGGGTAGATGGTCTCTGTGGGACACAAAGATGGCGGTGCCCAGCACCAAGGACCGGGCACTAGATAGCGTGGTGAAATTCCCACACATGCCCAGTTAAACACTTGAGCATTCGCTATTGTACAAAATTCGGACGGGAATTTCGACTATTCATTAATTCGTCAGAAAGACAAAGGAATCAATAGAAATTTGAGATGAGCAAAAACACAGAATATCGGTGTTTGTTGAGTTTATTACAAGGAGGGAGCTAAGCGATGGCTATGTAATTAAATGGGGGACATGGGGTCCTTCTCCCCCTCCCCCCATGGGTGAGGGGTGGGGGCCTAGAGTCACTACCCCTTACCCCAAAAATAAAAAATTTAAAAAAAATTTAATAAACCCTACCTACCCCCTCACTCTAAAATTAGAGACAACAAAACTAAATATCAGTTATAAAAATAAAAAATAAAAATTTATTTTTTTTAAGCCCCCAAAAAGGCCAAATAAAAATCCATAATACCAGTCAAACTTCAAAAAATAAAAAACCCGAGAGTGCCCTGCAATTTGACTGCGAGCACTCTGTCCATTGCAATTTGACTCAGAGCACTCTGGTTGGTTTAAGCCAACCAATAAGAGTGCTCTGATAGGTAAATAGTAAGCCTTAACTGTTTGCTTACCTGTAAGGCTTACTATTTACCTATCAGAGCACTCTTATTGGTTGGCTTAAACCAACCAGAGTGCTCCAAGTCAAATTGCAATGGACATTTCCACTTAGGGGTGTACTCACTTTTGTTGTCAACGGTTTAGACGTTAATGGCAGTGTTGAGTTATTTTGAGGGGACAGAAAATTTTGACTGTTATACAGGCTGTACACTTACTATTTTACATTGTAGCAGAGTGTAATTTCTTCAGTGTTGTTATATGAAAAGATATAAAATATTTACAAAATTGTGAGGGATGTACTCCCTTTTGTAAGATACTGCAAAGATTAAGTGGCTACTTAGATTCTGATTAAATTACACTAACATTTTTACATAGGATACCCAAACTTAAAGTGCATTCATTCCATTGTTTTTAAACAGATTCAAATGAAGCTTAATGATAATGTAAAATGATCCTGTATGTTACTACTCGTTTTCTACAGACAACAGCTGCCCATGACCACTATACATTATCAGATGGGGAAATATGTAGTTTGTAGAACTAAATGAGAAATATAAAAAGTAGTGCATATACAAACTCTCAAAATGTATACAAGAATAAAAAAAATCCTACAGTGCAGTGTATAAAGAGTAAAAATTATAATATAGCCTAACTAATAACTTATTGTTGTTCTTATTAAGATACACACAAAAGGAATACACAACATTATTCACATTGCATATTTATACAATGGAAGATTATTTTTCCCAAGCATGTAATGCAGATTAATTCAATGGGGCACTTGCACGGCTATATTTTAAGTCCAAAAATGGGTTAATAAAATTACCTCCAAGGCCTGCATTTTTCTCAGCAGCGTTTTCTGTTCGTCATTCTTAACCTTCTCTTCAAAAAATTCCCGAAAGGTCTTCTTGTAAATTAGTTTCATATTATATTTCTTGGCCATTCTGCAAAATAAATGAATCTGTTAAGTCCTCCCACTGCTTTTTGTCAATGTAAAACCTATTAACCATTCTCTCTTGGAATGGTTATAAACAAACGTGGTACAGTATTTTGAGTCACACTGACATCGTGTGGATAACTAAAAGAACTGCAATCATATTTCAAGCATTATACTTTTTATAGCCTTCTGTATCATGGAGTAAGAACAAACGGTTCTTATGACATTTTTAAGCACTATAACTAGTGGGCACCTTTGGGATTCCTGGTGCAAACTGCTGAAAATATGATATATAATAGGTAAACACAGGATTAAATATCCTGGGAGGTGACATGCTATCAGGCTACTTGCAACACCCTCTGCTATCCAAAGTAAACTGACTTTTTTTTTCCTCTTTTTTTTTTAAACAAATGAGACCATCACTATCTAATGATACATAGCAGAAAGAAAAAATAAATGGGGGCGTGGCCAGCTGAGCAACTGACCAGACATGTCTGAAGAGCTCTGGCTCAGACTGCAAATTAGCCTTTATGCCACGAAAGCAATAAAAATTGACACACATTATACCTTGAACGCCCTAAAGAGAGATTGGGTGCAAACACAGAAAACTAGCCCACCTTGAGGGCTCTTATTAGCCAGATATCCACAGATCCTTTGACAGGCTGCAGCCTCAGGCCCTGCCCAAGACGACCTGTAGCAGACCTCGAGGCTCAAGTACATCAGATTGTTTCGAAGGGGAGGAAGGGTCCGTGGCCTCGCAAACACCCAGCAGTGTACACCGGAGAACAGACACAGATGCTCATACATCCCCATCCACTAAAGGGGACATTAAGAAACTGCTTCTTGATCTTTGCACTGTCTGGGAGGCAGATCTTGTGGAGGTGCAGTCAGAAATGAGAAGCCTGACTCACCGTGTAGGCGAAGTGGAATCCCGAGAGAAGCAGGATGGCGCGGCTGGCCGAGACCCAAAAGCTAATGGATACCATATCCCAGTAGGTCCAACGACTTACTCGAACAGTTGCATCACTTGAAGCTAGGCACCGAAGGAGGAACATAAGGCTTCGCGGAGTGTCAGAAACTGTTGATGGACTTTACTAATAAGGTAGCCGAAACACCGGTAGTGCGTGAAGACAGTGGAACAACGCCAATAGTAACGGCATTCAGAATCCGGAAAGCTCCCCCTCCCCTGCAGACGCACCTCTGGACATTTTAGAAGTAACTCGGGACAGCTCTGTCAAAAAGTCCCTCCTCACACGCTCCAGAAACCATCCCATTGTCACTGTAGGGAACAGCCAGATTAAAATCTATGATGACCTGCCATTTACAGTGTTATTGAAGAAACAAAGATTCCAGCCGATCACCCAGACCTTAAGAGAGCATGGCATAAGGTATCTGTGTCAGGGACTTTGGTGGCACCCCACGAAGACTCAGTACTGGTCCTGTGGGCGAAGGACGACCCCGCGAAGATTGTTTGTGCACTGAAACTACCCCCTACGACGCTGCTACCCCAGAGAACAGCAGTTCCAACCCCCAGTCTGAAGGGCTTATTATTATTTATATAGCGCCATCAGATTCCGTAGCTGTACAATGGGTGGACTAACAGACATGTAATTGTAACCAGACAACTGGACGCACAGGAACAGAGAGGTGGAGGGCCCTGCTCAATGAGCTTACATTCTAGAGGAAGTGGGGTATAGTGACACAAAGGGTAAAAGTAGGGGTACGAAGTAAGCTGTTAGAAAAGTCTCCACTGAGGGCTTAGTAGGCAATTTTGACAGTTGCAGGAGAGGAGTCATGGGGGGTGGGGGATAAAACCTACTAATAGTTTCATTGATATGCTTTCTTGAAGAAGAGAGTTTTTGGGCTTAGCCCAAAGGCAGAAAACGAGAACCTCCACAGACTGCCTCACGCTGCAGCTTAAATCGGGGGTTTCTATATAACCCATACCAACCTTTTGACCCATCATAGACAACTATTTTTTTTTTAAATTTTTCTGGTAGTTCAACGCTGTTATAACTCATTATTTAAATGCCAATTCAATGTACAACTTCCACAAGGAGTGTATTAATGTGCCACTGCACGCATAGATACACATGAGTACCTGCTTTTCTACTAGCCCAAGGCAACCTTGTTCTAGATCTCCCTGCCCTTTACTGCACCGAGCCCAGAGGGATGTCCTTGTGGAGCAGGGCTGGGTCAGGAGGGGAGGACCAGGAAAACCTAGAGGTTCATACACAGGCATAGCCCCTATACCATTGAGCCCCCGATGACACAAATATAAATTTTTATCTCAGTTTAATTTTCCCATCTGAGCTCTCCTCCTTCCACCAGGTAGGTTAACGGATGTGGAAGACTGCGAACTGCTGGGGGAGAAGAGGGAGAGAGGAGAGGCAAGTGTGGATGTGGGAGCCCCAATGAGAGCGACAAAGAGAAGACAGTCCTAATTGCATAAATACTCTCTCATCAATGTCTGACCTTCAACTATGCTGAATTTATAATTATATTATACGTTGGATTTTTATGATCATTTGTTACACAGAAAATTGTGGTAAATGTAACGTCATGTTGTACTGCAAAAAAACAAACAAACCCACAAACAATGCATTGTAAGAGAAAGATACACTGTTCTCTATCCATTCTGACTTTTCGCTACTATTACAGATTTTTAAATGTCTACTCTGGTATCAGAATATTTTTGTCTAGACCTCTTCTGTTCTGCTCCACTACTTTAAAATTATTAACTTTTAAGATGCATACGTAAGGACATCCAGCGACAGTTTGGCAAACACCTGGAAGCACCTCTTGTGGCTGTCTGGTAGCTCTTAGTCCTGAAATGTAAACAATGAGGACAGACACTGCACTCAAAGCACTTCAATGAGCTGAAGTGACCTGAGTGCCTATAGTGTCCCTTTACATTTTTAAGGGTATTTTATTTAACCAATCAGGTAACCAACATTAAAAGTTTAAGAAAACACAATAATAACTTAAAAGTTATTATTTTAAGATGAAATCTTCATCTGGTTCATCAAATGTTAAAATTAGAACAACCAGCAAGAAGAGTCATTACATTTTTATTTATTGTGATTTTTATTTATAAGTGATTTTTTTTTAAAATCAAATCCACCCTGTAAAATAGTGCATTTAAATTGACTTTACAACACCCTCTCTACCTGCTTGATTATTATCCTTAGTTTCTGCCATGTACAATCTATTGAAAAGTACTTTCATGGAGTTGCCTATGAACATTTTGCAGGAAAAAAAACTAAACGGATATAATACTTACTCTACTAGCACTGGGAAGTAGATCAGAAATTCTGGCACATTAACAACTCCTTCCAAGCTAAAATCATATTTGCAGCCAAACAGGGGATACTTTCCTTTTTCATAAAACTTCACTGAATATACATCATTACCAAACAAATTGGTCTCTGATGCTTCAAGGCGTTTCCTGTGAAGGAAAATTAGGAGTTACAATTAGGCAAATAAGGAAAAGGAAAAACAAATATGTAAATAGGAATTACAATTAATTTAGGAATTACACTTAATGAGCAGCAGTTGTACATTATCAGAAAAAAAATAAGCATCAAATATAACTAATTTGTAATTATATCATTTTTATATATTTATTTTTTTTTACTTTGCATAAATTCTTATTTTCTGAGTACAGTAGAAGCACAGAGAAACAAAGTTTAAAATTAGCATGCCTCAATCCCTCATACCAGGAGCATATATTAAAAAAAAAAAAACACACACACACACACATTAAAAATAGGGTGAAAATCTGTACTGCTGCCGTACTAAGGAAAGCATTTACAGTTAGTAAAATTTCCATATTCCTGTAATGTAGCAGGAGTATATGAGGTATATTGCAACATCTTCCAAAGACAAATCAGTTTAAGAAACAGCAGCCTGTAGCACCTTCCACCTGAAAGAAGCTTCTGCTCAGAAAAAGAGGTCTAGCCTAGGATAACGATTGAGTGAGTTGAAGTTACTATCCTACACATGTCTTGCAAGAAAGTCATAGTTTTCTCTGCCGAAGAAGTGGCCATAGCGGTTGTGGAATGAGCTTTGATTTTGGAAGATCACGTTAAACATTTTGCCTCATAGGGCAATGTAATGGTACCTTTTAACCAATCAGCAATTGCAGATTTCGATGTCTCTTGTCTGTAATAAAACAATGGAAGATGTTCCAATCTTCTTTATGCCGCAGGAATTTCTTTTTTAAAGTAAATTTGTAGATCTCTCTTAACACCTATGAGGTGGAAACAAGCTTTCTTCGGCAAACAAGGAATTGGGCAAAAGGTAGGAAGCACAATACTCTGACAAATGTTTTCCTAATTAAGCACACATTAAGTTTTAGCATGCAACGCAACTTCATCCTGATTAAAAGTAGTGAATTTAGGAAATTAAAGCACTGTCAGAATCTCCTAAACTCTTTTAGGAAATGTGATGGCAATAAAAAAGGCTGTTTACAGCTAAATCATATTCAGTGAGACATCTTCCATGGGTTCAAAATAGAGAATCACAAAGTGCCTTAAGCACAAGAGACAAATCCTAGGTAGGAAACATTTATTTTCCAGATTGGAAACAGAGGAAGCTGCCAGATGACAACGCAGAAACTTCTTGTCTTTTCACCAAACAAGAAATGTATTCTAAATCCTAAGAAATTCTAGACGTGGGTCTCTTAAGGCCTAATAAGCTCAAAGCCCTTCTGGTGGAAAACTCTGGACTTCTTTACAAATTCTTCTGATACATTTTGTTATGCCTTCTTGAGGAATTAACAGAGAGAAGTATAATCCACTTCTAGACCCAGGCAAGTTATTACTGTAGTAAGAAGAATATTGTATTTTGCCCCGTTTGTAATCCATCCGTGATCCTGTAAAGCTTGGATCGTGAGCTGTAGGTTTCTTTTCAACTAATGACTTGAACCTGCTTTGAGAAACCAACTGTCAACCTATGGGATGATGATGGTTACTCCTTTTTCTCCAAGTATGGCGACCAGAGGAAGCAACGGTTTAGTAAACACCTTTGCAGCCAAAGCAAGAACAAATAGAAGAGTCTTGAATTGGAAATGGATAATTCTTCTGTACTTTATGGTAAATCTGAGAAATGTACCTAATGTGCCTCTGAAATCCCCTTCTCTATAATGTGTATGTCAAACAAAATGTTTTCCATTCTGAATCTTTGGTATTTAATATACTCATTTACAGTTTTCAAATCCATTACTGGTCAAAATGTCTTGTCTGGCATTTGGACTAAAATTAGTCTGGAGCAGAAACTTTGTTGCGCAAAGTTGTTATAGAAAACGTCCAGTTTCATGGATTCTGTCAACAGCGCTTGAACTTTTGATTTGGAGGTATAAGTTGAACAGATGAACTGAGAAGACTGGCCTGATTAAAAGCCTTATTTTGTAACAATTTCTTATGGTGCCTAGAACCCAAAGATTCTTTGTGGTTAGTGCTGATAAAACTGCCTGCAGCTTTCATTCCACTTTAAGCTTGGCATCAACATTTTCTGTGCTTATCTTGGCTAGCTGAAGTGCTTTTGTCTCTAGGTCTGCTGTCTTGTTACTGCTTTCAAAAGCTATCAAGCTATCATTATTGTACTGATAAGTTCTTTGGTTGCATGGAGAAAAAAACAAAAACCCTTTACTTCACCCACTTCCTCTATTTAGCGGCAGTGCTTTCTTTGTCTGTGAAATCTGGTTTTTCTTTTTTGCGGTTTAAATACTGAACCTTTGAGAAAATCCTAACTGGACTAAATACTTTAAACATTATTTAGGCTGAAAACTCCATGGCCACCTCCTCCTCCTCCTATACTGAACGAAAACAAAACTGGCCACAATATTAAATTTCAACATAACAAGCCAGGATGTTGTGAAAGATGGAAAAGAGTAATTTTACATACCGTAAATTCCTTTTTTCTCAGTATAGTATAGTGTAACTTCTATTATGGACAAGAAGCTCCCCCTTATTTTGAATATACATGCTATGCCCCGCCTGCTGCCCATATAACCCGTGTACCTCAGAGGAGACGCCAGTTATAAAAAAAGAACCAAATGGAGACTGAATACTGCATATGTAATTTAATCCATACAAAAAGAGGAGGGAAAGGCAGGACTGCCACTATACTAAGAAAAAAGGAATTTACGGTAAGTAAAGTTAAGTTTTTTCCTCTCGTATAGTGGCAGTACTGACAAGTGGGATATAGCAAGATCCCTGCAAAAAACAAACAAACAAAGGGTGGGAACTTAGAAGGCTACTGCCTGGCGCACCTTACGACCAAAAGCTGCTTCAGAGGATGAGAATATGTCCAGCCTATAATGATTGATAAAAGGTGTGAAAGGAAAACCAAGTAGCTGCCTTACAGATGTCTTCTGGTGAAGCCGCAGATGTTTCAGCCCAGGAAGTTGCCATAGCCCTTGTGGAATGGGCCTTTAACGCAATCTGATTGGAACACTTTGGTTTTTTATAGGCCAGTTTTATGGCTTCCGTTAGCCACCTGAAAATAGTAGGTCTGGAAGCAGTTCTACCTTTACAGGAGCCTTGAAAAATGACAAAGATGATCAGAGTTCCTAAAGCATTGCGATATCTGAAGATAGATTTCCAACGCTCTAACATCTAGGAGATGCCACTTTCTTTCAAGCTCCGATGAATGAGACTGGCAGAAGGAAGGCAGAATAATAGGTTGGCTCATAGATTTCCGTGAAATAAAGGAAAGTCTGGGATGCAAGACCACTTTGTGTTGATGATAGATTGTAAATTCAGAAGATGAAGACAGAGTCTGAAGTTCTCCTATCCTCCTTGCTGAGGTGATGGCTACCAAGAAGCTAGTCTTGATTGTCAGCAGTTTTAGGTTCAAAAGGAGGTTCACAAAGGGCCTGAAGGACCAACGGCAAATCTCAGGTGGGAAAAGGCAAAAGTTTAGGACGACGTTTAAGACGTCTAGATTTAAAAAAATAAAAATAAATAAAAATCTGCGGATAAGCAAGTCAGAGGCAACATCACCGACAAGGAAGTGACTCAATGCAGAAATCTGGACCTTGAGTGTAGAAATGACCAAGACCAACTAAAAAACCATCCTGCAAAAGACAATATATCAGGGATTGATGGTTTGGCAGGATCTGAACCATGCTAAGCACACCAGTTCCTGAACTTCATCTAAATTCTGAAATAAATTTTAGATGTAGATAAACGAACCGATGTCAGAAAAACGTCACAGAAACTGTCCGAAAGACCTTGTTTACAGAGTATCATCCTTGCAACAGCCATGTCGTCAGGTGGAACATTTCCAGGGTCTCTACTGGAAGAACATGTTCTATGAATTCGGCCGAAACTGAGAGAGACCTGCATGAAATCGTCATGTGTTCTATTTCAGAGAACCAGCTTCTGTTTGGCCAGAAGGGCAAAATGGCTAGAATCCTTGCTTTCGCCCATCTGATTTTTTTTAACAATCCTTGGAAACCAAAGCCATTGGAGGTAAACCGTAACCCATGTTGAAGTCCCAAGTGAGAGACAGGCCGTCTAGGAAATCCTGTGCCTGGATAGAAGAGAAGGTTGGGACGTTTGTTTCTCCTTGTGGCCATAAGGTCGATTTCAGGTAAGCCAAATCGGGTCACTAATTCCGAGAACATGCAGGGTATTAGGGACCAGTCCGCCTGAGACCCATGTTGTCTGCAATGACGTTCAGAGACCCTCTGATATGGGTTGGGCCGAAGACATGATAAGGTAGCACAGGTCCTGAATGGATTTCAACTTTGTGTCCCCTTGATGGTTTAAGTAAGCCACTGTGGTGGCGTTGTCTGACTGGATCCATACAGCCTGATTGGCGATAACTGGACTGAAATATTTTAGAGCATTCCATACTGCCTTCATCTCTCTGAAGTTTGATGATGCTTTTGCTTCTTTCCAAGTCCATTCTCCTTGAAAGAAACAAAAATTCAGATGGGCACCCCAACCAGTTTGAGAGGCTTCTGTAGTTTATGGTAATCCATCTTTTTGTTCGAATGAAAGGTCTCTGGAAAGGCTGTTTTTGTCTTTCCACCAACTTGTTTTCTCACTTTTTTGGATAGGTGAAAAGTGGAATCCAGATCTTCCTGTTGTCTTGACCATTGTGCAAGAATGTCCCATTGCAAAGGTCTTATTTCTGCTCTTGCCCAACCCACTGCTGGGATTGCTGAAGTGAGAAGCCCCAGGACACTTATTGCTTGTCTGATGGAGCATAAATCCTTTTGTAGATTTGAAAAGGCCCTGCAAATCTTTGTTTTGACCTGGGTAGAAAAAGGAAAAGAGACCTTGAATCTACCAGAAGTCCAAAGAATTCCAGACTCGTTGAAGGAATCAACTGGGATTTTTTTAAGTTTACCAGACAACCGTGATCCTCCAAAACTTTTATTGTGATCTTGAGGTGTAACCTGAGGAGATGCTCAGATTCTGCTTTTAAGAACCAATCGTCCAGGTAGGGAACTATTGAAATACCTCTCAAGCATAAGGTTGCCGCTATAGGAGCCAGGATCTTTCTAAAGATGCGAGGGGCTGATCAAAGGCCAAATAAAAGTGCCTTGGACTGAAAATTAAGAATCTTCTGTCATCCCATTAAAAGTGAAAAAAACTTAGGAACTTCCGAGAAAACACCGACACAAGCAAATGGAGGTAGGCACCCTTCAGATGCAACTTTGACATGAATTCTCCCTTCTGTAGGATGTGAGTTACCGACTAGATATTTTCCATATGGAACTTTTGATACGGTATGCATGTGTTGACATCCTTGAGGTCTAGAATAGGCCGTAAGGATCTGTCTGGTTTTTGAATCAAGAACAGGCGCAAGTAAGCCCCTTGAATTTCCATGTTTTTGGGTACTTTCTCTATAACATCCTTGCGTAAAAGTATTAGGGATTCTGCTAGGAGTGCCTCAGATTTCTTTCGTGATGGGTACTTTGAAAGCAGAAAAGATGGTTTTGGTATCGTAGAAAATTTGGATTCTGTATCCTTCTGCAAAAGATTTTAGAATCCAATAATTTGAAGTTGAATCCTTACATATGTAAGAGAAGAACCGAAGACGACCTCCCACACTTTTGGCGTCAAATATTTTCTTTGTCCTGTTTATTAAGATCTTGTCTTGACCAATATCTGCTGGTGTCACTGGCCTGTTTGTAACATTTTCTAAATCTCCCCTGATAGCGAGAAGAACGTTGTCCTCTGAACTGATACCTTTTATAGTTCTGAGGTCTCGAATTCTGAGGTAATGCTTTCTTGGTTTCAGACATCAGCCTTATAATGTCTTCCAGAGGGGTACTAAATAGCTTGTTTCTATGGAAGGGCAGTTCACATAAAGCAGATTTAGAAGCTGAATCTGCAGTCCAAGTTCTAAGCCATAAGGCTATTCTAGACACTGAGGACAAACCCATGATTCTGGCAGATAATCGTAGCATCTCATCAGAGGCATCTGAAAGAAACTCGTTAGAGTTTCATGAGGAACAATAGCTGAGCCGGGTCATTATCAGATTTTCCCATGAGAAATTCTTCAAGAGCTTGAAGCCACATACTCTGAGCTTTAAGCACTGCTGAATCCGCTATTCCGGCTCTGCATTGGTAGCCAGCGGCCTGGAATATTATTCTGCTAGAACTTTCAGCCCGCTTGTACATGGGATCCTTTAACCCATAAACCTTACCAATAGGTATTGTGGTTTTCTTAAGATAGTTGTGCTACCTGAATATCGACTTTAGGAAGGTCTTACCATTTTTCTTCAGTTTGAAGCGCTTAGAAATAAGCACATCTTTTAGGATTCTTCCACTCTCTTTGTAGGAGATCCATAAGCCTAGGGTGCATAGGAAAGCCTTTTACTTTACCCTTGGTAGGTTCAGTTTTCTGAAGAACTGCAGATACTTAGATAAACTTTTTTAGTTCTTCCAGAAATCCTTCCTCCATACTTGAAGCCAGAGTGGAAACCTCCAAAGGGGAAGACTATGAGCAATACCCTGATGAGAGCTCAGACAGGGATGGAGATTGATCTCTCCTACTTTTCTTTGTTTTCCTTGAATAGCAACAGGCCAGCTGTCTTTAACGGGATCTTTAAAAGACTCAAAGGTCTGAGAATTTTTCCTGAAACCAACACAGGAAAGAGGACATTTCATTTTGCTTGGATTTCTCCAGTATTTCCATCAAGCATTGCTTACAGGTTTTCTTACGACAAACGTCAGGCAGAGGGACTGCACATTCCAAGCAACATAAGTGCTTTGATTTGCTTGTGGCCTTTTTTGGGCTAGTAGTTGACATCTTTTCTTTTTCAGCTTTATCTGGAGAAGTAGGACTGGAAAGTTCTGTAAAAAGAAATACTAAGATTCAGCAAGCATGCAATAAGTTAAAGCGTTCAAGGGAGCTTTAATTTAAATTCTCACCTCAAACACCTCACAACTGTGCAGGAGGGCTGGTGACACTGAGAATCTGTACTGGCACCCACCCTTGGGGTCACATAGGTTCTGCATAGCACTTATGGCCAAAGAATTTGAATTTGGCACCAAAATACCGATATCACAGTTTTGCGCATGCGCAGTAGCGCGATTCGGTGTTCAGTGGAACGCAACACCTCCCGGGCATTCGTCCCACGGCTGTGCGCATGCGTGAGGATTGAAGGTGGGAGGTCCGCCCGGGACTTCCCAAAAAGAGGCCACATAAGACGTCTTCCGGTCACATTACGTAACGCAACTTTTACGAAAGTATGTTTGCTGTTCAGATCCCACCTAGGGAGCTATCGGGCACACACCTCCCTGATCAGCAGCCTGTGCTAACCGCACCGCTCTCTGCCTGGTCCTTTGGAGGAGCTGTCCGTCTCGTTGACGGGACAAGAAGAACTAGTGTCGCCTCTGAGGTACAGGGGTTATATGGGCAGCAGGCGGGGTATAGCATGTATATTCAAAATAAGTTGGAGTTTCTTGTCCATAATAGAAGTTACATCCCACTTGTCAGTAATGCCACTATACGAGAGGAAAAACTAAATATGGACTGGAAGATCTGAAGCCATTGTAGAGAGTAAATCTAACATTGGTGCATAATCCCAATACAGGTCAGTAGGGATCTATCACATAATAGATATAATAAATATTCAATTCTAAAGAAAACTACCATGAATAATATCGGAGGCAACTAGTAGTACTGTGTGACGTTTCATTCTCTTATTATATACAGCTATTTTTCCTACACTTTACATGCCACTCCACTTTTCATATTCTTAGATATTATTGCATGTGATTATGGTTTGGTATTTGTCCCCCACCCAAGTTTTACACATTTATTTTTTATACTTTGATTTACTTAATTAAAAGCGAGCCCAGAGTTTGACATGTTAAGGCAGAGTAGGCACGACAAAATTTACCCAGCTGGCTGGAGAAGACACTGGCGGCAGGGAGCTCAGTCTTTCTGCTCTTCAATGCTCCCTTGCACGCGCCCTCTGTAGTGATCTCAGAATATGACGTCATTATGGCCCGGCATCACTAAACTGCGTGCGTGAGGGAGCAGTAAGGGAAACCTCCAGAGTGAAGATCCCCACTGGACCCCAGGGAGAGGCCCCACACCAGCTCCCAAAGGTAGGGAACAAATAAATTGATTTGTGAGTGTGCAAGAATGTGTTAATGTGTGTGTCTGTCAGTGAGTGTGTGTGTGTGTGTGTGTCTGTCAGTGAGTTGTGTGTGTGTGTCTGTCAGTGAGTTTGTGTGTGTGTGTGTGTGTGTCTGTCTGTCAGTGAGTGTATGTGTGTCTACCAGTGAGTGTATGTGTGTCTACCAGTGAGTGTATGTGTGTCTACCAGTGAGTGTATGTGTGTCTACCAGTGAGTGTATGTGTGTCTACCAGTGAGTATGTTGGTCAGTGTTGCGATGGCCGTGGCTGGACAGCAGAGGATCTGGAGGTGCACTGAGACACGCAACGCCACATCACATTCAGACTTGACGTCAACATGCTCCACCTTCACAGGGTTTCAAAAAGTGGCGGGAGGATCCGCTTTGGCACAGGGTGCAGAGTGTGCCATTGGGGGTATATCAGAGGCTGGACTCCGGAGTTGCATACTGGCAGCGGCAATGTGAGTGGAGTATGCCTGTCAGCTAATGTTTGTTTGTTTTTTTTGGTTTTTTTTAAACAGGGGCCAGGATTTAGTAGTTGGGGTTGCTGGGATTTAGTACAGAGGGTTGGGGGGGGGCAGTTTGTGTGTGTGCTCGGCAGTCTGTCTGTATTTAGCAGACTGCTGAGTGTACACACACACACACAGACTGCTGAGTGTACACACACACACAGACAGACTGCTGAGTGTACACACACACACACACAGACTGCTGAGTGT
>OW240915.1:230426181-230547830 GCA_933207985.1 Pelobates cultripes
ACCTGTGGCACGCGTGCCATAGGTTCGCCACCACTGCCCTAGGACATCCCTGGAGTGTCCCACTGGTGTGTAGTCTCAGTAGAAGGGTCTGATCTCTCTTCTTACGGTTTCTTTTCTCTCTTTAATTAAGAATCAACTTACCCTCAGAAGGTTTGCTTAAGGTGCCCATGGAGCTGTCATACTGACAACAACTAGAGGTGGACTTAACCTTGTAACGTAAACATTGCTGTTTCTATTAAAACAAAAAATGAAAGAGGTCAATTGGACCCAGATCACTTAATTGAGATGAACTGGTCTGGATGACTATTGAGTCAATTTAAGCACCTCAATGTTGTTTGTTAATAAAGCTTTAGAACAAAGATATTTCCCCAAACTGCCAGAAAAAAAGCTTATCTGTGTTCCAAGGACAGTCAATCTAATTAAACCAACAGGATAAAGAATACTTACACTAGCTCAAAGCCATCTGGAGTTGTGCCAATGAAATATCCTCCAGGGCAAAGCCTTTCACAGGCATTTCTCAGCATCAGGTCAGCTTGCTCATGTGTCTCAAATGAGTAATGGTAAACAAACTGACAGCTGCAGATGTCAAAGGTGATCTCTGGATCACTGTATTTTTCAGACAAACGCTCCTGAAAATAAAGACATTATCACAATACAAAGTCGTGGGGTATCTTTAGGGGACCTAAGGGTGTGTCTTCCATTTTCACAATCATATCAATACAATATATATCAAACAGTAAAATAAAAATCTGCAAATTCGATATTTAATGCCTTATGTTTGTTCACAAAAATAACAGATAAAGCTATTAGAAAATGGTGAGAACAGTCGGTTTTGAAAGGAACACACTTCAGAAAGATTTGCATAATACTGCATAAAGCTCAATGTCAAATAACCTCATAACACAAGCATTTCTGCATCCAGTACCAGAATACTAATCCTTGATATTCCACTGGTATTTAAGTTGCTCAAAGTACTGAAATTTAGAAATGCCTTAGGAGGTCTATTATACGACCAAAAATAAAATTAAAATTTTTACTCATCATAAATTCTTTTTTTCTTAAATGGAGGCAGTAAAAAAAATAAAAAAAAATAAAGAAAATTACCAGTCTGCATCAGGGAATGACACAAAAGATCCTCTCTCCCCAAATAAAAGACAGGCCCTGTCAATTAAGATCGTAACCTAACCCCTTGCAAGCTAACATTGTTTATCGAGCCATTTCTATGCCAAGTACTTCCATCGAGTCCTGGGCACCAGCAGCAACTGATCTAGAAATATACACAGCCAATTTTACCAAATTGAGATAGATTCTATATTTTTATTTTACTGCATACATATATCTGAATTACAGTGTTTTTTTTTTGGTTTGTTTTTACAGACCCCTGCACAGAAGGAGAAAGGGGTGTGTGCTCTTAAGCTGTGTTTTACAGTTTCTGGAGTTAAAAAAAAAAAAAAAATGCAGATCATAAAGAAAACTCCACTTTCTAAAACACAAAGATGTATAAAATATTTAAAGGGACACTAAAAAGAGGCCTCTGTAGTAGGTATGGTGCCATGCCAGATAGGCAAGATGTTATTTCAGCATGGGTTGGCAGCTAACATGTGTGCTACCAAACTCCCATGCCACATCTGTTCATCTCCAGCAAGAGAAGCAGAGTGTCTCTGTAGAGCAAAACGCAGCCTACAGCACAGTGGGATGTAGTGGTAATGGTGCACAGAGTCTTCCTTTAATATGCAAGAATGTAAGACAGCTGTCAACTTATTACTAAATAATTTGAAGAGATACTATGGTGCTAGGAATACAAAGCTGCTATATAGTTCCTTTACACATCCGCCCACTCATTCCTTAATTAACCCTTATTGTATTTACCCAATTTTAGCTCTGATGTCCCTATGCGCTGGGTCGGTGCTCCATCCGCTCTGAAGTCACCCTGATGTCGAGCGCATTAGACCCTTCCCCCATTGGAAAGCATTACTGGAATGTTTTTCTATCTGTTATTGAGTGATGTTATTGAAAAATCACCTAACCACCAGGAAGTGTCTTTAATGGCTGTTTGACAGCCAATAAAGGCAGTCATAACCCTGCAAGGTAATTATTGCAGTTTCTCAGAAAGTTCAAGGGGACAGGGTGTCTGCACCCAGACCACTTTAATGAGATGAAGTGGTCTTGGTGCCTATAGTGTTTCTTTAAAGAAAATAGGCCAATCTTACTTATTGAGTTGTAATTTGTTAAGACATGGAAAACCAGTAGTAGTATTTCTGTAACCCTAAATTTAGGGAATTACTACAGGTGATTTATACATGTTCAATTAAAAGAAGCAGTTGTGTCTCAATACACTGACCATTAAAACTTTTTAATAAAAATACCTTTGTAGAATCTGCAGTGATAAACTCTGCACTAAAAACATCCTCATTGCGGCACCGTGTTTTCATATCAGAGTAACGCTGTCTGCACTGAGTCACAGAGACATCCGCTATATCTATGAAATTAATCCCAAAAAAAAATACTGTTAGACAATTTAAACCTGATAGTCATTTTATATGATAGGAAGTCATTTAATGATGCCACTTCAAGAACAAACATATGTTTTCAAGTTAAAATTTAAATATTCTTAGTCACATTTAACTAATGAACATACCCTCATAACTTCAGATATACTTGTTTTTCCTTGAACCCATCTGCCACTGCATTCAACAACAGTGCCACATAAAATCAGGCTTAAAGGACCACTAAAGTGCCAGGAAAACAAACTCATTTTCCTGGCACTACAGGGTTATTAGGTCCCCCCCCCCCACCCTCGAAACTAATCAGCAGTGTCTACAAATCTATAACATTTATTCTCTCTTTTAACCGATGACATTCTTCCTGCAACTAAAATTATTTAAAGAGTCACTACAACCAAAAAACAATGTTTTCATTAAATTCTGATTAGGTCTGTTTTCAAAGCAATTTGCTGCACATACAGACTCCAGACACCATGATCTCTTTGGTGTCTGGAGTCTTTCAGTGCCTACAGCTTCCGTTTAAGCTCCACCCTTTGACAAGCATAAGAAAAAAAAAAAAAAGAAAAAAAACACCCACAATGTAGTTCCTATAGCTTTTTTTTTTTTTTTAATGTATTATGACTAGTGATGTCCCGAACGGTTCGCCGCAGACGCATCATTGAGTAAACTTTGACCCTGTACCTCAGAGTCAGCAGACACATTCCAGCCAATCAGCAGCAGACCCTCCCACCTCCTGGACAGCATACATTTTACATTCATTGTGAAGCTGCATTCTTAGTGAGCTGTCCAGGAGGTGGGAGGGCCTGGGAGGGAGGGTCAAAGTTTACTCAATGATGAGTGTTCGGCGAACCGTTCGGGACATCACTAATTATGACCACAGGCTGTTTTGTTGTGGTCAATGTAGTTCTAAGACTAATTTAGTTTTTAGTGGTGCAAATAACCATGTCCCCATAATTTTGCACTTTTACAATAAGATGTCATAGGCATTTATTGAGCATACTGTAAGCGGATTCCACTGATGGGGAACGAGAGGCGTGGCAGTGGAAGCTCCACCAAACCCTATATGGGAAAACAAAGAAAGACAGAAAACAAACAAACAAAAAAACCACATACAGACTTGAGGACAAAGGCAAGTGCACATGTAAGATGTGATGCATACCTGTACATACGAGTTTACTAATTCTACCCTTTTTCCATTTTAGCAAGTCTCCTCCCTTTCCGCAGCCAAGATCTAGAACAGCGATTCTTCCCTTCTTTTTCTGCCGCACTCTATCTAGGAACTCACCTAAAGAAACAGAGCATTAATTTAGGGCAATTCAGCAATTTCAAAATGCCATTCCCTATAAGGTATACCCACATTGCATATTGCTTTATTTTTTTATATCTTTTGTTGATATCACATACAGTGCAAAAAGGCAATAAAAAAAATTTAAAAATTGCCAAAAATCAATTGATGAACACATTCTTCTATGTCAGTAATAAAATTGCATCTATACTAGATAAACAAACAAAGAATATAACCCATCCATTTTGCTTAGCAATTTTATTAAAGCATAAAATACCATAATTGATAGATATGTCCCAGGGGACTTTTTTTTTTTCCTTCACTATGATATACAGGCACTCTTATAAATGAAGTCTGTGCATGTTCATCAAAACACCGTAATTAAGCTATAATACATTTGCAAAAAAGTATTTACAAAAAAAAAAAAAAATGCAAGTCCTGGCACTCACAACTGTTGGCTATGAGAATTAAACATAGTTTGTTAATTTATAGAAAGTCCATAGACCATATTAAAAATATATATTTTTTTTTTTTTTTTTTTTTAAACCTCCCTACTCCACATTTGTTATTGTTAAAGTATCACTATAGAGTCGGGAAAACAAACTCGTTTTCCTGACTATAGAACCCTTAGGTCCTCCCCACCCTCAGGGTCCCCTTTCAGCCACTTACCTTAATCCAGCGCCGGGCTCCCTCGGCGCTGATAGCCTCTCCTCCCCCGCCGATGTCAGCTCCAGAGTGGAGCGGCATACACATGCGCGGCAAGAGCGACACACAAACAGTCCTATGGACATTCTGCACGCTGAATGCGATTTTCGCATTCAGCGTCGCAGAAGCGCCTCTAGCGGCTGTCAGGAAGACAGCCACTAGAGGCTGGATTAACCCTGCAATGTAAACATAGCAGTTTCCCTGAAACTGCTATGTTTACATCTGAAGGGTTAAAACCTGGGGGACCTGGCACCCAGACCACTTCATTGAGCTGAAGTGGTCTGGATGCCTATCGTGTCCCTTGAAGACCACCCTCACGCATTAACTAATTAGGTGCACAGAGGTGACTAATAGAACCCACCTATTACCTTTAGATGATAAAAATAAACATAATGAACAAAGCCCAAAACATAACACCTTGCAAATAAACTAAATGTTAAGAGAAAATGCAAAAAAAAAAGTGCATATGATGCTAAAAATAAAGTTAAAACATTTAAACGCTTAGAAACTGTGCTCGCCTCCTTAGCTGTAATCCTCTGATATAACTATAATTTAAAGAAACCCTACACATTTTGCAGCATTATACAATGTATTTATGAGCATTATACATAGGTGCCTTCAGTGACACCCATTCTTCTCACACAGTGCTAGATAACAAAGCAAAGCTTTTTACAAACTCTAATCATGTAATTTGCTGGTGAAAATACAGGAACTAATTACATACCAATAAGAGCGCTTTTCATCCAATTATTGAAGTTCCTAAGATGGACAATGCGAGACTCATTCCGTACTTGTAATCCACACTCTTTAAGTTCATTGTAATGTGCTGCTACTTTTGAGCTGTGGCCTTCCTGCGTACGCTGTTTTTGAGAATCAGAATACAAATGTAAATTAAAATACAGGATATAAAAAGTACTAAAAAGGCAGTTGCTTTAAAAATCGCATTAGAATAATGATAAATGTCTAAACATCGCCAGGTCCACCTCTTGTGGATTGGATAAATACATTTTAGTACCAAGAACTGGAGTGCACACTGAATTTATTTTAATAACAAAGCAGTAATTTTCAGTAATTAAGTATTGCTTCAACATTTTCATTTAAACTATAAGATGCAGCATTCCTACCCAAAAATGGATCCATGAGCAGATCTACCAGGTGGAAAATGCATGGAAATCCATTTTCTTTCACCAATAAATGACTTAAGCTCACTGCAAGTAGAATTCATTTCAGGATTTTGCAAAGGGAATTGTGTTTCACAATATTTTTTTCAAATTGGACAGACTTTGCTTTATACACATTCTGACACTGCATCACACAACTATATGTATATATTGCCAAGTTACAACTATCAGTTTTTCTTCAGTTGAAAGCACACCCATTCCACAGGTAAGCCAGATCCACGGTATATTATGATGGCAAAAATCCTACAGAAAGCATTCTAAAAAATAAATAAATAAATAAATAAAATAAAAAAAGTTTCCTTTTCAGCCTGGAGTATATTTCTATTGTACATTAAGAAGTTTTATTTTCTTACTATAATTGGCTGACTTTCAAATCCATTAGATATAACATGTGTAGTGCACATACCACACATGTAGACCTTGCAAAAGCTACCCCACTGAGCCCATTTAGTTTTTCATCCTCATAAGATTTTTACTTCAGTACAACATTCCCAAGAAAAAAAAAAGCAGGCAGAGTAATGAGCCTTTTATTTTTTTTATTTTTTTTACGGCCTTTGTTTCTACAATGTACTGACACAGCCAAAGCATAAATGTATATTAACGTTATTTCCATGGTGTTATGAGAGCTAAAATACTTACAGCACTGCTGGGCATCTGTGTCGTATTTGGGTTTCCCCAGCAGAAGTAGGCAAATTGCTCTATTGAATTTAATATTTCAGTCTGAATGAAGAGTGCTTGTAAACTATGCTATACAGACTGCAAAATGCAGACATTGTTTCACACTACTCCAAATAAGCCAGAATTGTGTCAAGATTTCAGCCAGACCTAAAGCTAGTGGATTGCTAAAGTACAGACACACAGTTAAAATTTAGGCAGGTTGTGATGGTAGCAGACTACTATTTAGAGAGTAAACAGGGTAATATTTCAATCTGATCACCTTATCCAGAAAGTTTGCAGTTTTCCATTTGCATGAGTAGAGCATGTTGCTGGCAGGGTGGATAAATTAAGGACACTACCTGTGCCACATGCTACACTGAAAGTGGTGAAGATGCTTTGGAGTTATTAGAGCACAGGGACAATTTTTTGCATGGGTACAATCACTATAGCTGTGATGGATTTCACCTGAATGGGAGGTTGTCTACTCTGCAGTGTAAGAAGGCGGCTTGAACGAGCCAACTCAATCTCTGGCCAAATATTAGCAGACCTACAACTTCTATGATGCTCTGGCCATCTTTTAAATGTAAATAAATTCTGGTAGTTATTTGCCATTAACATCTGGGGGCCATAACTTGAGCATCTGCTTTAAACTAGGAATAGGAGGGAGTGAAATAACAGGGTAAATGTGGCTCAGCAAATCCAATGATCAAACAGCAATTTGATATATTCTGTTTTTGCAAGAATTTATAAGGATAGAATTTTTAACAGGTATAATAATACTTGTTTGAACCAAGGAGATATCTGACTGCCATTCTAGGGTCAAGAACAATTTTCCTTGTTTAATCGCAAAATTGGATGGACATCAGATTTGGGTTTTTGCCTTCTTTTAGATCCACAGTAAAAATAAAATGTGAGATAGGCTGAACTTGATGGAAGCTTGTCTCTTTTCAGCCATGTAACTATAAATATGCAAGTATACAGCAAAAGAGAATATATGGCTGTAGATTTGCAAATCCCGGTTACAAATGCCTTACAGAAAACAGGTGATTGGTTTACAGAAGATATAGTGCTACAGCAATTAAACAATGTAAACAAAGCCCTGGGACAAGAATGTAGGTCTTGGCAAATTTGATATTAATCTACGAGCCAGTTTTTTTTCCCCAACGACAAAAATACAATTCTTAAAATGACACTGTAGTCACCAGAATCTTTGTAGCTTAATGTAGTGGCTCTGGTGTATACAGTCTCTTCCTGCAGGTTTTCCAATTTTAACACGGTCTTTTCATAGAAAAGGCAGTGTTTACATTACTGCCTAGTAACTGCTCTAGTGGCAGTCACTTAACCAGCCACCAAAGTGTGTCCCATGTCAGTGCTGCAATGTGCAGCACCTTCATTCAGAGTCTCCACGCTCTGCATGATAGCGCTGATTTTCCCCATCAGGAGATGCTGATTGGTGCAGTATTTTGGCGAATGTATGTGCGGGCGGTTCTGAAGAATCGGCATGCGGGTGGTGAGCAGTGACACTTGGTGGCCTGCCAGTTTGTCATTTCCCTGCTCAAGCTCTGCACCGGAAGGAAGTAGTAACTGTTCACTTCCTCCTGGCGCGCAAATATCGAGAGATAGGAGGGGGAGGGAATGGGCTGACAAATCCCAGGGCCAGGGCACAATTCTTAGTCGCCATGGCGACCTGTGATTTGTCAAGCTCTGCATTAAGGTATTCAACAATGAGTGAACATGAGATTAATCCCTTAAGGACGGAGGCAAATATACATGTTCTGACTAAAAGAACAAACCTAAAATTTGACCTACCTCTGCATGGCATTTTACCTGTGACTATCATACTTTTACTGCAATAAAACCTATTTGTATGCTTTGATGTCACCCCACGTAAAGGTTTTATAGGGTTTTGGAAAGTTACAGTGTCATAAAGAGCTTGCCCATTTCAGCTTTTACACATTAAAATTTGCCAGATTGGTTAGCTGGCCCTATGTTGCCTTTGAGACCGTATGGGAGCCCAGGAATGAAAATTAACCCCATCATGGCATACTGTTTGCTAAATTAGACAATCCAGGATATTCAAAATGGGGTACGTCCAATCTTTTTTAGTAACCAAAAACCCTGGTCCAAGTTAGTGCTCATATTTGTTTTTTGCATTTTTCACACAAAAAAACAAAACAAAACAAAAAAACACTGCCCTTTCATCGATGTTATAATTGTTGTATGTTTTGCTGCTCTAAAATGCTGATATGGGTGTTCAGTGATGTCTCATGAGTATAACAGTACCCCACATGTACATGATTTAAGGGGTTTTGAAAAGCTACAGGGTCAAATACAGGGCTTGCCCATTTTAGTTTTTACATACTGAAATTTGCCAGATTGGTTATGTTGCCTTTTAGACCATATGACAGCCCAGGAATTAGTATTACCCCCATCGTGGCATACCATTTGCAAAAGTAGACAACACAGGGTATCAAAAGAGGGAATGCATTACAATTGCACGATTTTACAGAGTTTAAGGTTTATTATAAAATGACTATGGAATATTAGTTGGGTATTGGCATTGTCTAGATGAAAGAAAGGGGAAGAAAAAAGGAACTTGCCCTAGGATATTCCATCCTTCCAGGCTCAATGATTCTTTTGCCATACATATAATCTCTCATATTGAGCACCTAAGAGATCTATGTGTATTTCATATCCACTAAACTTTAGTGTGTATTTTTAAACCAAGTTTTATAACCACATCCACTCTCTTTGAAAGCTCCTGGATATTTGTTACTATTTCTATAGTTTACACATTGATATATACTGTCATTGTTTTATGTATTGCATGATGTCTATGGGGTGCACATTGGAGATGGACGGAAGGCTGTAACTTGAGAGATCATGATAAAGTTTGCTTCTCTGAATGTTATGGGTTTGAACTCTCCACAGAAGAGAATTATAACAATGGATTTCGGGAAAAAAACAAAAAACTGACAAAGATTGGCTTAGTTCAAAAAACATTTCAATGTTTATAAATCTTAAAAGGGACACTAATCACCAGAACAACTACAGCTTAATGTAGTTGCTCTGGTGAGTATAATACCTCTCTTCAGGCATTTTCATGTAAACACTTGCCCTAGGGACAAGTGGCCACTCCTTAGATGGATGCATCTCTACAAGGAGGTCTTGATTGGCCAAAATGGCGTTTGGCCATACCCCCTTACAGATTTTAGCCAATCCAATTCTTTCCCCATGGGAAAGCATTGATAGGCTACAAATCAGCAATTCTGATGTCACCAAGGGGCGGGGCCAGCGCAGCACTGGAAATAAGGTGAGTTCTAACACATTCTGCGGGGGCAAGCTACCTAAATGGTGGGTTTTCACTATTGGGTCAGGAATACAGGTTTGTGTTCCTGACCCTATAGTGTTCCTTTAAACAAAAAAATCCTGACTACGATAAAGTCTGCTAGATTAGCTTTTAAACTGAATTATCAAGAATCAGACAAGGAGGGAATAATTTGCTAAATCAACATCCAAAAAGAACTGATCTTTGCCTAGGACAAGCTTTACGGCATCTGCGGTTATATCATCCCGTTCTCGGGTTTAAAATGGAACGCAGGGTTGGACAAAGTGGAACTAACGTGAAGATTTTACCATCTATCTCAGTGCATCAACTCCTCTCAGCCTCCGGCCGGAGGGAGGATTTACATCGATCCACTTTATCTCCCTATCCTGCAGCCCTCAATCTCAGCTTAGCGTATTTTTTTGGATTTATGTGAGAGTTTTTAATCTTTCAAGAGTAAAACAGTATGTTTTTAGAGAGCACTATAGCTTGTTAATTTATCTTTCAAAGCACAGTGAAGATCAGAACACTTTAGATCTGTCACTATGATCTAAAAGTGATCAGACACCACCACCTTCCACTGCAGCAATTGATGCCATAATTCCAGACTACCTGATACCCATCTTACATTCTGTATTACAGAATATACTATAACAGTTTTGGATAATTTGCAACCTTTGTTACTCTATAACACCGTTGCCTATCCAGATAGCTGATACATAGTTTCATAGAGACATCTTCAAAACGGCTTTCACTATTGGAATTAATGTTTTTCTATAGCTGGATGTGATATTCCAATAACTTATTTTTACTCTCCCTTTTTCTGCCTGCATTGTTTATATTTAACTTTATTTTTCACTTTTTAGTGTACCCCAATTCCCAGTAATGGGCAGCATTTTTCCTGGACACTTTGCATTCAGTGTTTGAGATCTGACTTTCTATAAGAGTGTGATATATGCTATTTTATATATGCACTGTTCTTTTAGCTGCAATAGATAGATCATATCTGTTTTAGCAGCATTTTACGAATTGATTTTTCTATTTTCTATTTTCTGCAAATCATCTCCTGGTACGTTTAGGATTTTCAATTCTTATTTTACAGTGGAGTGTTTTCTTGCAATAACCAACAGCACGCTCCCCTAAATCACACACAAATCTGTGTGTAAAAATGAAAATTGAAAAATTAACACCACACATTTTCTCCAATTTTTTTACTAACACGGTTTCATCAAAGGCATCAAAACACTTGATATACAATACCGTAGGGTGTCAACTTGTCAAATATATGCATGTTAATGTTAAATTGGGATATCTAAAAAAGCCCGTAAAAAAAAGATAGACAAAGAAGATATGTCAAATTAGAAAAACACATGTCAGAAGTTTGGCATTGCACCCCCCCAAACAAGCCTATGCATAGCTGGTATCATGCTACTCAGGAGATGTTGCTCAACACATATGGGTGTGTTCTTTGGCAGTAACCCTTAAAACTCTAAGTACATGTATTCTTAAATTGCTATGGGTCAAAAAAAAAAAAAAAATTTTTTTTTTTTTTAAATTTGGCATAGATTGGTGATAAAATGGTTGCATAAAAGAGCACAAAGAAAGTCAAAATACCCCAAGTTTAATACCTTAGGTTGTCTTATTTAAAAAAATAAGATACATGTGAAGGGTAATTCAGGGATTCCTGACAGATAGTGTTACAATGTAAAAATAAAATGAAAAATGGTTTGGAAATAGCAATGTGCTTATAGCTCTATAACTTTCCAAAAAAAATGCTAAGAACATGTTAACATTGAGCAAATACTAAACTCAGGACAAAATTTATAAACTTTTTAGCACAGGTATTTTTTGGCGGTTGTAGTTGCACAACAGATTTGGGGGGGGTCAAAGTTCAAAAAAAGTGTGTGTTTTTTTTTTTAAATGTTTTCATCATACTTAATAAAAAGTGTTATAATAAAATTTAATGGAGAGAAAAACGGTATATAATATGTGTGGGTACATTAAATGTGTAAGAGGAAAATTACAGCTAAACACAAACACTGCAGAAATGTAAAAAGAGCCCTGGTCCATAATGGTAAGAAAATTGAAAAACGGTCTGCGAAACGGTCAAAAGTAACTTATCAAATTGTTCAAGGGAAGAATAGGTTTAGCCATCCACAGAGATATATAATCAACCCGAACCACTTATCTATAGGTATTTTAGATTTTTTTCTAAATAGAAGTTTCCTAAGATTTTTGAGACTCAATTGATTAAACTAACCTATATACATAAACGAAGTCAAGATGCCCTTTAAAAAGAAGAACGGACAACTTTGTTTTACTGGCGCTATAGTTTCACTTTAAAAATCTGATCATCAGATCGTACTTTACAGTTAAGGGTACAAGCACTTAATCATTCCAATATAACCAACCTTCTACTACTTGAGGTGTGAACATAAGTTTTAGTGCATCACCTGAGAATAACGAGAATATACCTTAAGCACCAAACATATAACTCCAAACAGTCTTGATGCTGTACTCGTTACATTTGCAAATAAACTTAGGTTTTTTGTTTTTTTTTTTATTTAGAATGAAGAGATTTTACATTTTGACTTCCTTGTATATCTTATTTTTGTTAAACATTGTTGAGTACAGCAAACAAAATGTAAACTTTGAAGACTTTTGCGAACATTTTACTAACCATACTTTTTGTGCTTGCATGTCTACACCTAAAATGAATATAAATCATAATAATAATAATAATAAACACTTGGCAGCACAAGCATGTGTGTATTTTAAGGAATTCTTAAAGCAGGAAGAAAGTTTTAAATATCAGTATACAATACATTAAGTACATACCAGTCTTTTCGTTGGATAGTCTAAATCATCATCACGTGTCCTCTTCAGTGGCAAGTTTCCACCATTAACTGGAGGTCTGCTTGATGTTTCACTTTCAGAGATTTGAAGGCCATTACCTCCATTATTTGATTCTAGGTGTGTCTGCTGCTGACTTTCTGTAACTGATCCGGTCTTATCCATAATTAAAGTCTGTGTTGATGGATTATAATTTGAAATGCGTCATCACCACTTTCTGCAAAATGAGAAAAAATAAAATGATATACCGATGCAACAATACTTTTTGTATGTACCATGCCTGGAACCAATTCTTAAAGAAAATTATTTTGCAACGCTTTAATGAACAAATTCCATTTGCTGATTAGTGATTTGAGAGTGGTAATTCAGCAGGGCACTGCACTCCCTCTGCGCTTCAATGATGCTCCTAAGCAGAAGACCAATTATAAAGGTTGTCATATAGCTTAGACCCCTTTAAGGGATGTAATAGGCACCAAGACCAGTTCATCTCATTGAAGTGGCCTGAGTGCAGCGTTCTTGTCCCCCTTAGCTCTTCAATGTAAAATACTGCAGTTATAGAATTTGCAGTTTTTTGTTTGGTTTTTTTTTTTTTTTTAAATTGACATGCATTTTAAGTTAATTCAATGAGAATTTCAAATTTTAGGCAAAAAGAACAGAACAAAAAAAAAAGAAAAAAAAAGAAAAGAAAATTAAGATGGAAAAAAACAAAAAACTACATTTCAGATATTTTAACCTAAATCTTTAGCTTAAATTAACTTAAATTTGTATTGCTGAAAATTAATTCTTTAGTGAATAACCATACTAGTTCACCTTTAGTGCGTGTAGCTCTCACACATTTATGTTTCAGTATTTGAGTAGAAAAAAAATACACATGAGAAACTGAGGTTTTAGTGCAAGTTTCTAGCATAGACTATATGCTTGTTTAAGCAGGGCCTTAACCTACTTAATTACACAGTGAAACAGGAACAATGTCTAATTTTTTTGTAAAGCACTGCGAAATTAGTTGGCGCTATAGAAATACCAATAATAAGTAAATTTTAAGTTACCTTACACACATTAGCATTTGGCACACACATGGAAAAAATTATATATATATATATATATATATATATATATATATATATATATATATATATATATATATATATATATATATATATATATACACACACATATACAAAACCAAGAGGGCTGCACTCACCTGAACATGCATACATTACAGGGTGCTGCTGGGGCCAAAATATATAGAAAAATACAGAATCCAGCGCACTCGCTTATTCACTAAACAATGCTTTCAAAATCTTAGAGATTGTAATAGTTTTATTTAAAAACACCTCACCTAGGCAAAAAATAATGGGGGTTTAGTTACATTATATGATCATGGAATGGGGTACATTGACGTTGTGGCAGGCTTATGCAATATATGCTCATATAATGTAACTAAACCCCCATTATTTTTTGCCTAGGTGAGGTGTTTTTAAATAAAACTATTACAATCTCTAAGATTTTGAAAGCATTGTTTAGTGAATAAGCGAGTGCGCTGGATTCTGTAATAATATATATATATATATATATATATATATATATATATATATATATATATATATATATATTTGCAGTATAAGTACTGTACAACAGAGGTAGTCAACTTTCGGTACTCCAGATGTCATGGACTACATCTCACATAATGCACTTGCAGCCATAGTGATTGTAAAGCATCAATGGAGATGTAGTCCACAATAGAGATGTCGCGAACCGTTCGCAAACTTCCCTTTTGTTGTGGACTAGTGAACAGTTCGCCACGAACTGTTCGCGGGAAGTTCGCGACATCACTAGTCCACAACAAATGGACACACAAGATATATATTAACATCATTGCTTCCTGAAGGATATATTTTGTAACAAGCCTTTTAAAAGCAGTGGTTAACCAGAATTCAGTCTCTGAAATAAATGAGTAACCCATGACCACACGATCAATTGATCTGCCCATTATTTTGTAAGTACATTTGTTAATCACGGTCAGTGTTGTTGTGGTTCCCTAAACATGAAACTACGTAGAACTAATAAAGGAAATTGAAACGGAGATAATTCAGATAATTAAAAGGGACACTATAGTCACCTGAACAACTTTAGCTTAATGAAGCAGTTTTGGTGTATAGAACATGCCCCTGCAGCCTCACTGCTCAATCCTCTGCCATTTAGGAGTTAAATCCCTTTATGAACCCTAGTCACACCTCCCTGCATGTGACTTGCACAGCCTTCCATAAACACTTCCTGTAAAGAGAGCCTATTTAGGCTTTCTTTATTGCAAGTTCTGTTTAATTAAGATTTTCTTATCCCCTACTATGATAATAGCTTGCTAGACACTGCAAGAGCCTCCTGTATGTGATTAAAGTTCAATTTAGAGATTGAGATACAATTATTTAAGGTAAATTACATCTGTTTGAAAGTGAAACCAGTTTTTTTTTCATGCAGGCTCTGTCAATCATAGCCAGGGGAGGTGTGGCTAGGGCTGCATAAACAGAAACAAAGTGATTTAACTCCTAAATGACAGTGAATTGAGCAGTGAAATTGCAGGGGAATGATCTATACACTAAAACTGCTTTATTTAGCTAAAGTAATTTAGGTGACTATAGTGTTCCTTTAAGCTGAACAAACAGCAGAGAGTTTCCTATGTTTGTAGTTTTCCCAATTCGAGCTCCTTTGACAATTCTCCGAAAATGCCCAGTTTAAAGAGCCGTGTGGGTGGTTTTTATATTGTGACACAGAATGCATGGAAACACAGCCCTGGACTGGGCGCATATCACACAGATTTGCCGGCTGGGTACACAGGCCTGGAGTGCGAGTCATTTCCCTCCAGTACAGAGCTACTCCATACACCCTCTGCAATGACCAAAACCACTGCGAAATCAGGGAGCACGGCATATAAGCCGAATATAAACACTCACCGCAGGTACGGGCACAGAGCTCCTCCGAAACACCGACACTAGCTGGGCTATAACAGTACGCTCCAATCACTGTGTACCTCTCTCTGGGCACGTGTTTCCGACGCAACGCATCATAGATCCCGGAAGTAAACATCTTCCACAATGTAGAGTCCACAGCGCCCCCAGCGGCACGGAGGGATACCTGCACTCACCGTGTTATAGGGGATTATACCCCGCTATAACCCTGTGTACAGAGTATCGGGGTCACGGCAAGCCGGGGGGGGGATCAGCGGCTATTCAGCTGAGAAACCTTCCCGAGGCAGTGATAGATACGGGAACTAGAGGGAGCTGCACGCTTCTCTGTCCTCTTATTGGTAAAATGACCCAGTTCTGTGGGAGTTAATGATGTCGCTCCATTGCCCACACATCTCGGTCATATTAGCAGAACCCGGGCTGAGTCATCGTCTGCCTCCCGCAAAACCTAAGGCATAGAGACTGCACAAACTGTAAGTCCATCCATAAAACTACATCCCCCGTCATGCTCCGGGTCAGTGTGCCTGTCGCAGGGCTATGACGTTGCCGCAGTGCATGGAGTGGGTGGTAGCTTCTTGATCTTTGCTCTCAGGCGCACCCTGTCATCAGCGAATGGACAGGGCACGGTGACCCACCTCCCTCAAGGTACTAGTGGTGTCTGGCAGCATGCTCAGCGGGCCTGGCTCCATGCTTCACTCCTGTGCCCTCCATAGGCCTGGTTATTACACTTCCTGCTCCTGAAATACTCACCTGGGGTGTTTCCCCATTGCCAAGCAAGGTGCGTGCCCATACCTACAGTTCAACAGGGGTCTGGCAATGTCACTCTCTAGACACGTATACCCACTTATGTTTAATGTTTTAAAAAAAAATTGAAAGCATGTTTTAATGTAATTGCCTATTTTAGCTTATTATTTGTTACCCACATTCCTGTTTGTCAATGCAACAATTTTATTGAGCAAAACTGCCTGGAAGGTAAGCGTTTGATCCTAGCATTCTGAATCAAATAAGCTTAAATGTTTAGGCAGTCGTAGGCACCATGACAACTTAATCTAAAGGAAGTTGTTATGGTGCCAAGGACCCTCCCCCACCCTCCGGCACACTCTTGCATCAAGGGGTTAAATGCATTATATATCTCCCTGGAACTTTATTGAAATCTTCAAGTAATTTCCTGAACTGATATTGATGCTTTCAAATTTGCAACTCATTTTAGGATTGGAAAAGAACAATGCATGAGATTTAACAAAATCTAAGTATTCAGTTGGAATTAATACTGTTGGCGTGTCTTGTATACTTACTGCAAACTTCATGATGTAATCAAATGCAAGGACTCATGGAGTGACTCACAAATCCATGCCTTGTATGGTAGAGAGAGGAACCTTTGACCATTTTATTATGAGGTTTCAATTTTTTTACTCTTTCTTTACGCACAGTGTTTTTCGACTTTGTTCTCTCCAGTAAATGTTGCTAGCAACTTGTGGAAATGGGCATGGGATGGAAATCTCCATGACCCTTTTTAATTTTACATGTTGCAGTGATTTAAAGGGACACTGTAGTCCCCAGAACAACTACAGCTTATTGAATTTGTTCTGGTGAGTATAACCATTACATTCAGTCTTTTTGCTGTAAACACTGTGTTTTCATTACAGCCTAGTGATAACTTCACTGGCCACTCCTCAGATAGTTGTTAGAGATCCTTCCTGGGCCATGGCTGCCTAAAATGCATCCAAACATTCAGTGTCTCCTCCCTCTACATGCAGACACTGAACTTTCCTCATAGAGATTCATTGATTCAATTATTATTATTATTATTATTATTGCCATTTATATAGCGCCAACAGATTCCGTAGCGCTTTACAATATTATGAGAGGGGATTTAACTATAAATAGGACAATTACAAATAAACTTACAGGAACAATAGGTTGAAGAGGACCCTGCTCAATCGAGCTTAGATTCTATAGGAGGTGGGGTATAAAACACAGTAGGACAGGAATTTGCAATCAAATAAGGTGGGCTGCCCTTTAGGAGAGGGCAAGAGACAGGTATGTGAGGTAGGGGTTAGTCTTGGAGGCCATAAGCTTTCCTAAAGAGATGGGTTTTAAGGCACTTCTTAAAAGATGCAAGACTAGGGGAGAGTCTGATGGCGGGAGGCAGGCTATTCCATAGGAAGGGAGCCGCCCGCGAGAAGTCCTGCAAGCGCGAGTTGGCCGTACGGGTGCGGACAACGGACAGGAGGTGGTCATGGGCAGAGCGGAGAGACCGAGAAGGGACATACCTATGGATCTGTGAGGAGATATAAGAGGGGCTAGAGTTGTTCAGTGCTTTATAGGTGTGAGTTAGTGCCTTGAATTGACTCCTATAGCACACAGGAAGCCAATGTAAGGGCTGGCAGAGGGGTGAGGTGTGAGAGAACCGACTAGAGAGGAAAATCAGTCTAGCAGCAGCGTTCATTACAGACTGTAGGGGTGCAGTACGGCTTTTGGGAAGACCAAGCAGGAGAGGGTTACAATAATCCATGCGTGAAATTATTAGAGCATGGACAAGCTCCTTGGTAGTATCTGGTGCAAGAAAGGGGCGGATGCGGGCTATGTTTTTAAGATGGAATCTACAGGATTTGGCAACATGCTGGATGTGAGGCTCAAAGGTGAGACCAGAGTCAAGTATGACGCCAAGACAGCGCGCTTGCAAGGATGGGCTGATGTTGGTACCACAAACTTGAAGGGAGAGCGAGAGAGGAGCATCAGTATTAGGAGGAGGAAAGACAAGGAGCTCAGTTTATGAGAGATTGAGTTTCAGAAAGTGGGAGGACATCCATTCAGAGATGGAAGAAAGCAAGCAGTGACACGTTGCAGGACAGCAGGGGAGAGGTCTGGGGAGGAGAGATATAGCTGGGTGTCATCAGCGTACAGGTGGTAGTGGAATCCAAATGAGGTAATAAGTTTGCCAAGAGAGGCAGTATAAAGAGAAAATAGAAGGGGACAGGGCGAGGGGAGGAGGTATCATTAGAAAAAGAGACACTGAATGAGCGTTGGGAGAGATTAGAGGAAAACCATGAGATTGCAGAGTTTGAAGAAGGAGAGCATGATCAACTGTGTCAAAGGCCGCTGAGAGGTCAAGAAGAATTAGTATGGAGTAGTGGCCTTTGGATTTAGCTGCGATTAGGTCGTTAGTAACTTTGATAAGGGCAGTCTCTGTAGAGTGGAGAGGGCGGAAGCCAGATTGAAGGGGGTCAAGGAGAGAGTTGGAATTGAGGAAATGAGACACACGGGTAAAGACTCCTCTATGAGGAGATGCTGATTGACCAGGGCTGTGTTTGAATCATGCTGGCTCTGCCCCTGATCTGCCTCCTTGTCAGTCTCAGCCAATCCTATGGGGAAGCATTGTGATTGGATCAGGCTACCACTTCTGATGATGTCAGAAGACTGCTTGTTTTTTTTGTTTGTTTTTTTTAGGCAAACAGCATGCAGATCTACAGCATCTGGTTTGAATAAAGTCAGATTTTGCTATATTTATGGAGGCATGAGGGGCCCAGGGGGGCTAGACGGTGGTTTTAACACTATAGGGTCAGGAATACATGTTTGTGTTCCGGGCCCTATAGTGATCCTTTAATTTACAGAGCAGGAAATACAGCGTTCTAAAGTAAAGTTTAATCACAAGCAGGAGGCTCCTGCAGGGTCTAAAAGGCTATAACAGAACAGGGAATAATAAATCCTAAGTTAAACAAACTGTGCAATAAAGGAGGTTTACACATTAGACCTCTCTTTACATGAAGTGTGCAGTGAGACTGTGTAGGCTACATGCCGGGGGTGGGGCTAGGGCTCCAAAAACAAAGTGATTTAACTCCTAAATTGCAGGTGAGGGGTATAATCGCTACACCAAAATCACTTAATTAAGCAAAAAATGTTTTTTGTGCTTATTGTGTCGCTTTACGGGTTACTTCATCCAAAAATCAGTATTTTAACAAACTACTCCACACAGGGTCAAAATAAAGCATAAACTGACCTCTGTACCAGCAAATGTTTTCACTTTAGTCTGATCCTCCTCCACTGAAATCACTACTCCTAGCGGTTGTTAGGATGAATTGGAGGACATCAGTGGCATAGAGTAGGAGCCGTACCACCACTAAACCCCTGTCACCAGCATGCTGGGTGTGCTGTTGTCAGATGTCCAATATGCACAGAATTCATATTGGCCAACCCAGAACTCTTATTACAAGCAGGCTAATGACGGCACAATGATGCTGCCAGAGGTGGAGATACACCCAGCAGAGGGTTTAAACTCTAAAATGCCAATATTTTACCTGGCTCAGCCGTTGTTAACACAGTAAAGGAGTTTAAGCATGTGTGGGATAGGCATAAGGGTATCCTAACTATAAGATAAGGCTAGGGACAAATGAAAGTATTTAGAAAATTGGGCAGACTAGATGGGCCGAATGGTTCTTATCTGCCGTCACATTCTATGTTTCTATGTTTAACTCAGAGAATTTTGACACTTTTCATTGAACCATTGTATCACAAACCTTTGTCAAATCCCCTGGTTATATTTAAAAAAAAAAAAAAAAATATATATATATATATATATATATATATAATAAAAAAAAAAATTTTTTTATTATTATTATTTTTTTATTTTATTTTTTTTTAACATAATTTATTTTGTGGAAATTTACAGACCACATGTGATGGCCCCACTACTGTAAATATCCCATGTCTGTATTCAGCTACTGTACTAAATTACAGTGATATCCCACATGTATAACTTTGCCACTAATTTAGCCCCTTATCCTACCTTTAGACGGATTCCCTCTTCTGGCGTCAGCAGAGGAATTCCCCAGCTCTGTGAGAGCTCTCTACTGTGTGATTGCAGCATTTTAGGGAGATCTCCCTTTCATGCTACATCTCCTGCATACAGTAATTGGTGCTGGGCAGCTGGCAAAGCCCATCACTGATCTATGGGCAAAGCGGCATGCAAGAAGAACTCACCAGAGTCTTTTCAGACCCAGGGAGCAGACTCCAAATGACCGCACCTTAACACAATTGCTCAGCTTGCTTAATTTTCAAAAGGCTTTGTGCAGCACTTGGTATGAAGTGAGTTTTGCAGCATGGATTAATGTGCAAATGGTGACTATAATAAATAGAGGAGGTGCCAATGTGGATGCTGTGGAGGTAGTTGTCAGAGAGAAAGAAAGTTCTGTCTAAGAAGTGAATACAATTATTGATATGAATTATTTTTGGAAGGGGTACATGTGTGGAAGTTGGATTCAAAATTAGAACATTAAGGGGATTATAAATGGATGTTTAGGTGGAAAGAGCTGATAATGAAGGGCATTTAGTAAAGTGCATGTGGTACAGAAAACTATTTTTTTACTCATCTATCTTTTACCTTACAATAATTTCTTATTTATTGGGTGCAGGCAGGTAATAATGGGAAATAAGTGTGCAAGGTGTAGTACAGGGTTCAGAAGTTTCACTGGCGACTGGAAACTTATTCTTGGTAAGTGGTTCATGTACTGCAGGCTTCCAGTGACAAGTAACGTTTAGAGACTGGTTATTAGTGTAGGACAATTAGTCCTGGTGTAGCGTATCTGCATCTAGTACTTTTTAATGAACCACGTGGTTCATTATACATTGTGTTTAATTTTACAGGCTCTTTGTTTCAAACTAGGATGATAGATAACATCGCACCTACTTATATTTGTTTTCTTGTTTGTTTTTACTCCTAGGTGTACTATCAGCATGCAATTGTTCAGGACTTTGTTTCTGAAACCAAATGCCAAAAATATATATCTTCTAACTTCTTCTGTTCGATCATGTAGACAACAAATATGGCCTCCTTCCTCCCTCCGCTTTGGATGTCAAATCTTAGTGGTGCACGGACAACATAAGCAATGGCTTCATTCTACTTCAGGGCAAGATGTGCCACAAGAAAAAAAATCTACAACTGCCAGTCCAAATCAAAGTGAAGAAGATATCACAACAAAAAGCCCTTATGGTGCTACTAAACCTGAAGAGGTTATAGACTCTGATCCCTTGCAGGATAAGTCCATTGGGCTTTTTCACAGATTTAAAAAGACTTTTAAACAGCATGGAAAAGTCCTGATTCCTGTTCATCTTGTGACATCCAGCTTTTGGTTTGGGTCATTTTATTATGCTGCCATGAAGTAAGTGTTTAGGATAAAAGATGTGTTGTAGTTAAATAGGTGCAGTGTTTGTTAACCTGTATAATTTAAATTCTTGTAAAAACCTTTTCACTCAGATTGTGTCTAGGAGATCTTCAAGGGACTCGTAGTAGTCACGATAACAACTATAGCTTATGGTAGTTGTTCTGATGAGTATAGTCTGTCCCTGCAGGATTTTTGCTATAAACACTGCCTTTCAGAGAAACTGCCTAGAAAAACCTCTAGACGACCACAAGAGGTGCTTACTAGGGCACTGACATTCAGCACGCTTTACTTTTCCACATAGGGATGCATTGATTCAAAGCAGGGCTCGACAAATCCCAGGCGCCAGGTCGCCATGGCGACTAAAAATTTCGCCCTGGCGTCTGGGATGTGCCAGCTCTCTAATTAGTGTGTTCGCGGCCGTCGCAGGGAATATTGCAGGCGGCTGCCTGCAGGAGCATGGAGGTAGGTGGCCACCCGCTGGAGCATTGTGGACAGCACGCGAGGGAGCAGTACTCGCGCTGTGTAATGATGCCGGGAGCTGGAATATGACGGCATTCCGGCCCCGGCATCATTACACAGCGCGAGGGAGCAGAGAGGAGCTACAGGCAGAGTACTGCTCCTTCGCACACAGGATGAGTACAGCCCCACTGGACCACAGGAAAGATCCACTCAGCTCTCCCAAAGGTAGGGAGGCTGAGTGGGTTTCAATTAAAACAAAAATGTGTGTGTGAAAGAGAGAGAGAGCCTGTCAGAGTGTGTGTGTGAGAGCCTGTCAGTGTGTCTGTATGTGTGTGTGCAAGCCTCTCAGAATGTGTGTCTGTGTGTGTTTGTGTAAGTCTGTCAGTGTGTGCATGCAAGCCTGTTGTCAGCGTGAGTGTGTATGTGAGCCTGTCAGTGTGTGTGTGTGTTTAGGTACCTGCCCCCTCCGATAGTTTTTGCTCACCTTTTTTCCCCCCAATTTTCTCACACCGTGCCAGTTTCCCCATGGCTGAGATTATCAGTCTTTATGATCTCAGCTAAGCCAATGCTTTCCCTTAGGAAAGCATTGCGGGGATTTTGTGCATGCGCAGCAAATGTACCAATCCGCATCTCCTCATAGAGATGCATTAAATTAATTAATCTCTACGAGGAATATTCAGCACCTCCATGCAAAGCTTGGAGATACTGAACCTGGGTGCTGTATGTGGTGCAGCAGTGACCCAGGACTCTAGAGTGACTGTCACTAGAGGTGTTGCTAAGTAGCAATGTAAATTCTGCCTTTTCACAGAAAAGGCAGTGTTTACACTAAAACGACTGCAGGGACAGGCTATAGACACCAGAACAACTACATCAAGCTGTAGTGGTTCTGGTGACTATAGTGTCCCTTTTAAGAATTGCATTTTTTCGTTGAAAATGACTGGCTCCTAACTTGTTAAGCTGGCTCCTAGATTCCAAACAAATTTGTCAAGCCCTGTATTAAGGGATTTCAAGCTCGCTGTAGTGGATATGGTGCTTGAATTTCACAGTCTGGGAGTGTTATCGTTTCCAGATGTCTTACTGAAGCATTGTATTTAAAATATATAGGTCTGTGCTTACCCATACCCAGACTACAACAGGGAGCCTGAGCACATAACATCAGTGTATATTATAGTGCAAGTGTTTGTTTTAGTTACCCTTCTACCAGCTGGCATTGTTGCCCTTTTCAGTAGCTACCGATACCAAATGTCAATCTAAACTTAGCGTTCCTTCTTGCATTATGTGTTCTGAGATTTTAAAATTAAATGTGCTTCAGGTTGCTGAATAGGCTATTTTTTGGAATGGATATTTTATTACTTCACTCCGTACTAGATGATAAAGAAATTAGGCATTTAATATATATTCTTTGATATAATGCAATTATGATACAAAAAAAGATAAATACTATTTCATTACAGTGTAACCAATCATATTAGCCAGGTTGTTTCACAGTTATCAAAGACGTATATGTCTTGCGGTGAGACTCTGTTTGCATGTCTACCATGCTTAGACTGTTCCTCTAATGAGGAAGTACTATTTAAATATTTTGCAAAGACCCCCAATTGTGATTTGCCGCTTGCATGGAATAGTGAGTTTTACTTATCTGAACCTGTCCTTTGCAGCCATCATCTTGCTGCTTCTGGTCCTCTTGTGCTCCTAGTGCTTCATGTGCCAGGAGTCCGCCGCAGTGCTGTACTCTCGCTCAGGCACGAGAGCACAACAATGATGTCTATTGAAGATCCATAAACGGTGATATTTATTTAGTATTTGGGCAGTGGAGTCCCTTTATTTTGATGAAAGTTATACCTGGGGGAGTCATATAGTTATGAGAGAAAGTGGTCTGCAGTCACTTATAGTATACTTGCTAAGTGTCAATAGTATTAATGCAGATGCCAAGTAACCAAAATGGTTATTCACTAATATGTGGTTTGCTAGTAATTCAAACTGAATTTCAACATCTACTCCAAAAACAAATCTCTAAGTCCATTCTGTTTTCAACTTGGCTATTTTGGGCTTAAAGGAACACTATAGGGTCAGGAACACAAACATGTATTCCTGACACTATAGTGCTAAACCCACCATTTAGGTGGCTTGCCCCCTAAAAGCAATTAAATAATTGGCTAACATCTGCAAGGGTGCGAGGCCAAACACTGCCGGCAAAACTACCGAATTACGTCCTAACAGAATGAGAAAAGTTTCTCTATGTATTATTAGGACGCAATTCGGGACTTTGTTAGGATCGGAATTTCATTCAAATGAATGAAACTGATCCTATTCGCACAGTATTAGGGAGCTATCTACCAAAAGGCTGAAAGACTTAAATTGGTCTTTGAGCCAAATTTACAAATACTAAGTAAAGATTATTTAGTATTAGTAAATTCTGACTCCACTCGTTATGCCGCGAGTAAGGGCATGTATATTAAACAGTGAGCAGTCTGTGGCTGCACACTGTTGTGTTAAAAAAAATTTTTTTTAAAAAGCGGCAGGTGGGGGCCATAAATAACAATAATTCCCACGCTGTATAAAATGACTGGCACTCTGGTTGAATTCCAAGCCAACCAATCAGAGTGTTATAAGTCAAACTGCAGGGTGTGGGAAGCTTTATAAGCCTTTCCCCGTCCTGCGGAGCTCAGTCTGCGCCCTGCCGGGTGAAGATGGAATTTTTTTAGCATCGGGTTTTGTTTTTTTTTCGTTTGCCTTTTTTTTTTTTTTTTTTTTTTTTTTTTTTTTTTTTTTTTTTTTTTTTTTTTTTTTTTTTTTTTGCGCTATGGTTTTTATTTTATTTTTTTACAAGTTCCACGGGTATTATGGTTTTTATTTGGCCTTTTTGGGGGCTGAAAAAAGATTTTAGAAAAAATTAGACATAAAATGGTAAGTTTTTATTTTTTACATTTTTTTTTTATATTTTTAGGGTGAGCGTGGTAGGTAGGGGTTTATTAATTTTTGTTTTGGGCGGGGGGACATTTTCATTTAGGGCTCCCAGCCGCCGCTCAGGGGGGAGGACAATAGATCCCCCCCCCCTCCCCCTATTATTTATGGCCACCACCCGCCGCTCAGGGGTGGGGGCTGGGAGGAGGACAATAGGTGTCCCCCTCATTGTTTTTATGGCCCCCTCCTGCCATTCAAGGGTGGGTGCCGGGGGGGGACAATAGGTCCCCCCCATGCTCATTTAGGGGCCCCACCCAGCACTCACGGGGAGGAAAAAAGGCCCCTCCTTTTTTTTTTTTTTAGTCTCCCTTATGCTATTATGGTGGTCATATTGACCCTCATACAGGGGAGGGAGGACATGGGGGGCTTAGGAAGTGGTGGGGAAGACTGCTCCCTGCCGCTTCTATTTTTAAATTTTATAAGGAGTAGCTCCCACCTTGTAATAAACTGAACGAGCAAACGAACACCGATATTCTGTGTGTGTTTGTTCGTCTGACATTTCTATTCATTCATTTGTCTCATTCGGATTGGGGCATTAGGGGGGTCAATTAGATGTAGTGGAGTCGGGAGGGGGGTTAAAAAAAAACAACAGGATTCGGCCATGACAGTGCCGCTTTAAAGGATCACTATAGTGTCAGAAAAACAAACTTGGTTTCCTGACACTATAAAATCCTTAGGTCCCTCCCCCTCCCACTGTGCTGAAGGGGTTAAAAACCCTTCAGCCACTTACTTTAATCCAGCACCGGGCTCCCTCGGCGCTGGTGACCTCTCCTCCCCCGCCGACGCCAGCTTCCGAGTGGAGCTGAATGCGCATGTGCGGCAGGAGCCGCATGCGGACTTAAACCGTCGCATCCAGCATCACAGAAGCGCCTCTAGCGGCTGTCATTGAGCTGAAGTGGTCTGGGTGACTATAGTGTCCCTTTAATTTTGAACTCTGAATCACCAGCAATTCTCACTTTAAATAATAACCCAGAGATTATTTTCAGAATATTTCAGCATCAGGTAGTGACAAACAATGTTTTACAGTGACAAGCTTTTGAAAAGGACCTTCCTTTTTCAAGCTGAAAATGTACTGTTTGCCTTAAGAGTAGTTCAGAAAGCTTGTCGCTCTAAAGGATAACAATTTGTTACTGAATACTAAGATACTGTGTATGTGTACTAACCTGCTATATACTATGGTAACATCCAATCAATTTGTAAAATGAACGCTGTTTCACAGTAATTTGTAACGACATTCACTTTTCTCATATTGGTGTGTTTTGGTTTGTTGTGTGTTTAGTTTAGTTTTTTGTTTTTTTTATGTCAGCAACACATGATTGAAACACACACTGATGTGATAAATGCTTACAGCAGAGGGCACTCTATCTCTACTTGTTTCTATAAACTATACAATTCTAAATGTATTTTGGCTATTTAAAAATAGCCAACACATTCTGCAGTACCATATAGTGAGATAGTTATGAATAGTATATAATCTGTTAAAAAAACGTTTTGGTCTTGACTATTTTTTATTCATTTAGTGGGGGAGAGTTCACTTTTGTTACATTATTATACATTAGAATGTATTATTGTGAATGTAATAGAAGAATATAATTATTATTTATCTTTCATTTCTTTTCTATCTTTAAGAGGAGTTAACGTGGTTCCTTTTCTGGAACTCATTGGCCTCCCTGATGTCATCGTAAACATTCTGAAGAATTCTCAAGGAGGGAATGCACTTACAGCTTACGCCTTGTACAAGGTAAATAATTATACTTTTTAGAATGTTGATTTGTTTTTATTCTTTTTTTTTTAATTTAGTGTATTATACTAATAACTGGCCTCATTTAAAAAAAAAATTGTATAAGACTTTCAAATGATTTAAAGAGAAACTAGAGTCACCTGAACAATTACAGCTTATTGTGTGGCTTTTTGCTTATTGTGTGTGCTGGTTCCTGGGGCAGTGCACGGTGTGCAGCACTGACATTCAGTGTTTCCACCCTCTACATGGACACTGAACTTTCTTCATATAGATACATTGATTTAATGCATCTCTATGAGGAGGTGCTATTTGGCCAGGGTTGCTTTTGGCTCCCTCCCCAGCCCGCCTCCTTGGCTGAGATCATCAAAATTGACCATCTCAGCCAATTCAATGCTTTCCTATGGGGAAGCATTGTGAATGGCTGAGATAATCACTTCTGATGATGTCAGCCAAGGAGACAGAGCAGGGGCAAAGTCAGCACCAGTAGACTGGAATAGTAAGATTTTACTATATTTAGGGTGAGGGGGGCTAGATAGTGTTTTTTACACTATATGGTCATGAATACATGTTTGTATTCTTGACCCTATACTGTTCTTTTAATATTTTGAATACACTTTTAAAATGACTTCATATTTTAATATTTTGAAAAAACTATTTTAAGAGTTTATCTAAATTTATAAAATTAAGGCCATATTCTTAATCAGCCATTTCTAGCCTACATTGTTGGCAATTTAGTTTTCAGTAGATAACCATAGATTGAGAAGAGTGTATTTGAAAGTGTCTAATGTAATATAGGAAGTTGATTTATGTGTTGTGTTGTTTTGTTGGGGTTTTTTTGTATGTTTTTATTACACTTTACTTTTTATTGCTCTTCCAATAACAGAGTGCTAAAGCCCATACCGATAGAATCCATATGTTTATATGTTGAAGACTCATCAACTTTGAAGTGGTACTGTAAGCACCATAGCCACTGTAGAACTATGGTGCCAAGATTACCTTGGTGCTGTATCACGATAAATCCGCAAAGGATGGAATGTACATATATAATGAAGAAGGGGAGCTTTCAGTTTTTCTTTTTTTTCTAGATTTTATTCTGTTTTCCCATTTAAAAAAAAAAAAAAATTTTTGTATTTATTTTATTTAATATATATATATATATATATATATATATATATATATATATATATATATATATATATATATATATATATATATATATATATATCTCTATATCTCTATCCACCTAGATAGCTGCACTTATAGTCTTTAAAGGACCACTCCTGGCACTATAGTTTTCCTGGCACTATAGTGCCCTGAGGGTGCCCCCACCCTCAGCGTCCCCCTCCCGCCGGGCTGAATGGAGAGGAAGGGGGATAAACCTTTCTCCCGCGCCGGGCTCCCTCTGCGCTGGGCACTCTCCTCCTCCTTTGGCCGTCATCGGCAGAATGCGCATGCGCAGTAAGAACCGCGCGCGCATACAGCCAGTCCATAGGAAAGCATTCTCAATGCTTTCTTATGGACGCTGGCGTCTTCTCACTGTGAAAATCAAAGTAAGTAGCGGCTGTCAATAAGACAGCCGCTAGAGGCTGGATTAACCCATATGTAAACATAGCAGTTGTTTATGTTTACAGCAGGCAGGGTTAATCCTAGATGGACCTGGCACCCAGACCACTTCATTGAGTTGAAGTGGTCTGGGTGCCTATAGTGGTCCTTTAAATAAAAAAAAGTCTAATTTTGTAGAGTATAAATTAAAATCATAATAAATGTTATATACACACACATATACATATCTTAATCTGTGGGAAAGCATCTTTGTATTTTTTTTTTTCTGTTGGTGATATATATATATATATGTATGTATGTATGTATGTATGTACGTACGTACGAGATAGTACCAATCTTCAACCTATCCGCACGCCAACTGACTACTGCAGAAAACAAGTTATTGATGAAAGGCCTATCCTTTGTACCTACTACATACCCGAATCCACTCACACAGGAAGTGGAAATTTATAAGTTTGGGAGAACATTAAGATTGAAAGAATTCTTTAATTCTCAGAAAACACAAAGTCTTTCCACCAATAGATTCAAACGCAAGAGCACCTGGGATCCATTACCCAACCTGTCAACTATAAAGACGTTCTTAAAATCTCTTAACTATGAAACTCAATTACATCTTAATCAATCAACAAAACACAAATCCAATATCACTAAAGATGAGCAAAAGATTATAACCTCACTAGCCAAAGACCCTAACCTTATCATCCGACCAGCGGATAAGGGTGGTGGAATAGTCCTTTTAAATTATACAGACTATAGACAGGAGATCTTGATACAACTGGGAGATCTGGCTACGTATACAAAACTTACAACTGATCCCACTATAACAATTATTATGAATTTTTATTACAAAAGAACCCAAGGACACCGGTGATCTATACGTTGCCAAAAATACACAAAAACCCAATATCACCACCAGGAAGACCCATTGTGTCAGCTATAGGGGGGGCACTTGAACCGATAGCCAAATGGCTGGACTACTTGTTTAAAAAACCTATTGAGGAATTACCCACGTGCATTAAGGACACTCCAAGCCTACTTGAATTATTACAACAGTTTACTACACTGGAATCTGGAACCACTTTTATAACGTGATGTAAAAAACTTATACACGATCATCCCACACGAAATGGGCATTAACGCAATGCGAAAGATCCTGACATCATCCTCATCTTACACAGGCCCACCAGTTGAGTATATATTGAAATTATTACATTTGGTACTTAGTCAAAATTATTTCAGATTTGAACATACTTGGTATAAACAAATCGCAGGAACTTCAATGGGGGCTGCCATGGCCCCGATGTATGCTAATAGCTATATGTACATATTCTTTTGCCATTTCATGATAGTATATTGTTTTACCGTCATTTTATCGACGATATCATCATCATCATCATCTGGAACAACGTAGGACCCACCCCAAACCAAATGCTCGATACCATCAATAGTTTAGACACACCAGTTCGCCTTACGATGACTACAAGTGACGAGCAGATCGACTTTTTAGATGTTCGTTTGTACAAGGAGGATGGCAGAATAGCCTATACCTTATTTAACAAACCAACTGACAGGAACACTCTCCTGCACGCCGAAAGCCACCATCCGAAACACCTTATTAGTTCACTCCCTCAGTCACAATTTATGAGGGTAATACGAAACAACTCCAATGTGGCCAATACACAACTTCAGCTACAGGTTATGTGGGATAAATTCCTTGCACGGGGTTATAACCCTAGAGTTTTGTCAAAAGCATTGGATAGGTGTTATGAAATACCAGTACAACGAACGGATACGACAGAAAGATTGGTATTCCCTTTAACATATACCACCATATCTGACAACATTAAACAATCGGTTGATCGGAACTGGAGAATGTTACAGAATGACACTAGTTTGCCATCACAATTCAAACAACGCCCGATGATGTGCTATCAAAGGGGTAGCAACTTGAGGGATTTATTGGTCAAAACCGATCCCACACATTGCTATAGCCAACCGATTACCTATCATAACTTGGGGTGTTACAGATGTTTGGGCTGTGTGACGTGCAGTCATATGATTCCCAGTAAATCGTTTACTCACCCACATACAGGCAAGAAATACCTAATAAGGCATAGACTCACCTGTACAAGTGATTATGTTGTATATAAATTGGGGTGTCCGTGTGGTCTGGCATATGTGGGAAGAACTGAGTTACCACTACGCGAAAGAATACATAATCATCGATCGAGCATACGTATTGCATACAGGGATAAAGGCTCAGAGCTACCAGTTGCTAAACATTTTTTGGATTATAACCATCCTCTCCCCACAATGAAGTTCTTGGCAATTGATCACATCCCACAACCTTTGAGGGGAGGTGATCGTAAGAAGCTCTTATTACAAAGAGAACTATACTGGATCAGAACTTTAGATATAGTGCAACCTAAAGGACTAAATGAAAAATATACTTTGGGGGTTTTCTTATGATGTGATAGCATCCCAGGCTGAGATTGTCAGTATCTTGGAACTTCGACGCTACATCAATCTGTACTTCTGACCAGATAACTATTTTGGTATTATAATTGTGCTTATGTCTGGATTACTGACTATAGGTTGTTAGTACCCTAAGTAGAATTTCGAACCTCAGATTTTATGTTGAATATATTTTTCAATTCATATAGACAATAACCCGAAAGTATGACAAGTGGGTCAGCAGCATTAGAAGCATGTTTCTTTAGGCTTGTGTATTTATTGATTATGTCTGCCTTAACTGTGGATGTATATTATGCACATGAGGACTTAATCAATATGAATTATATCCTTTGCAATTCACTCAGTCTAATAATTATAGACAATATAGCCCAGGATGCATGGCTATATATATATATATATATATATATATATATATATATATATATATATATATATATATATATATATATATATATATATTTATAATTTTTGTTTTCATATATAGGACCTTTTGAGTGGTTAGCCAGAATTCCAAGTGGAGCATTTAGCCTCCTGCATAGTAAATCCCTCTTATTTGGAAAGATAATTCGATAGTTGCTATACCCCACTTTTTTTTTTACATGTGGGCAATATCTTTAGCACTGTTCTGACACTATTCACCTAGACAGAGGACTTTTGGGTCGTGGACTAGACCCATTTTATACTTATTTGCGAACACCAGCTTTGTCTGGGTTCCGTATAATACATAGAATATGCAGTTTCCACCTTTTAACAAACACCCAAGTCTATTGTGTGTGTAGTGCCTTACTAGTTTTATTGCATATGATTATTTGTTGTAGGGTGACACTTTAGAGATCGATCGCCAATGTTTTCCCCTCCCTCATAGTAAGTCCCTCCACCCAGCCAGACATTACCGGCATGTTACTATGGCAACATATCAACTTCCGGGTTGCGGTTCAAGGCTGGAACGCAAGACAGCAGCATAGCTCAGCTGAACTCCTCTACAGGGGTCATTTTTACCCGCGTTTTTTTGGGCGTTTAACATGGGAACTACTCTGGGAGAGGGGTAAGTCACACCTGTATATAATACAATGTACTAATTTAATTTGTATTTGTTTGTTATATATTTGTTGGTTTATGTAATGCACCTTATCCTGACGAAAGTTCTACATAGGAACTGAAACGTTGATATATTTTGGCAGTCACTGAATAAAGCTTAGTTATATTTTTTTCACCATATGTATGACGTCTGGGAGTGCTATTGTGTCCACCATTTTGTTTTTTATATATATATATATATATATATATATATTTATTTGTGGCATTATCTGAAGAAATGCCAAACTACAGGTAAGTGTTTGGGAGACCCAGATAAGTGTCAAACAGTTTTGTGGGATGTAATTCCTGCAACTCTTGGCACTATTACACTACAGCAAACTGTAGTGGCTGTGGTGTTTAGATTGTACACTCCAAGCTTGAACTGACCCAAGTTTTATTGCATTACACAGATAAGAAAATATGCTGAAACAATGTGATATGCGTTGATAAAAGGATAATTGCATGTGAAGTTTCTGTATTTGCCGTAACCACAATAGTATTGTTAAATAGAAAAACATGCAGTATCCACTTAATCTTAAAGTATGTGCCCCTTCATCTGGATAAACTCTTTTACAGAAAACATGCAATCTGTAATATCATTTTATTTTCCATAAATGGGGTGTCATTTGGCCAGTTTACCTGTGGAGACCTCTAAATAAAATATTTATTTTAATCTCCTGAAAAGCCTTTACTACTGTTATACTTTTAATAATGGTAAGCTAAGGCGCTACAGTGTTGGTATTTGAAGTCTTGTGGGAACATCACTATAGGGCTGTGTTTAATGACTACAAAATAAAGTTTTGTCTTTTTTTTTTTTTTTTCTTTGCTCTAATATTTATGAAGCCATTTATAACCAATCTAATCCTAAGCACCACATTCCTGCTATCCCTCTAGGGTATGTTTTTCTTTTCTTCAGTTTCAAAACATTTGAAAATGAATAAATATTGAATGAAAGTTATGCAGCCGTCTGTATTTCAAATTCTCTTCTAAGAAACAAAGGTGGCTGCACATTACTGGATTCTGTGTAGAGGGACAAATGATGACAGGTGTATGAAAATAATGCTTATGTTATCCACCCTCTAGTTCCAGTGTTCCAGTCACATTCGGTATAGTTAATGCATGCCTATAAACCAGCATACTTTTAGACCAAGTATGGTTAAACTTTAGTGGCATAGCATCTACCTTTTAAGTAGTCACATTAACAAGATCTACCATTCAATCTACAAGCTGCCTTATGTTCATTCTATGCACTGTGAAATATTTTGGTACTATATAATAATTGCCAGTACTATATAATAAGTGCCCTTACCTTCATTAAAAAAAAAATCTCTTATGTGTAAGTACAACCATACTGACATCACTTGTGTCCAGTGTGTAAAAACTGGGATGAACAATATTTTAAAATTGTTTGTGCGATTAGAAGTGTGGGGTTGTTTTTTTCAACGTTTTGGTGTTTCCATTTTCTGCACTTCTGTTCTTTTGCCTTTCTTTTTGTCTTTGTTCTGTGCAAAGCTGTATTACCCAGTCCCAGACAGCCATTACCCCTCTCGAGAAGTTTAGAGACCTGATAATCTGCTAAAGAGACTCCAAGCGCATTATACCCAGTTAAAACACTTTGGTTTCTCTTTACGCTGAAATTTTATTCTGCATAATAATTAAAAGAAGTGAGTTTTATTTACCCTTCTGTGTCCTATTACCAGACTCTAGGGGTTATTATAACACAATTTGGTATAGAGTATATTCATTGTACTGTTTCTACAGAGTTAATCACCAGTAAAATAGTTTTTGTATTTGTTCACTGTCTAGACGGGTAAGCAGGCTTTACAGCTTGATAAAAGCTGCTTACCTTACTGTGCTTAATTTTAGTACATCCCCTACTTGCTAAAAGTAAAATTATTGAAAGTAATGGCTTTCTTCTAAATAATAGGTCACAATTTATTCTTTGAGTTTTGATAAAGTTTGCATTTTAAAACAATATCTTTATTCTCTAATTTGTCCAATATTTTAGTGGATTGTGTATAAATGCTGTACTGTAATTCTACGTTTTTATGTATCAGACTGCTTTATTCATTAACAAACTATTTTTTTAAATGAAGAAGTTATGGTAAAAGTGACCCTAAACTAGAGGGGTATAGGAACTGTTTCATAAGAACAAGTCTTGAAGTTGTGAGCAAGATGTGGCATTTATAAAATATGGTGACTACATTCCAACTAACTAAAATTATCTTTTGGTGAAAATTTCCTAATCCTAAAATCATGTGACCAGTTACAAAATAATGATTGGTATAACATGTGGGGGGGATTATCAAACAAAACCGGTACTATTTTGGGCTGGAAGTTGAAGGACGTTCCAATGGTTTCCATTGTGGTTATAAATTTTAAAGCATGGATGTCCAACCCGTGGACTGGTTGCCATCCGGCGCTGCCGTGCAGAGAGGGAGGCAGGGAGCACTTTACCTTCTATGCTCCTCCTGCACAGCTTCCTCGCCAGCTGCCGGGATATTACGGCATCACTGCTGGACGTGAGGGACCTGTGCAGGAAGAGCACAAATGTCCTATGCTCCAGCCCAGTAGCAACCACTGGCCACCAGGGAAAAAAGATCCATTCCAGCACTCCCAGAGCAAGGTAGGGAGGCTGGGTGGACCTCTTTAGTACTAGTCTGATTGTATGAATGTGATTTTGTGTGTGTGTGTGTGTGTGTGTGTGTGTATAGTTCTGTGATTTTTATGTGTGTGTGGGTCTGTGATTGTGATTGTGTGTGTGTATGATCTTTTGTGGGTCTGTGATTGTGTGTGTAAGTTTGTGATTATGTGTTTGTGTGTGTGTGTGTGTGTGTATAATTACGTGTTTGTATGTATGTAAGAAACCACTGTGGTACTCCGCAGATGTGGCCAAAATAGTAAAAAACTAAGTTACCATTTAGTAATTAAAAAAAAAAAGAGTGAGGAAGATAGACAGCTCTATAAGATTAGGCAGAAAGAGGCTAAGCAAGTTACAAGAGATTCAAAATCACATTCAAAATACAAGAGAAGATAGCACAGTCAGTAAAAAAAAAAAGGGGGGGGGGACAAAACATTTTTTAGATGCATAAATGAGAAAAGAAAAGTAAAACAAGGATTATTGATTCTTTTTGATTGGGTAACTAAAATAATAGATGAGGGTGGTGCAGTAGACATTGCTTACCTAGATTTCAGTAAGGCTTTTGATACTGTTGCACATAGAAGGCTTATCAATAAACTGCAATTTTTAATTTTTGATCCCAATATTGTTGAATGGGTAAAAGCAGTGGCTGAGTGACAGGCAACAGAGGATTGTAGTCAATGGAGAATATTCGAAGCATGGGCTTGTCACCAGTGGGGTACCTCAGGAATCTGTACTTGGACCCATTCTCTTTAATATTTTTGTTAGTGATATTGCAGAAGGTCTTGATGGTAAGGTATGTCTTTTTGCTGATGATACTAAGATATGTAACAGGGTTGATGTTTGAGGAGGGATAAGCCAAATGGCAAATGATTTAGTTAAACTAGAAAAATGGTCAGAGTTGTGGCAACTGATTTAATGTGGATAAGTGCAAGATAATGCATCTTGGACATAAAAACCAAAGGGCAGAGTACAGAATATTTGATAGTTCTAACCTCAACATCTGAGGAAAGGGACTTATGGGTGATTATTTCTGATGACTTAAAGGTAGGCAGACAATGTAATAGAGCAGCAGGAAATTCTAGCAGAATGCTTGGTTGTATAGGGAGAGGTATTAGCAGTAGAAAGAGGGAAGTGCTCATACCATTGTACAGAACACTGGTGAGACCCCCTTCACTTCAAGTATTGTACACACTACTGGAGACCATATCTCCAGAAGGATATTGATACTTTAGAAAGTGTTCAGGGAAGGGCTACTAAACTGGTTCATGGATTGCAGGATAAAACTTACAAGGAATGGTTAAAGGATCTTAACATGTATAGCTTGGGGGAAAGACGAGACAGGGGGGATATGATAGAAACATTTAAATACATAAAGGGAACCAACACAGTAAAGGAGGAGACTATCTATTTAAAAGAAAAACTACCACAACAAGAGGACATAGTCTTAAATTAGAGGGACAAAGGTTTGAAAATATCAGGAAGTATTACTTTATTGAGAGGGTAGTGGATGCATGGAATAGCCTTCTAGCTGAAGTGGTAGAGGTTAACACAGTAAAGGACTTGCGCGGGATAGACATAAGGCTGTATAAATGAGGCCTGGGACTTAAAAACTTCAGCCACTTGCCTTTCTCCTACTCTCCTCCTCCTGCCGATGTCAGCGCCGCGCATGCATTCAATCCTCCCTTAGGCAGGGCCGGATTAACATAAGGGCTGATGGAGCTGCAGCTCTAGGACCAGGCCCAGGCCCAGGCCCATGGAATAGGCTCATTGATTTGAAAAAAAAAAAAAAAATTTTTTTTTAAACCCCTTAAGGACACATGACATGTGTGACATGTCATGATTCCCTTTTATTCCAGAAGTTTGGTCCTTAAGGGGTTAAACACACACTAATTTTTTTTTTATTTATTCATTTATTTTTAAACACACACTACTCTTAGGTTTTCCAGGTATTTCTCATGTATTTCTTATGGTTGCCAGGTATTTCTCAGAAGTATTTCTCAGGTATTTAAAGCTGCCTTGCTGGTATTACCGTAATACCGGCAATACAAATGTCTGTCTCAATATAAACAGAGATTATTCTGCAATATCAGCGCCGGCCAGTAGGGGTCGCTGTTTGTGCGGAGAGAGGCAGGGATAAGAAGTTACAGCATCTCCCTCCCTGCCTCTCTCTATTCACTGATCCACGGGGGAGCAGCTCTGCACAGAGAGTGCAGACAGCAGCTGCGAGACTTGGGGATGCTGAGACATGGGGACACTAGGGACACAGTGGCCCCATGTCTCTCAATGTCCCCATGTTCCCCAGTGTCCCTATGTCTCCCAATGTCTCAGCGTCCCTAGTCTCTCCCAGATTCCCCATGTCTCTCCCAGTCTCAGTGTCCCCATGTCTCTGTGTCCCCATGTCTCTGTGTCCCCATGTCTCTGTGTCCCCTAGTGTCCTAGTGACACTGGGAGACATGGGGTCAAAGACTCTGAGGGACACTGGAATACATGGGGACACTGAGACACTAGGGGACACTGGTCGACATGGGGACACTAAGACACATGGGGACAATGTCCCAATGTCTACCAGACAGTGTCCCTGGTGTCTCTCAGTGTTCATAGTGTGCCAGTGTCTCAGTTTTTCCTAGCCTCCCAGTGTCTCAATGTCCCCTAGGACAAAAGAAAAAAATCTCAGGCACTCTCTGTGATAGATTTAAGCAGGTTTATTGGACACTGCAACATTTCGACCTGTACCCAGGTCTTTATCAAGTCTCCAGTGTCCCAAAATCACCCAGTGTCCCCATTTCTCCATGTCTCCCAGTGTCCCCAAGAGTCTCGGTGTCCCCTAGTATAGAAGAAAAATTTCAGGCACTCACTGTGATAGATTTAAGCAGGTTTATTGGACAACGCAATGTTTTGACCTGTACCCAGGTCTTTATCAAGTCTCCAGTGTCCCCTATGTATCACAGAGTCTGTGTCCCAAAGTCACCCAGTGTCCCCATTTCTCCATGTCTCCCAGTGTCCCCAAGAGTCTCGGTGTCCCCAGTGTTCCCTAGTGTCTCCATGTGTCCCAATGTCTCTCAATGTCCCCTAGTGACATGGGGACACAGACACTAAGGGACTGGGAGACATGGGGACACAGACATGCCCTCTTTTTGTGTATGTTAGTTCCTTTCGGCAGTTCCTGTTATGTGATTTGTGTCAGTGGCCCACCCTTTTACCCCATCCATCGACTTCCTGCTTTACTGGACACTGCTGTTAGGGGGTATGGGTTTACTTGAAAGATGAAAGCATGAGATTAGCATAGGGTATGTATTTTCTGCGTCCTATTAGTTTCCCTCCAGCACCATCTCCATCAGATACATGACGCTTAGGAGGTAGGACTGTTTTAGTGTTTTTGGTCAATAGGATTTTGTAATTAGGCCCATCATAATTGTCAGCACCAGTCCCACTGGGCTCTTAATCTGGCCCTGCCCTTAGGAAAGCATTACTCAATGCTTTCCTATGGACGTCAGCGTCTTCTCACTGTTATTGTCACAGTGAGAATCGCGGAAGCGGCCTTTAGTGGCTGTCAGTGAGACCGCCACTGGAGGCTGGATTAACCCTCAGTGTAAACATAGCAGTTTCTCTGAAACTGCTAGGTTTTCAGCTGCATGGTTAAAACTAGAGGGGCCTGGCACCCAGACCACTTCATTGAACTGAAGTGGTCTGGGTGCCTATAGTGGCCCTTTAATAAAAAAATTTAAAAAAGATTTGCAAATAAATAATAATACGGTAAATGTACAGAATATCGGTAAACTATCGGTCTGAAAGTTCACAGATTATCGGTATTGGTTCTAAAAAAAAGCAATATCTGTTGATCCCTACTTGAATGTACATACATCTTTGGTTCAATTATAAAACTGCCCAGATATATAATTATAGATAAAATTTTATATACACCATTATGTGCATTTATGTACTGGCATTTTTCAGTAAATGTTTTGTAAAATGTTTAAAAAAAAAAAAAAAATTTCAACACAAAAGGCAAAATGGTTAATATATGACAACATGTTGCATAATGGATCTCATTACTTATATATTTTTTTTATCGGTCTCTGAAGGCAAATATGGAGTCATCCCCCTGTGAAGGGATTTCTGAACGTATGTCCTTTCAGTTTTTTGAGATACCTGTATGTGTTGATAATTAGGCCTTCATTCTGAAAGGCCCTGCAGCTTGTGTATGTCAAGTACAGCACAAAAACAAAAAAAAGAGGGGAGATGTCATGCTTTCTTCTTTCTATAGAATCCTGAATTTCATGGCAAATCTGCTGCAAAATGACTTCTATCTCTTTCATGCTTTCTTGGGAAATGTTATATGATTGACATGTAACCTCAAAGTTTAGAGACTGTACCAGGAAAGTGATTGTTTGAATTTCCTACCCTTTTAACCTGATTCTTGTGTTGGAACCAACATTTTAAATGCAAGCCTAAATCTTGTTCATAAAATATTTTTCTGCTTAGTCTAGGGCTTGACAGTTTTGCTTGGAATCTAGGAACTAGCTAAAAAAGTTAGGAGACATGTTTTTTTTTTTTTTTTGGTTTTTTAACTAACAGCTTAATTTTTAATTGCATAAATACACATCTTTAATGTAGTGGTTCTTGTGTCTATATCATGTCCCTGCAGGCTTTTCAATATTGACAAAATTACCAAAAAAGGCAATCTACAACACTAAAATAATAGAGACGGACATAGGGCAATAATATTGCACAATGTGGGTTATAAATATAAATGATCACACTCACAAACCCAATTTGATTGAAGGCATATCAAGGGTAACGATGTATTAACTTCGGGACTTGTGGAACATCAATAACATGCATAGGAAGAAGAAAAGAAATAATAGTGCAGAGTATCTTAATAAAATAACACAATTTATTATAAGATACACTTACAAAATAGAAGTATCAAACAGGCACATCAGACTCAGTTCCAAACATATCTTGATCACAAGGTCCAAAGGAGCAGGAAAGCCAGATGGAAAATACATAAATACATAAAAATAAAATGAAAAACAAATACTCTGTACACTAAAAGGCCCTACGCGTTTCGTTCAATTAAGAACTTCTTCAGGGGCATCTAACAGGGATCTGTCCCTATTTAATTGCATAAATACAAATCTTTAATGTAGTGGTTCTTGTGTCTATATCATGTCCCTGCAGGCTTTTCAATGTAAACACTGTCTTTTCAGAGAAAAAGCAGTGTTTACAATGCTGTCTAGTAACAACTCTAGTGACAGTCACTTAGATGGCCACTAGAGGTGATTTCTAGCCCTGTGCTGCACAGTGTGCAGCACCTACGTTAAACTTCTCGGAGGTACTGAATGTTCCCCCATAGATATGCATTGATTCAGTGCATCTCTACGATGAGATGCTGATTTGGTGCATTGCAGTATATTTTGTCACACCTTCACAATAGCCTTAGCTTGGATGAGATTCTTAATATTGATTATCTTAGCCATGCACACAGGACCAGCCATTGCAAGACCCGCATGGCATGGGAACAAAAGGTGAGTAAAAACCGATCATAGGGGGCCAGTAACCTAAACAAACACTCTTTCAGACAGACACGCACTCTCACTCCTCACACACACACTTTTTTTTTTTTTTTAATTCAATTTAATTTATACACACCCTGTCTACCTACCTTTGGAAGAATTAGGGGTTAGGAAAGCTGGAGCAGATTGTGCAATTTTAAAATAATTTTTGCTCTACTCTCTTGCGTATTTGTCCAGCTCCCAGCATCACAGCTTTGTTGAACCCCGGCTTAGAACTTAGCATCTTTCAGTCAAAAACATGATTTGAATTTCTCTGGGGTTCATCAGTCAGTTTACCAATGTTCATTTATTTATTTTGTTCAAACAAAATAGAAAAATTGTCACTCTTCGCTACAGGTGGAAAATATCCAGAAATATAATAGTGGGTACCTTTAAGTATGTGATTTTAAATATAAATCGAAGAGCTCTTCCCTTTACCCTACCCAAAGAGAAAACAAAAAAAGCAGTGTCCACACTCTCCAACTCTTTTCCAATTAGCACCACAATTTAGCTTGAACTAAACTGAAAGAACTATTTGGAGCTGTGTGAAAGGGGATAACGTTTGGAAACGGCTTATTTTGTACAATTGGTTTTTCTGTGCGTAGAGTAAAGCAAGGTTAGAGTAAGAGCTCTTTGCTTGTACACCTCCTTTGAGATTGCTTTAGCTAATGTCCATGCTTGGAGCTGTATATTGAGACAGGCCTCTGGATTAGTTTCATATTGAGGCAGAATTGTGGATAGTAAAAGTTGCCTAAACTTGTTGTGCAATGTGGTAGTACCACAACTCTGAACCAGTGCTAACTGATTTTCCAACAAGATGGGGCACCTCCTCATCATGCTTTTGCAGTAAGGGACTACCTTGACAACACCTTCCCGAAGCATTGGATCGGACGGCGTGGCAGCATTAAATGGCTGCCACATTCATCCGAATAAACACCAGCGGACTTCTGGGATGTAGTAAAGGATAAGGTTTTTGAGAGGAAGCACCAAACAATGGACAAATTAAAAGTTTAATGGCGGAAGCATTTATGGACATTGATGTGTGCCTGAATTTGTGTCGTACTGTGTGTCACAGTGTACCGGACATGTACAATATTGGTGGAAGACATTTTGAGTGTTTACGAGATTAAATAGTGTTAAATATAAATATAATAAAATGCAAACAAATTATAGTGTACCTACTTTTGGGCACCTTGTGTGTGTATATATGTCTATATATCATATGTAAAAACACTGCCTGCATTGAAATGCTAACACTACATACTAAGACACCCTTACATTTCATGGCAAATATTACACACAAGTACATCACTGATTTCAATGGCAACAGTACATAAAAACACACTCGACATTCAAACACATGCACACCAAAAAAATATGCTTCCATACAAACACTACTCAGTGCTAAATACAATTGTGCAAGAACCTTTTCTACATTAGTTCTGCCACCTGTTTATATTATGACACTCCACGAAAGGTAGTTTAGAGAACCACAAAACCATACAGATAAAACTAGCCAACATGTGCTTTTTCACAAAGTTAATATCCTTTTCTGGGTGGTGGGTTTTTTGTTTTGTTTTTTGTTGTAATCTGTACACACACTTGTTTTCACAGTCCATTGCATCTTATTAAAAGGAAATAGAGGATTGTGAATTTTTTTTTTTTACAAAAAACAAACTTACAAATTGCATGTGTAGAAACAAAAATGATATTTATGTGATTGAATGTAAAGTACAGTTTGATTGGCCTTGTATTTTATTTTGCTTATTCTGTAATTTATGATTATACTTTTTTTTTTTTGCAGATTGCAACACCAGCTAGATATGCTGTTACATTAGGCGGAACATCTATTAGTGTTAAATATCTACGGAAGTATGGCTATTTGTCTACACCACCGTTGGTGAAAGACTATTTACAGGACAAAATGGAAGAAACAAAAGAGCGCTTCAGTGAGAAAATGGAGGAAACTAGAGACATCATTAGTGGAAAAATGGAAGAAACAAAGGATAAAATTTCTGAAAAGCTAATGGAAACCAAAGATAAAGTTTCTTTCAGAAAGAAAAAAGAAGAGTAGCAATCCATCCATTTTAAAAATATGTACGGTATTTCGTGACTATTCCAAGCCGAAAACACACTTATTTGATTGTATTTTTCTAATTGTAAAGAATCTGTCATTCTGGGCACATTTGTCTTTATTCTACCATTAAATGCATTTTTTTTTTTTTTGTTTAAAGTTTTGACTCTTAAAGCAGAAAAACGTATATATATTGCATGTGCCTATTATGTGTGTAATTTGTTATTAGCTTGAGACTTTTCAGTATTTTTAGTACAATATGAATGTTTGCTAAATAAGAAAATAACAGAATTGAGCTTCCAGAATAAAATCTGCTTTAATTCTTTGACAACCCTCTGCACTCCAGGTGGCTGGTATATATTTCCTTTGATACATTGACCACTGTCTGTAGCTTTGCGAAATTCACACTGTACTGTTTATGGTTATAATATTGCAGTTTTGTAAGACAATAAATAATACATAACTCAGTTGGGATTTATTCACTAGACCCTGAATTGTAGTGATTTGAAATGTGAATTACAAATGGATTGCAAAATAATCCAACTCTAAACTAAAATCCAAAACCAAGTACTTTGTGCTTAAATTTTGCAATTCAGTTTTCTACAATTTTGAGTATAGTAAATTAACCTTAATTGTGCAGATAAAAAATATAATAAAATACTTGACATTTCATTCTTGTGCAGGTATGTACAATATTAATAAAGACATACATTTTTAGTCTGAAATGTATTAAAATATAAATAAAACAGCTATGCACTGATATGTTTAGCATGTATAAAAACAATTATAATGTAGTATCTTGCACAAGCATAACCAAACCATAAACCAGATATTAAAAAATAACTCTGTATCAACACGATACAGAGTTGTTGTTTTTTTTTTAAATGTTTTTACAATTTTAGTTAACCCTTGTAAAATATTGCTGCAATCAGAAATTAAGATTGTCAAGAAAAAGAACCTGGGTAAAGCATATGAGAAGATAAGGCAGTTGGAGAGTCAAATAGCAAAGAATTAAATTTTCTTAACTTATTTGAAGAATTCTCAAAATTGATCGTCATCCAATATGACCATTATACCACATAACAACCTATGTGTTTTATATCGAAGATGGTAACGCACACTGTAGGCATTATCACTGAACAAATTTTAAAAAAGGTTTTGAAATGCAGTCTGCGTTTTGTGGTTATTGGAGTAGTTAAGTTTAAACGTGTGCCAATTTTGAAATACTGCCAAACCATATGGCAGACCAATAGAGGTGGCTAAGCATAAGACCATATTATAGATGTAAATTACAAAGTTTTGCATTTTATGAAAATATTTAAATCTTGCATTATTAATCACGTGGCACCCAGACCATAAGTCATGTGGGCATTATATTCAAAATAGCAGAGAACATCGTAAATTTTTATCATCCGTTTATTTTTAACCCCTTAGTGACTAGGGCTGTTTTTACATTTCTGCAGTGAAAATGTTTAGCTGTAATTTTCATCTTACTCATTTACTGTACCCACACATATTATTATACTGTTTTTTCTCGCCATTAAATGGTCTTTCTAAAGATACAATTATTGTCGTCATATCGTATCATTTACTATAAAAAAATTCTAAAATATGATGAAAAAATTTTAAACACTTTTTCTAACTTTGACCCCCAAAATCTGTTATGCATCTACAACCGCCAAAAAACACCCATCATAGTTTATAAATTTTGTCCTGAGTTTAGAAATACCCAATGTTAACATGTTCTTAGCTTTGTTTTTTTGCAAGTTATAGGGCAATAAGTACAAGTAGCACTTTGCTATTTCCAAACCATTTTTTTTTTTTTTTTTTTTTTTAATTAATGCAAGTTACTTTGTAACACTGAAATCTGTCAGGAATCACTGAATAACTATTCACATGTACATATTTTTTTTAGAGAAGACAACCTAAGGTATTAAACTTGGGGTATTTTGACTACTTTCATGACACCGTTTTACCATCAATCTATGCCAAATTTAAAAACAAAAACAAAAAGTTAGATTTTTTTTTTTTTTTTATACACACATAGCAATTTAGGAATACATGTACTGAGAACTACGTGTTCAGCAACATCTCCAGTGATATCGCCCATGTTTAGGTGTGCTTTTCCATGTTTGCACATTGGCCTATGTTGCCTTTGAGACCGTATAGAAGCCCAGGAATGAAAATTAACCCTATCATGGCATACCATTTGTAAAAGTAGACAACCCAAGGTATTCAAAATAGGGTATGTCCAGGGAGAGATGTTAAAGTTTGCAATATACATTGCAGATGCCCTGCAAAACATGGTATGGGTCCCTGGGGTGGAGTATTTGGAGAGCAGGGTGGGCCAATGCTCCAACAGCACTAGTTGCTGTGTAACAGACCAGAATTTGGATCTGACTTAAAGGACCACTCTACGCACCCAGACCACTTCAGCTTAATGAAGTGGTCTGGGTGTCAGGTCCTTCTAGGGTTAACCCATTTTTTTATAAACATAGCAGTTTCAGAGAAACTGCTATGTTTATTAATGGGTTAAGCCTTCCCCCTAATCCTCTAGTGGCTGTCTCACTGACAGCCGCTAGAGACACTTGCGTGATTCTCACTGTGATTTTCACAGTGAGAGCACGCAAGCGTCCATAGGAAAGCATTGTAAATGCTTTCCTATGAGACCGGCTGAATGCGCGCGCAGCTCGGGGCGGAACGGAGGAGGAGAACGGAGGGGGCGGAACGGAGGAGGAGAGCTCTCCGCCCAGCGCTGGAAAAAGGTACATTTTTACCCCTTTCCAGAGCCGGGCGGGAGGGGGTCCCTGAGGGTGGGGGCACCCTCAGGGCACTATAGTGCCAGGAAAACGAGTATGTTTTCCTGGCACTATAGTGGTCCTTTAAGAGTTTACTAATTGGCACTCACCTGTAGCTAGTCAATTAGCAGACAGGCCTTTAAAAGAAGAGAGCAGCCTGCTGCAAAGTGAGGGAGAAAAAGTGAGCTAGGAAAGATAACAATTGTGTTTTTTGCAAATCCATTTTTTTGGGGGGGGAAATTGGTAAGTGGGAAAGCCACCCAATTACAGATAGTGATTTCTGTCTAGTAAGAGCAAGGAATTTTGTTTGTTTGTTATTATTTAAAGCACCTGCTTTCTTATTAAATAAAAAAGGAAAACCGAGCTGAATGTGTCCTGGACTTTGTATACCCTAGAAGGCTGTGGTTACTGCAAGATCTGTGACAATCCTAACTGTAAAAGAGGTGGTTTGTTACTATATATATATATATATATATATATATATATAATATATCCCCAAGTAGGTTAATCTCATAAGAGCAGACATTAGGCTGTTAGTGTAGATCCTGCCAAAGATGGGGTACATTGACGTTGTGGCAGGCTTATGCAATGTATGATCATATAATGTAACTAAACCCCCATTATTTTTGCCTAGATTAGGTGTTTAAAAAAACAAATAAAATCTTTCAACATTGAAGTTGCTGTTTAGTGGATAGGTGAGTGCGCTGGATCTTGTGTATTATATATATATATATATATATATATATATATATTAAAACATAATTTTAATAATGATTTATGAATGTGTATTTAAAAGTACTTGGATTATATATATATATATATATTAAAATACACTTTTAATAATGATTTATGTATGTGTATCCTGGTGAAAGCTTGATGACAACTTTGGAATAAAAGAAGAAATTTATTTGACAATCCTTGGAGTGACGGTATTTCTGTTGATATATTGTTTGGCTACCAGAGCACCAGGTGGTATCATTTTTAGTTGGAGTGCAGGAATTTCTCCAAGTACTTTTATTTACTTTTTTAACAACTTTGTTAAACTTTTCTGCAGGCCTTAGGGGGACTGCCTGAGAGCTCAGGCAGTCCCACTGCAGGCACTGCACAAGCCGGCTATTCCGGCCATGTGGTCGCGAGGACCCCTTGATCACATGGTGGCACGGGAGGGCTGGATCGGGCAGTGGGGATCTGCCTGAGCTCCCAGGCAGACCCCAGGATCGCGATCGCCAGCGATCAGGTAAGTGGTGATTTACTATCGGACGTACCAGGTACTTAACGACCATTTAATGTTCCAGGTACGTCCGAGGTCAGGAAGGGGTTAAAGCTTTTTGTTGTATTTTTAATTTATCATTTCAAAATTACACTGAAATATTTTTTAAACATCAGAGAAGGGATGCTTAAATACTGCATATAGAGACGTAAATTACAAAGATTTGCAGTTTTATAAAAAATATTTGGGTCATTTAAACCAATATATTTACAAGACCATAAGGTCTGGGATTGAAGTAGCATTATAGTATAAAATGACAGCTTCTAGTATAAATGATATATTTATAATTTTAGCTGCATTTATAAAGCACCAACATATTTCACAGTGCATAAATCCTTTCAGCCAAAGTCACTTAATACAAGGAGTTGGTATGGAGTACACAGTGGCAGGATACTTGGAGGTGGCGTAGAAAGATCAGTGACAGAATATTGAGTTGGGAATAATTAGGTGGGAGTTGGGGTGGAATAGGCAGTTGAAAGAGAATGTGAGTTATTGGATTACAGGGGATGCTGCAGCAAATTGTAGTAAGTGGTTTTCTAACTGTGAAGGTAAAGAGCAGGCTAATTTGATGTGGGTTGGTGCCTGGCCCCATATGCTAAACTGGTATTAACAAAATGCTGACACTCCCCACTTTACCAAGCCCAGAAGAAGAAGCAGTATGTGTCCATTAGCAGACTGCACAAACCGTCCATTGCTGTTTTAAGTCTCCATACAGTACACTCGCATAACATTGTAGTGACCTTCTTTCCTCTCAGATAGCAAAAACTGTCCCACCATCTATTCCTTAACCCTTCCGCTTACTAGTCAGGATCAGACAGGCTGCAATACATAATAAGGATAACGCCAGGAGTATATATCGCGACTGCCATTCAGTCACTGCTACCAATTCACAATCTACTAGGCAGCTGTGTGAGATCAACTGGTAACTTGCGATGAACCATTTGACCACACCAGGCTTAGAGTATCTCTTCAGCAAATTGTAACAGAGCTCAATAGTGAAATAAATACAAATCTGTGCAATTTAAGAATACCTTGAAGGTAATTAATACATTAATTTCTTTGATCAACCATTATAGGCGATCTAGTTGTGGACAAATTTTACATTGTTCTGTCAGTTTCAAAGATGAAGTTGATTGGAGAATTTTGTTCAGTCCAATATGGCTGTGAAGTAATCAACAATATAACTTTATACATAAAGTTGCAGTTCTTGCATGCATAGTTCTCTGTGAAGAAGACTTTTTACATGGCACAAAACTGATGGCTACAACAAAATAGCTGCCAGACCATATAATCTTGGAGGCCATTCACAAGAACATGAGCACAGTATATACACAGATTTCACATGTTTGAAATGTTACATACTTCAATGGTAATATCTATATATATATGCATATTTACACAATTTTAAAACACCCTTAAGAAAATAGGCTTGTGGTCGCCATCTTGGTTTAGATTTTGACTTTCTTTGAAGAAGACCTAAATGTGGATGTATGTGCCGGTAGAAGAAGACTTAAATGTGGAAGTATGTGCCAAATTTTATTTTGGACAGTTTCAGGTCACAGCATAACTTGAGACAACTAGTTGCAGACAATTTTGGTATACCAAGCAAAAACAGTAGTCAAGCCAGTAGGTTAACCACCTTAATATAACATTTTTTGACAATCTTTATTTCTCAAGATTTTCAAATCCTATACAAAAAAATTAGGTATAGGTTTTTATAATTTGTATAGCGCCAGCAAATTCCATAGCTCTGTACAATGGGTGGACTAACAGACACGTAATTTTTACCTGACAAATGGACACACAGGAACAGAGGGGCTTTCCTGAATAAGTGTGGTTTCAAAGATTTTTTTAAAGGGGTGGAGACTAGGTGAAAGTCTAACGGAGAAGGGAAGGGAGTTCCACAGAAAAGGTGCAGCCCTGGAGAAGTCTTGGAGGCAAGCATCAGATGTGGGAGTACGGACAGAGGATAGACATAGGTCTTCGGGAGAGCGCAGGGGCCTCGACGGTACATACTTGTGTATTAGGGAGGATAGGTAGGTTGGAGCAGCATTATGTAGGGACTTGTAAGCAAGCATCAGAATCTTAAATTGACCCCTATATCTAACTGAAAGCCAATGTGGGGACTGACAGAGGTGGGAGCAGACAGGAAAATGAGCCTTGCCGCCACATTCATTATAGATTGCAGCAGTGCAATCTGGGAACACGTAAGACCACTGAGAAGGGGATTGCAGTAGTCAAGGCAAGAAAAAACAACGGCATGGACCAGCACCTTAGCCGCGTCTGGTGTTAAATAGGGGTGGATGTGAGCTATGTTTTTGAGAGGAAGTGGCAGGATTTGGCGATCGACTGGACATGAGGGGTGAAGGAAACGTCAGAGTCAAAGAGAACACCTAGGCAGCGAGCCTGCGAGGTAGAGGTGATGGTGGCGCTGTTGACTTGGAGGGAGACATACACGGGAGTAGCAACACTTGAGGGAGGAAAGACCAGAAGTTCTTTTTTGGGCAGATTTAGTTTAAGGAAGTGAGCAGCCATCCAGTTGGACATTTCAGTCAGAGACACGAGTCAAGATGGGCGGAGAGGGATCAGGAGAGGGCAGGTAGATTTGTGTGTCATCTGCATATAAATGATAATGGAAGCCAAAGTACCTGACGAGTTTACCAAGGGAGGCAGTGTAGACTGAGAACAATAGGGGACCAAGGACAGAACCTTTGGGAACGCCAACAGAGATGGTTTGGGGAGAAGAAGCAGAGCCAGAGAAAGAAACACTGAAAAAGTGCTGGGAGAGGTAGGAGGAGCACCAGGAGAGAGCAGTATCTCATAGACCGAGATTACGGGGAATTAGAAGAAGCTGTTGATGATCAACTGTGTCAAAGGCAGTAGTAAGATTAAGGAGAATTAGGATAGAGTAATGGCCACAAGATTTAGCAGCGATTAAATCGTTGGATGCTTTGGTCACAGCTGTTTCAACAGAGTGACAAGCATGGAATCCAGACTGAAGCGGGTAATGCAAAAAGTTGGATTTGAGGAAGTCTGTCAATCTCACATACACAACTCTCTCAAGGTTGAATAGATAAGATAATAGTTGAGGTTAGTTACAATTTAACATGCTGGTTTGTGTAAATTATGGTACATTTATTCTGATCTAACATTTTACTATAAACACACTGAGTCCTAACAAAACAAAAAAAACGACATTAGCTAGGCTGCCATTGGTTTATTGTCTGGATTAAGGGTATGCAACAAATGTGACTAGACTTAATAGTTTTAAGGGTAGGTAGTTGGTAAGGAATAATAATACATCTCAATGTACTAGCAACCGAGTTCACCAAGCTAGGGCAGGCTAACTGGCAGAATGGAGAATGACATGTACCATGATCCTCTGCATTAACCAAGCAAAGCAATGGAAGTTTTGTTTTGTTTGTTTTTTAAGTTAGCAGCTCTAGAGCTACTTACTGCTTTTAATTAAAGTGATGTAATTTAATCTTAATTAATGACCTTTAAAAAAAATACTAGAATTGATGTGAGATGCCTTTTGTGGTGGAGTTCCCTGTACCCCGGCTGGGTACCTCTGCCAGGGGCCACTTCCTAGCTGGAACAAGGGAAAACCTCAGCACTTCTGCCCCAGTAGTCCCATTATCTTCACCACAAGCCACTCCCAGGAATCTCTGGGCCTGGGAGATAATTCCGTTAAAGACCAGTAAGCTAATTATCCCCCAAGAACAGATAGGCAAACATAAAAATACCTCAAAACATAATAAAAACATAAAATAACCCAACAAAAAAATACATCAATAAATAGCCCTGATCTGAGCACCCACAGTCTCCAAATAGCTCTCAGATCCATGCAGTGTAGGGGAAATGTCACAGTGTTAAAGTCCTGACCGGCTGCACGCGTGGTCCTATGCCCAAAGGCGTTTGGTGCTTTTGCTGGTCAACTTTTGGGAACTCCTGCTTCCGCAATACGGGGTGCTCCACCTGGCTCTTAGGTAGTGTTTGTTCCCCTTAGTCTCAGGCACCTTCCCTCCAAAAAGAGCTCTCCTGGCGTATTTCAAAGTGGTTCAAAAACTGTGTACCACGTTGTCTGGGACTGCATGGTCACCTCATGCCGGAAACAGTTCCATAACATTAGAGCTCTACATACAGTATCTCACAAAAGTGAGTACATCCCTCACATTTTTGTAAATGTTTTATTATATCTTTTCATGTGACAACACTGAAGAAATTACACTCTGCTACAATGTAAAGCAGCAAGTGTACAGCCTGTATAACAGTGTAAATTTGCTGTCCCCTCAAAATAACTCAAAACACAGCCATTAATGTCTAAACCGTTGGCAACAAAAGTGAGTAGATCCCTAAGTGGAAATGTCCAAATTGGGCCCAAAGTGTCAATATTTTGTGTGATCACTATTTTTCCTGCACTGCTTTAACCCTCATTGGCATGGAGTTCCCCAGAGCTTCACAGATTGCTACAGGAGTCCTCTTCCACTCCTCCATGACGACATAACGGAGCTGGTGGATGTTAGAGACCTTGCGCTCCCCCACCTTCCATTTGAGGATACCCCACAGATGCTCAGTAGGGTTTAGGTCTGGAGACATGCTTTGCCAGTCCATCACCTTTACCTTCAGCTTCTTTAGCAAGGCAGTGGTCGTCTTGGAGTTGTGTTTTGGGTTGTTATCATGTTGAAATACTGCCCTGCAGCCCAGTTTCTGAAGGGATGGGATCAAGCTCTGCTTCAGTATGTCACAGTACATGTTGGCATTCATGGTTCCCTCAATGAACTGTAGCTCCCCAGTGCCGACAGCACTCATGCAGACCCAGACCATGATACTCCCACCACAAATGCTTTACTGTAGGCAAGACACACTTGTCTTTGTACTCTTCACCTGGTTGCCGCCATAAACGCTTGACACCATCTGAACCAAATAAATTTATCTTGGTCTCATTGGACCACAGGACATGGTTCCAGTAATCCATATCCTTAGTCTGCTTGTCTTCAGCAAACTGTTTACGGGCTTTCTTGTGCATCATCTTTAGAAGAGGCTTCCTTGGGACGACAGCCATGCAGACCAATTTTATGCAGTGTGCTGTGTATGGTCTGAGCACTGACAGGCTGACCACCCACCCCTTCAACCTCTGCAGCAATGCTGGTAGTACTCATACGTCTATTTCCCAAAGACAACCTCTGGATATGACGCTGAGCACGTGCGCTCCACTTCTTTGGTCGACCATGACGAGTCCTGTTCTGAGTGGAACCTGTCCTGTGAAACCACTTTATGGTCTTGCCTACCATGCTGCAGCTCAGTTTCAGGGTCTTGGCAATCTTCTTCTAGCCTAGGCCATCTTTATGTAGAGCAACAATTCTTTTTTTTCAGATCCTCAGAGAGTTCTTTGCCATTAAGTGCCATGTTGAACTTCCAGTGACCAGTATGAGAGAATGTGAGAGCGATAACACCAAATTTAACACACCTGCTCCCTATTCTCACCTGAGACCTTGTAACACTAACGAGTCACATTACACTGGGGAGGGAAAATGGCTAATTGGGCCCAACTTGGACATTTCCACTTAGGGGTGTACTCACTTTTGTTGCCAACGGTTTAGACATTAATGGCTGTGTGTTGAGATATCTTGAGGGGACAGCAAATTTACACTGTTATACAGGCTGTACACTTACTACTTTACATCATAGCAGAGTGTCATTTCTTCAGTGTTGTCACATGAAAAGATATAATAAAATATTTACAAAAATGTGAGGGGTGTACTCACTTTTTTGAGATACTGTATGTAGCGCTCTAATGACATTGAATGTTTTTCTCCAGGTGGTTCTCACGAAGAAACACTACATTGGCAACTTTAATTGTGTTATAGGCCCTGTTAGAGATATCCAGTATAGATCTAATAGGTCCCCAAATAAAGTTACAACCATCTTAAACAATAAACTTTCTAAGCTACTCCAACCCTACTTTTCAGATGTCATCAGGCTTGATGACATCTAGTCCAATCAAATGCTTCTCATAGAGAAGCATTGTGGACTTAAAGGGACACTGTAGGCACCCAGACCACTTCAGCCCATTGAAGTGGTCTGGGTGCCAACTCCCTCCGGCTCCCAGCATCAGCAGACAACCCGTGCAGCGAGAGGGAGCAGAGATAACACAGCTCCCTTGCCGCGTGTGACAGGGAGAGAGACGCCCTCACTGCAGCCCCACTGGACCCCAGGGACCCATCCATGCCAGCTTTCCTAAAAGGTAGGGAGGCTGGATGGGTGGGAAATGATAATTTTAATAATATTAATAATTTGCATATATGTATGTCTGTGTGTGTGTATGTGTGTATGTCTGTTAGTGTGTGTGTATGTCTGTTTGTGTATGTATGTGTGTGTATGTCTGTTAGTGTATGTGTGTGTTTGTGTCAGTGTGTGTAGGAGTGTATTTATTTCTGTTAGCGTTTGTACGTGTGTGTATGAGGGTATGTGCTTCTGTTAGTGTATGCACATGTGTGTATGAGTGTTTGTGCTTCTGTTAGTATATGCATGTTTATGTTTGCGTGTATGTGCTTCTGTTAGTGTATGCATGTGTGTGTGTATGAGTGTATGTGCTTCTGTTAGTGTATGTATGTGTGCGTGTATGTGCTTCTGTTATTGTTGGTTTCTGTCAAATCAGTGAGAGTCTGTTTGTCATTTAGTGTGTGTGTGACTATTAGTGTGTGTCTGTCAGTGTGCTGTGTGTGTGTCTCTCTGTCAATGAATGAGTGTGTGTCAGTGAATGAGTGTGTGTCAAATCAGTGATGTCTGTGTGTTTGTCATTGAATGTGTGCGTTACTGTCAGTGTGTATCTGCCAGTGTGGATGTCTGTCAGAGAGTGTGCTTAAAGGGACACTATAGGCACCCAGACAACTTCAGCTCATTGAAGTGGTCTGGGTGCAGTGTCCCAGTCCCTTTGACCCCTTAGGGACCAAACTTCTGGAATAAAAGGGAATCATGACGTGTCACACATGTCATGTGTCCTTAAGGGGTTAAACCTGCAAGTGTAATTATTGCAGTTTCTCAGAAACTGCAAAAATTACCTTGAGGAGTAACTCCACGTCTAGTGGCTGTCTATCAGACAGCCACTAGAGGGACTTTCGGGTGGTTAGGTGACCAAAAGTCGCCTAACTGATGCTGGACGTCCTCAACCTGTGCATGAGAACATTCAGCATCTGCTAAATACCCATAGGATTTTAACCCCTTCAGTGTCGAGTGGGGGAGGGGAGGACATGAGAGGAGGGGGGCACTATAGGGAATTATAGTGCCAGGATAACAGCTTTGTTTTCCTGGCACTATAGTATTTCTTTAAAAGGAGCAGGAAAAGGTGGAGTCTAAAGAGGAAGGGGTGGGTTCTTGACAGGAAGGGGTGGTAAATTTAGATAAGGGGGGTGCTCTATAGTCATGTCTAGGGCAGCACAAAATTAAAATACACCACTGTGTGAGTGTATGTGTGTGTCTGACTGTGTGTGTGCACGCGTATATATATATGTTGGGGGGTTTTTTGGGGGGGGGGAAGTTCCCGCACTTTTTTCCCCAGGACTTGACCCCTGCATAAGAAATATCTTTACCAGAAGCTCAAGGTGGCAAGGTGAAAGGTCAGTGTAGGACCAGCCTGGGTGGGGGGGGGGAGGTCCGCCTTGACGATGGCAGGCGGGCATTCCTTCCAATGGCCATTGGAGTAACTAAATGACCTCCATTTGTTTAAATATAGATAGGGATTTAGGAGAGAGCACAGGTAACTTTTTTCTTTTGCTTTTACTGTATCTTTATCTAACTAAGCACACAGGGCTGGATTAAGACAAAGTTTGTGTCACATCCCTTTCATGCCTAACTTATATCGGTAACTTTTTGTCAATGGGTGTAGAGAGATATTGCACTGGGGTGGGTTATAAGATGTAGTTTGCTGTTTAATATAAAAATGCGTTTTATTGCATTAATAGACAAGCTGTCTAATAACTATATAATGCACTGTAATACAATCCACATACAGCCAATGTAATACATCCCATGTGTAATTGAATAACATGGAGACAAACTCCAAAGGTTAAAAACAGATTTATTAATGAAGAATAAACACAAATTGTAGATTATGCTAACGTAGTGTACCTATAATCTTAATTTTATAACAAGACACGGAGGCTCATATTACATATCCCTTTCTTTACTGTCCACCAATAGCAGCAAAGAATACAAAACAGTAAGAAAAAATGGCATACATAGTGATAAGCCACTCCCATACCAAGTCCCAGTATAATAGTCAGCACCTCCCTACACATTTCCTCTTTCTTTGCTGCTCCACAGTCAGTTAAGTACTATTTATTTTGTCTCTTGTGACTTTGGTTGTACTAATTTTGTGTACTTGTGATTATTTGTCTGGGGATTTTAGTATTAACTTAACCTTTGGGTTTACCTTGTAAATACTTTTTTGTGTACCTGTTTATTGTGTACTTACTTGGTTCTGTGCTCAGGGTCTCAGACCAGCTGGGTTTTTTTTCTTCCTCCTCTAACTTCGGGGTGTTCCCCCCTTTTCTATTCCTTTCTACTTCCTGGTCTATGACTTTGCTTTGCGGGGGTGCTTAGGTCTTGCCTTTTCTGTCTCCCCTGCCCGAGGTACCAGGTCCCTGGGCCTTTTGGCACCCTTTTTGTAGTGTTTCTTGCCCCCGTTTGGCACTATTCATAGGTATCTGATGCTTGGGAGTTCGCACGCGAACACCTGTTCGCCTGATTTGATCACTGTTATTCGACCCACGAACGATGTTCGTTTGCGGGCTCCTTCGTATCCGACCATTGGTTCGTTCAGTTGGTTTCACGGATTGTCTCATAGTTGCATTCAACTCGCGAACGCGCCTTGGTCATGATACAAATTTTCCCGTTCAGGAGTTTTTCTCCTCACGAAATCGCGGATTTTCAAGGCTTTTCCTCCGTTTTTCTGCTGGTACCCTCCTCCTTCTGCCTTGTGTCTCTTGCTGCTGGTCTGGGCCCTGGTGAGCTCCCTTCTGTCCCTCCTGGTGTGCTAGTTTGGGTGACTAGCCCTCACTGTTTCATTCATTTCCCCCTGACAGCATTCCTACTGAGTTAACTTTTCTGTGTCAGTATATTTTGTGAGTCTTAGCTCAGTTTAGACATGACTAAGCCTAAGGTTAAGCCTAAGCCTAACCTGTTTGCTCCTCTACCCCTGGAGAGTTGGACACTACCCAAGTCCCCATCATCATTCTCAGAGTGGCTCCCGGCGGACCATATGGCCCGCTACCTGGAAAATTGGGTGCGGAGCCCCCTTAGCAATGTGGCATGTAATAAGCTGAGTGCCCTAGATCGGTGATGCCTAACAAGATGTGCAAAACTCCAGAAGTGGACCCCAAAATGACACAATTCTTATCAAAGGCCTGGACTTGGCACTCAGGTCGTGCCAGGATAAACACCTAGACATTTTGGGGCCCCTGGCCAAGTTTTTTGATCTAGCTGAGGATGCCAGGGCTGATAACAGGCTAGTCGACCAGGACGAACTCCGTGGTTGGGTCCAATGAGCCATCTGTATTGCGGGCAGCGTCAATGCTTCTCTGTCTATGGAGCGATGTAAAGCCATCCTGTTTAAGATAGAGCCGAAACAGGCTAATTTTGCTGTCACTGAGGCTGGCAAGGATGCCCAAGGCCTCCTGTTTGGTGACTCCTTTATTAAGGACCTTGGCCGTTTCGTTGGGGCATTTACTGCCTTAGATAAAGCCCAGTCCTCCATGAGGAGGGTGTTCCAGGGATGGGTCTCTACCAAGGCCGGCAGATACAGGGGCCGTCTGGCCGTCCGCAGCTACTTCTATTCCCGCAGCTCAGAAAGAGGCTCCTTCAATCAGCGCCCCAACTTCCATGAGACAAAGACTTGATCTCCCTTCTTCCCATCCCGTGGTCGACCATGGCGGACAAGGGGATTCAGAGGTGGTTCCGGTGGCAGACGAACCTACGGTAAGCTTGACTCTTCCACATGTTTCTTCTCCTGTTTGTGTAGGGGGCAGACTACGTATTTTTTTCCCAGCATGGGCGTCTATCACATCAGACACATGGGTTCTGGACACAGTGAGGGGGTTTCCCTATCCCTCAACCAATCTGTTTTTCCCTTCGGGGATCACAGGTTGATCGACGAGGAATTGTCGCTCTTACGTACAAAAGAGGCTATAGAGTTGGCGTCTCTAGGCCCGCCAGGGGTCATCAGCAAATCTTCCTGGTAGAAAAAAAGGGTGGTCAAATGCACCCGTTATCAACCTGCGCCCGCTCAATTCCAGGGTACGCTATCGGCTTTTTAAGATGGAGGGCATCCATCTTCTCAGGGATTTACTGCTGCACGGGATTGGCTGGCGAAGCTAGACCTGAAAGATGCGTGCCTGACTGTGCCGGTGCACGCGACTTCCGGCGACCTCCTACGCTTCTGCTGGGAGGACTGCATATGGAGCTGTGATTTTCACAGTGAGAATCGCAGAAGCACCTCTTGTGGCTGTCAGTGAGACAGACACTAGAAGCTGGATTAACCCTCAGTGAAACATAGCAGTTTCTCTGAAACTATGTTTTCAGCTGCAGGGTTAAAACTAGAGGGACCTTGCACCCAGACCACTTCATTGAGCTGAATTGGTCTGGGTGCCTATATTGGACCTTTAAGGACTAAGTAAATGATAAAAATAACTTTTAAAAACACATTCAGGGTTATTTTCTGAAGTGAGAATTGCTTGGAAAAGTGAATTTTAAAATACAGGCTTAAATAGCTGTATTGGAAAAATTCTCCAAGTCAATTTTGTTCTTTATTTTGATTATTTAGGCTTTCCATTTGACATTCACGTCGGATTTCTGATAATTCTTACTTCAATGAATAACTCTGTGTACATTCATTTGATAATTTCATATTTTTATTCAGGGGCTTAACTAGGATGAACTGGGCCCCATTGCAAGATTCAAAGAAGTGCCCTCTCGTTGCCCCTCCCTAAGCTACAGACTTAAGTGGGTTATCTGTGGTTAATGTGTGTGATTGTGCATGGGTTGGCAGAGTATGATTGTGTACGGGACTCAGTGGCAGATCCAGAGCCTGATCTCGGGAGGGGCACTTGTAGATTATTTAAATAAATAATCCATGCACAATACCACTACGGCTCTGTGTAGTGGTTATGGTGTCAGGAGTGCCTGTACCCCCTCCCAGAGTAAGTATTCAAACCATTTAAGAACAGTTTGACAACTTACCTGGGGTCTGCTGGGATATGAGGCTGTAGGAGGGCATAGGAGCAGTGGTGTGTGTGAGTGGTGCAATGTGTGAGGGGTGCAGTGTGTGTGAAAGGTTCAGTGTGTGGGGGTGTAGTGAGTGAATGTGTAGGGTGTGTGGGGCAATGTGTGTATGGGGGGGCAGTGTGTGTGTGGGGGGCAATGTGTGTATTGGGGCTGTGTATATGTGTATGAGGGGCTGTGAGTGTGTGTGTTGGCAGTGTATGTGTGTGGGGCAATATGTGTATGGGGAGGGCAGTGTGGGGATGTCTATGGTGTGTGTGGGGGCAATGTTTGTATGGGGGCAGTGTGTATGGGGAGGGCAATGTGTGAATGTGTATGGTGTGTGGGGGCAATGTGTGTATGGGAGGCAGTGTATGTGTCTGTGGGGCAATGTGTGTATGTGTCTGGTGTGTGTGGTGGCAGTGTATGTGAGGGCCAGTGTGTGCGGGGGGGCAGTGTGTGTATGGGGGCAGTGTATGTGTGTGGGGCAATGTGTGTATGGGGGTGTGTGTGAATGGGGGCTGTGCATGTGTGTGGGGGCAATGTGGGGTGGCAGTGCATGTGTGTGTGGGGGCAGTGTGTGCAATGTGTGTGTATACATGGGTGGGCAGGTATGTGTGTGGGGGGTGTGTGCAGTGTGTGTGTGCAGTGCAGTGTGTGTGTGTATATATGGGTGGGCAGTGTATGTGGGGCAGTATGTGCAGTGTGTGTGTCTTTTGTGTATATATGGGTGGGCAGTGTATAGTGGGGTGTGTGTGTGTGTGTGTGTATATAGGTGGCAGTGTGTGGGGGGCAGTGTGTGCAGTGTGTGTGTATATATATCAGTGGGCAGTGTATGTGTGTGGGGGGGCAGTGTGTGCAGTGTGTGTGTGTATATATATATGGGTGGGCAGTGTATGTGTGTGGGGGGGCAATGTAAGCAGCGTGTGTGTTTATATATGGGTGGGCAGTGTATGTGTGTGGGGGCAGTGTATGCAGTATGTGTGTATATATGCGTGGGCAGTGGATGTGTGTGGGGGGGCAGTGTGTGCAGTGTGTGTGTGTATATATGGGTGGGCAGTGTGTGTGTGGGGGGGCAGTGTGTGTGTGTATGAGGGGAATGGTATCCATCTGCAGGACCTATCTGATTTCTTTCCGTATGGATGCTATCTTTGCTGTGGGAAGGCGTAATATGCAGTTCATCGAATCAATCTAGAAACTGAACCGATTGGGAAGGAGAGAGAGACGACTTCTGTCTGTTCACTATGCAACTCAAAGATTCCAGAACGTGAACGACAAATTTAGTCTGCAATCATAGCCCAGCCAGGACACGGGTTTGCAGAAGATCAACAAATCGTCCAGGTAAACGAGACACTATTCTCCTATGAATGTGAGCCATCACTGGCTTCAGCAGCTTTGTGAAACACCACAGAGCCGAGCTGAGGCCGAACGATAGACATGTGAACTGGCATGCTTACCTTCTCCACCTGAAGTGAAGAAAGCAACAAAATTCTAGGGTGATGGAGACTGACAGGTACACATCCCTGAGATCCAGTCATTCGCGATGAGGAGGTCTTGCAGGAGATGTAACCCCTCCATCTTGAAATGCCTGTGCACTATGTAGTAACTCAGGTGTCGTAGGTTGATAACCGGCGTGTAATCTCATGTTTTCTTCTTGACCAGAAAAATGTTGCTGAAAAAAACGCCCATATCTGGCACGTATTGCCCTGCGCCTTTTGTGAAGAGGGTGCGGAATTCTGCATCCACCAGGAGGTCGTGATCCACTGCCATGTGTATTTGAGGAAGAGGAGAGGTCTGGATGGGTTGTGAATAAAACTCTATGACATAACCCTGTACCGTCTGGAGTATCCATCTTTGGTGATCACTTTCTAGTTCTGCAAGAAAAGAGACAGGCTGCCAGCAGTAAAGTTGGAAACAGGTAGGCAGGTAGTTAAACTCACCTGTAGAGAAGCGACCATGTCCTTGTCCTCTGGAGCCTCTGGCTCTATCCGCACCTCTGTAGAATAAGGACCTCCGAGTAGTGGCTGGATGACGGGGATATGATCTGGAGCCTGTGGACTAGAAGCGGCTGGTGGCTCGGCACCGCTGCTACCCAGCCCTCCCAAAAACACCTCTTCCAGGTGGTGCACGGAAGACCTGCTTCAGGGATGATTGTGCCTTATTAGGTTCACGTGCCTCCTAAGTTCGGTTATGAATAATTCACCAAACATCAGGCCATTTGATCTTGAGCCAAGTTCTTTTGATCCAAGTTCCAATAGCTTGTTGTCAAGGCATAACAAGGCAGACTTGCATTGTTCGGTGCATAGTGCCGCACTGGCATTGCCTAGAAGACATATTGAAAGCTGATCCCATTCGCGGATAACATTTGGGTTGAGGTGGGTGCCCTGACAGCGCCAAAACAGCAAAGCTGAGCATCTTTGCAATAGGGCTGAGCTGGTCTAGTAGTTTAGCTTGCGCAGCCTTCAGGCCTTTCTCAATGGTTCGGCATTCCGAAATTCAGGACTTTGGAAATTTGTGATTTCGGCAATTCGGAACTTCGATTCGGTTCGGCACTTCAACACTTCAGAACTTCGGCACTTCGACACTTTGGCATTTCGAAATTTTGGCACTACGGGACTTCTCTTGCAGCCACTTAGTAGATAACTCCCTGATTCCCACGGTATTAGGGAGTTATCTACCAAAAGGCTGAAAGACCTAAATTGGTCTTTCAGCCAAATTTACTAATACTAAGTAAAAATTACTTTGCATTAGTACATTTGGCCTCTATTTGCTATATCGCGAGTAGGGGCATGTCTATTAAACAGTAAGCAGTAGGGGCCCTAAATCGGAATAAGGAGGGGACCTATTGTCCTCCCCCCTGGCCCCCACACCTGAGTGGCAGGTGGGGGCCCTAAATCAGAATAAGGGGGGGGGACCTAATGTCCTCCCTCTTGGCCCCCACCCATGAGCGGTGGGTGGGGGACCTAAATAATGTCCTCCCCCCTGCCCCCCACCCCTGAGCGGTGGGTGGGGGCAATAAATTATAAAAAGGGGGGACCTTATGTTCTCCCCTCTGGCCCCCACCTCTGAGCGGTGGGTGGGGGCCCTAAATATCAATTAGGAGGGGACCTAATGTCCTCCCCCCCTGGCGCCCACCCCTGAGCGGTGGGTGGGTGCCCTAAATACTAATAAGGGAGGGGACCTAATGTCCTTCCCCCTGGCCCCCACCCCTGAATGGTGGATGGGGGCCCTAAATTAGAATAAGGGGGGGACCTAATGTCCTCCCCTGGCCCCCACCCCTGAGCAGTGGGAGGGGGCCCTTAATAAAAAAATTATCCCCCCCTCCCCCAGGTCACTAGGGGTCCCCAAACCTAAAAAAACTAACCCCTACCCCTAACCCCTACCTACCCCCCTCACCCTAAAAATAATGAGGGGGGGGCATTAACTAAGTACCTGTAAAAAAAATAAAACTTACCATTTGATGTTTTCTTTCTTCTAAAATCTTTTTTCAGCCCCAAAAAAGGCCAAATAAGAAGCCATAATAACCGACGCACTTTAAAAATAAAAAGAGCGCAAAAAATAAATAATCCTTCTTCACCCATGGAGGGCTCTGCACAGACTGAGCTCTGCAGGGTGGGGGAAGGCTTATAAAACCTTTCCCCGCTCTGCAATTAGGCTCAGAGCACTCTGATTGGTGGATTTAAGCCATCCAGTCAGAGTGCTCTGACAGATAAATGAAGAGACTGACAGGTAAGTCTCTACATTTACCTGTCACAGCACTAGCTGTGAGTCAAATTACACAGCGTGGGAAAATTCCAAAGAACTTTCCCACGCTGTGTAAAATGACACAGAGCACTCTGATTGGTGGATCACAAGTAATCTTTACTTAGTATCAGTAAATTTGTCTGAAAGAGCAATTCAGGTCTTTCCGTGGGAATTAGGAGTTATCTACTTATTCATTCCTGTCATTACATTTACTGGCCAAGTATCTTACATTTTATATGAATGTATGTTACTTGATTGTTGTAAGTGTTGCAACATACTGGCTATGTTTGTATACTTTTTATTTAAAATTGTATACAGTGTAACATTTTTCATTCTTCCACTGGGTAAGTATATTAGTTCTTAGGAAATACTGTGCTTCGGAACTTCGGCACTTCGTCACTTCAGCACTTCGTAACTTCGGAAATTTGGTCATTTCGGAACTTCGGGACTTCGGCAATTCATCTATTCGGACATTCGGAAGTACTTCTTGTAGGCTGCCTCCCCCCCATCCCTCACTTACCTGATCTATAGGCTGCCTCCCCCCACATCCCTCACTTCCCTGATCTATAGGCTGTCTCCCCCATCCCTCACTTACCTTATCTGTAGGTGGATCGCCCCCATCTCTTACTTCCCTGATCTATAGGCTCCCCCAATCCCTCATTTCCCTGATCTATAGGCTCCCCCCATGCCTCACTTCCTTGATCTATAAGCTCCCCCCCATGCCTCACTTCCCTGATCTATAGGCTGCCCCTCCTATGCCTCACTTCCCTCTATACTATGCCTCACTTCCCTGATCTATAGGCTGCCCCTCTATGCCTCACTTCCCTGATCTATAGGCTGCCCCTATCTATATGCCTCACTTCCCTGATCTATAGGCTGCCCCATGCCTCACTGCTGCCCTGATCTTTAGATGCCTCACTTCTCTGATCTATAGCCTGCCCCCCATGCCTCACTTATCTGATCTATAGGCTGCCCCCATGCCTCACTGCCCTGATCTATAGGCTGCCCCCCATGCCTCACTTCCCTGATCTATAGGCTGCCCCCCATGCCTCACTTCCCTGATCTATAGGCTGCCCCCGTATGCCTCACGCCCCTGATCTATAGGCTGCCCCCTATGCCTCACATCCCTGATCTATAGGCTCTCTCTCCCCACCATGCCTCGCTTACCTGGTCTGTAGGCTGTCTCTGGCTGCATGTGCTGCTCTCCTGCGGATTCAGTCAGGAGAGAGAAGCAGGGATAACCTGTAGCTTCCTATACCGGTATTGCACTGCATTTTCAATTTCACACAAAAAATAGCAGAACAAGCTGAAAAATCCATGGGGGGGCAAGTGCCCCCCAGACCCCTCACTGTGGATGCCCATGCCTAGTCTCCCAGAGTCCCCTAGTCTCCCAGTGTCCCCATGTCTCCCAGTGCCCCCAAGTGTCTCAGTGTACTGTAGTATAAAAGAAAAAAATCTCAGGCACTTACTGTGATAGATTCAAGCAGGTTTATTGGACAACGCAATGTTTTTACCTGTACCCAGGTCTTTATCAAGTCTCCAATGTCCCCTATATAGCACAGTGTCCCCTATGTTTCACAGTGTCTCAGTGCCCCATGTGTCTCAAAGTCACCCAGTGTACCCATGTCTCCCAGTGTCCTCAAGTGTCTCAGTGTCCCCAGGTCTCCCAGTGTTCCCTGGTATCTCAGTGTCCCCATGTCTCCCAGAGTCCCAATGTCTCTCAATGTCCCCTAGTGACATGGGGACACTGGGAGACATGGGGACACAGACACTGAGGGACTGGGAGACATGGGGACACAGACATACCCCCCTTTTGGGTATGTTCACCTCTTTCAGCAGTTCTGGTTATGTGATTTGCGTCAGTGGCCCACCCTTTTACCCCATCCATAGACTTCCTGTTTTACTGGACACTGCTGTTAGGGGGTATGGATTTACTTGAAAGATGAAAGCATGAGATTAGCATAGGGTATGTGTTTTCTCATAGCTGCATCATATGAGTTTCCCTCCAGCAACATCTCCATCAGATACATGATGCTTGGGAGGTAGGACTGTTTTAGTGTTTTTGGTCAATAAGATTTTGTAATAAGGCCCATCATAATTGTCAGCACCAGGTCAACTGGGCTCTTAATCTGGCCCTGGTTATTAGACAGCTTGTATATAGATAGCGCAGTACTGTCCCTTTCAAACAAATTATTGTCTCTAGCTTTAGAGGTTTTTACCCTAGTTTAGCACTGCTGCCACTCCCTATTTTCTTTCCTTATTTACCTCTCCCCACCCTCTTTTTTTCCCTTTTTTTCCGCTTTTTTCCCTTTTTCTATTTCTCTCTTCTTTTTTACCTTCTTCCCCTCACTTCTTTCGAATATTCCTGGGTTAATCCACTCACCTGTGCAATTTTATTGCATTAAAGGAAGGAAAATAACATATTGAATATCCTATAAGATGGAATGTACGTAATTGCAACAGTTACTGACTAAATCATATACAGACGGAGCTGGTTGCCTTTGGATATACAGTAAGTTTATGCAACAGGCCAGTCATCAGAATTCTGCTCTTGGAATCCCTATAAAGTCTATAATTTATTATTCAAGACATGTGGGAGCGAAAGAACTGCAAAATCTTTTGTTAATAAAACCATGAGGTAGGAGTTAATATAAAAGAGAAATAAAAGACTAGTTTGCATTCAAGTTGGCTGTTTTAAAATGTGCATTTTAATTAAAATGTAAAATTGTGCACTTCAACATTCCGATAATGAGAGATGTGTAATGAATTTTATCTGTACAAACTCTCATTAGAAAAACAGTCATTAGAAGGAAAAGACTTGTGATTGTTTGGGATATGGAATGTGTAATGAGGGTCAGGACTACGGGAAGCCCGGAGGTAAGACCTAAAGGTTTTTCTGCAGAGCTGCAAACAATTATAAATCTTTAAACATGACAGAAGATCTGTGCTGAGTTTGAACTCATTTGTAGCTCGACCTTGGCATCTGTCAATGGGAAACCACCAAGCAGTCTATTAAAATTTATTATTTATCGCATGTTATAAGCAGAACGTGAAATCGTAGTAAGCATTCATACAAACTTCATTAATATAACAATTACATCATTAATGTAACTTGACTGGCCATCTTAAGAACCTGAACCTTAAACACTCCATTCCAGCTGCTGGATGTCCTGCCGCATTTGCAATTTTTGAAATGGTGAGATTCGAATTAGCATGTTTTAAAAATAACTATTAAAATGGCAATCTTTCAGCATGGCATTATTTCACAGCTATTATTTATATTATATATTTATATTGCTTTCTTTGTATAGGTTTCGGAATAGGATTAGACAATAGTGTATAATATAAACATACTGACGATGATGACATATGGCCACCCAGAATCCTTTACGATAGTAACATCACTGCAAATTTGTGTTTTCTGTGGGAAAAGCAAGTCTTATGGCTTGACTAGTGTGCAGATTTTTGTTTAAGATTGTATTATATACCTTTGTACCAGAAAACAGTAAGTTAATCATACATGGATGGAGTAGAGGTATACGAGAAGGGATAATCCTGTACACCTGATAATTGGTTTAGCACTCATTCACAAAAAGAAAGACATGAAAGGGAGATAAGAGTTGTGGTAAGAAAACCTAACCTCCACATCCTCCCTCCACCGCCTTTGTTGTTTTTTTTTCTTCCCCTCATCTTTTACTTATTCTCTGGAACTCTTTTGACACTTTTTCTATTCTACACTTTTGCTCAATCCAAATAGCATAGGTGGTATAATCCCCACCAAGGATATTTCTGGAGTCATCTTGGATAAAATCGTCTTTTAAATCAATTAGTAGATAAAAAGTATACTCTTTTTATTACATAAAATATAAAAATACACTTAAATGCACTTAAAAATATACTTTAAGTGTTTGGCATTTATGCTATTTGGATTGAGCAAACCATTTTTGCTCTCCTTTTGTTTTTTTATTTTATTTTAACACTGCTTTTTTTTTAATCCAGTGAGCACCTTTGATTGTTTTTTATATTCCGTTTATGCCACATCTGCATCGGTGAGCTTCTACTACCCACACCAGGACTCCCGTACAGTGCATCTGGCACCGCCCCCATCCCACCTCCTTGCCGATTTCAGCCAATCCAATACTTTCCCTATGGAAAAACATTGGATTGGACAAAAATCGACAATTCTGATGATGTCACCAAGGAGGCGGATCAGGGCCGGGTTTTGACGGACCCGCATGGCACTGGAAATAAGGGAAACCCGATGGTGGTCACTGGCAAATTGCTCCTTTTTAATGAAATATTACTTACTGTACTTGCCCGATTCAAGGGCCGAGCATTGCTTAATGCTTTTTGATGGGGAAATAGCTGACACTGGATGTCATCATGCAGAGTGTGTGGACATCCAGTGTCAGTAAGTTGACCAAAAGTTGCCTAACCATCATGCCATACTTACTTTTTTGGTGGCCTTAATGAAAAAATATATGGTCTAAACCAGTGGTTCTCAACCTTTTTTTTTTTTTTTTACTTGTGGTAGGCTATTCCCATAAATTATACCCAAGGCCAGCCTTAGGCCTTTAGGCGCCCTGTGCGAAAATCTTCACTGTGACAAGATCATACACAACAATACAACTCTAAGTAATGTGTCTATTAGTGTATCACCGAGCTCCCTAACTATTAAACACAGAGTAATGTGCATTTTATATACCAGAGCTCTACTGTAATACATCTCACTATAATATGATGTAATGTTTGTGTTGTCTGTGTGTGATAGGTGTGATGACTGTGTGTGATATGTATGCTATGTGTTGGCTGTGTGTGATATTTGTAATGGGTGTATTAACTGTGTGTGATATGCGTGTATTGGTTGTATGTGATATTTGTGCTGGGTTTATTGGCTGTGTGAAGGGTATTTAATTCAGATAAAAATATGCATTTAGGCCTATGTGTGAATGCAGGTGTATATTTTTGCAGAGTTATGTGCACACAGTCCCACAGTCAGATGCACACAGTTATACATATACACTGTCAAATCCACCACATGCACACAGTCGCAGGCAGATAGTCACATACACAGAATCAGGCAGAAACACACAGGTACAGCAGTAACACATACACAATTACAGGCAGACAGCCACACACACACACAGGCAGACAGCCCCACACACACAGCCACACATACAGTCTTACAGATACATACTTACATGCAGTCACACACACACACAGGCAGACAGCCCCACACACACACACAGGCAAGGTCGGTGCAAGGTTTTTTGACGCCCTAGGCAAACAAAAATTTGCCGCCACCACCATGTGACATCACAATGCCCCATCCATATGATCTGCCATATGAACTAATGCCAGTGCTGCACATATTGTGTGTTTACATTAAAAAGCCTGCAGGGACAGGCTATAGACACCAGAACCACGTCATTAAGCTGCAGTGGTCCTGGGGACTATAGTATCCCTTTAATGTGAGGTAAAATTAGAGATTAGTGTAACTAATAATATACTAGATTGCCTACTTACAACCAGATGAGAATGGTAATGGGCTCTGGCTGCAGTTTGGCTCCACTGGTCTGGTGTAGAACAGGATCTCTGGAGGCTGTTTGTAACTGTGGTCACAAAATTCAATGTCCTATAGAGCTCTCCCTTCTGTCCCTTAGAGCTCTCCCCTGCCCCTTAGTGGTCTCTCCTCTACTACCCTGTCCCTTAGTGGTCTCTACACTCCTCCCCCCTCCATTAGTGGACACTTATAATGGGGGCCCCCAAAACTCCCTTTCACCTGGAAAATGGTACACGGCAAGGATGTCCTCTCTCGCCGCTGCTGTTTGCGCTCACTCTTCAAACCGCTGCTCCTGGCTAATCCTCCCCCCTCTTCTCCCCCTTAGTGGTCTCTGCTCTCCTCTGCCCCCCCTTTCCGTTAGTGGTCTCTCCTCTCCCCCCCCGCCATTTCCATTAGTGGTATCTCTGATGGTAATCTGAGAGTGTGTTCCTGATCTTGATATTTTGGTATTTGACTTTGGCTTTGTTCTGACTTCCCTGATTTCTGGCATCCTTGACTTTTGGCTTTTTCTCAAAGTTGTGTCTGATTCTGTATCCCTGACCTCGGCTAGTATTCTGACTATTCATGGATACATTAAAGGGATACTCTAGGCACCCAGACTACTTCTGCCCATTGGAGTGGTCTGGGTGCCAACTCCCACTACTCTTAACCCTGGAGAATCCCTTTAAGTCCGGCCATTCTAAGGTCCGGTTAGACGTTATCCTTAGTCCTAGGTATGACACAATTCTGCGTGCTGGATCACTTAGTAATCCTGACAAGAACATACCTCACAGTACATGAAGCGAGGAACATTAGGATGAAAGCAGGGGTTGCAATTCTCATGCACAAATGCTGCCCATTTGTGCCCACACATAGCCAAGCAGACCCAGAGGGATGCTATGTAGTGGTAATGGGCACCTTACACAATATCAAACTTAGCATTATCAATGTTTAGGCACACAATGAACCAGATGCCTCATTCTGGTCTACAGTGGAAATGCTCACAACTAACACTGGGGGAAGGGAGTAGTTGGGAGGGACTTTAACGCAGTGCCGTGTCCGGTGGTCGTCAGGAGCAAGAAACCAGTGGCCCTGAGATCCCAGGTAAGAGGGGGACTGGAAAAACATCTCCATACCTTCTTGACTCACATTGGCCTGTTAAATGCCTGGAGACTCCAACACCCCAGCACACAAGACTACACGTTCTACTCAAACCCACACAACATGTATTCTAGAATTGACAACATATTCTTAAACGACAAGTTGATACACTCTGAAATAAATAGCATAACCTGGTCTGACCACGCAGCCATCACAATTACACTGGGAAAACTTCAATATAGCTCTAATTGGACATGGAAATTGAACCCCACTCTTTTGAAAGACGAGGAGGTACTGACATCCACCAAAGTCGCTATCACAACTTACTTTGCACAAAATTCCACGACAGGGATAACCCCCACCACTCTATGGGCAGCACACAAGACAGTAATAAGGAGTCACCTAATTAAGCACGCTACCCACAAAAAGCAATGCAAGACTAAACTCCTACTAGAGTTACAGTCAGACCTGTGCAAATTAGATTATCAACATAAGGCCGCCAACCCCACAGCAACCAAACTAGCGGAACTGAATTGGATACAGAGAAAGTAGGTTTGCGCACACGATGGATAAAAATTGTCAGACCTGTAATATACAGAAAGCCTTCACAGGATAATATGTAATCATAACATATAAAAACAAAGTATAACTTGGAGCACTCACAATCTTTTGAGCCTTAATAGTCGGCTCTGAACTGTAGTGGCGTGTAAGTAACTCCAAAAGAGTAGCTTAAGTAGAGAAGACGGTCCCAACACAGATGTTTTCTCTTTCAGATGAAATATCAAGAACCAAATTAAATATAAAAGTAACTCTTTATTAAGAAATAAAATAAAAAATAGATACAGGGAAAGTAGGTTTGCGCACACGATGGATAAAAATTGTTAATACAGGGAAAATAGGTAGTAGTAGTAGCGGAACTGAATGCTGTTAGAAACTCTATAAAGGGACTATCCTTGGACGAGGTAGCCCGCTCTATAGTATGGTCCAAAATACAGTACTATGAAAAGGCAAATAAAATGGACACCCTCTTTGCCACACATATTAAACCTCGACAAACCTATCACCAAAATACACAAGACCTCTGGAGAAATAGCAAATAACAGAGCCGATCATTGAGGAGCCACCATAGCAAACCTAAAGGATGATTTGACGCCCCATCTAGTGGCCCTGTACAATCACTTCCGGGAGGGTGGCACACCAGATACTGACATGGCAACAGCAAACATAGTGTTGATACCAAAACCGGACAAGGATCACACTTACACCTCAAGCTACAGACCCATCACCCTAATAAATGCAGACCTAAAAATCTTTGCCAAAATTCTAGCGACCAGACTCATGCCACTCTTAACCTATCTGGTACACCCGGACCAGGTGGGTTTCATACCAGGGAGACAGCTATATGAGGACACCAGTCGAAGTGCTGACCTTTTGTGGTATATGAGGGAATCTAAGATGCCTTCTCTAGCAATATCGCTGGATGCCGAGAAGGCGTTTGATAGGGCGTTTGTTCAAATTACTCCACAGGATGGGATTCCCAGACCCTTTAATTACAGCTGTTAGAGTCCTATACACAGATCTCAGAGCACAGACATTTATAATGGGGGCCCCCAAAACTCCCTTTCACCTGGAAAATGGTACACGGCAAGGATGTCCTCTCTCGCCGCTGCTGTTTGCGCTCACTCTTCAAACCGCTGCTCCTGGCTATCACATTAGACCCACTCATCCGAGGTGTGGAAATAGCCCAAAAAAACATTTAAAGTCTCGGCATACACGGACGATGTCCTCCTGACTCTTGCAGACCCGATCACAAGCGTGCCCAAACTTGACACCCTACTAAACCAGTATGGGGACCTATCTGGCTACAAAGTTAACCTCTACAAATCAATTGTAATGCCTTTTCACCTCTTGACCCCGGACACAGCTACAATCAGACAGACATATCACTTCAAAATAGCGACAGCAGAATTTAAATACTTAGGAGTTAACCTGATGGCGGACCCCACATCCCTCTATAGATGTAATTACACCCCTCTGTTTAACACTCTCATGGGCGACCTGGAGAGGTGGACGGAGAAGCCCATTTCTTGGCTAGGGCGCTTACACGCTGTGAAAATGAATGTTGTACCGCGACTGCTATTCCTGTTCCAGGCACTGCCAATAAAAGTAACCAGAGGAGACTTAACGAGTATACAAAAGGCAATAGACTCATTCATATGGCAGAAAAGTGACCCAGATTAGTCCGGGGTCTAATGTATCATCCCAAATGGGTGGGTGGACTGGGTCTCCCACACCTGTACCACTACTATATAGCGGCCCAACTCACTCAAATCATACACTGGTACTCACCATAGGAGATGGCTGGATATAGAATCCCTGCTCACAGGGGAAGACCTTCCCAGTTGTACATATGGGTACCCAAGACCAAAGGGCCATACTACGGACGACATGTCCAGCAGTCCTCAATTCCATTCGCCTATGGGTGAAGCTCAGATACACCCTTGGGAGTGACCCCTCCCCGATGACACCGGTGCTCAGGAACAGATTGTTCCTTCCAGGAATGAGGGCCAGGGACTTCCGAGAAATAGAGACCGCAGGGTTACAAATTTACATACGCCTATACATAAATGGAGACATAGTCACCTATGATCATTTTCAAACCCAAACCCACTCCAAACGTGGGATTATTTCCGCTATCAGGGACTTCGCACATTTCAAAGAGGTCAGAATAGCAGCGGAACGCCCAGTAACATTCTTTGAGAAACTATGCCTTGAGTAAACAACCCAGACTAAACTCATCATGCTACTTTATCAACACATTATCTCTGAGGCGGGGGAATGGGGACCCCTGAGATACACTGACCAATGGGAGGCTGACCTGGGGGAGGTGCTGGAGGGAACGGAATTGCAGGAGATATAAGAAGCATGCTCCAAGGTATCCATGTGTGTCACGCTTCAGGAGCAATGCTATATATTGGTGGTACACAACTCCGGTCAAGCAATGTCACATGAGACTGAGTCCCACTGATACATGCTGTCGGCCACGTGGGCAGAGGGGACGTTATCTACACATGTGGTGGAACTTCCCAAAAGTGAGGGAATACTGGAGGAAAGTAGTATACCTCAGCTTCCAAGTGTTACAAAGGTGATTAGAACTAGACCCCTGTGGATGCCTACTCTCCAGACCCTTGGAGGGTCTCACCAGGCATTAACAGAAGTTACTGAACATGCTTTATGTAGCAGCATGTAGAGCACTGACACAAAAATGGGTAAACCCAGAGTTACCCCATATGTCCATGGTACTAGTGAAAATTAGGGACAACTATTTAATGGACAAATTAAAGGCACAGGTTCGCAAAGTGTGGGACCTTCGGGAACAGTACGAAGATTAGCCTCATAGAGAAACAAGTCTCACACATTTCTTAACACACCTCCACCCACTTAAACACCTTATTACATTAACACGCCGAGTAAGACATGACACCTCCGGTATCGCAGAGCCTGTTATTGCACACTGTTTGTTTGTATTTGTTATGTTTCTGTTAGAAATGTTAATACAAAATTCTGACAGACTGAGACAAAGATAAGCATGGATAATGGCTTGTATGCAACCATCATCTTTTATGTGTTGTAATTTTAACACGCTGATACCTTTCCAAATGCCGGCTTCTGCGTAAGCCATTGATCACAGCCCTGTTTCGGTCTAGGTCAATGCAAAAATAAAGATTTTAAAATCGTCTAATGATTAGATGCTGTCAACATTGATCCCTGCTTTTGCGATGATTAGGCTCTCTGCTGTTGCATTTATATTATCCAATGTTTCCTCAAATGACATGGTTTCACCATTCCACATGGATGACCTTCTCTGCTCTGTTCATGGTCCGCCCGACCTCTTGGTGTATACGTGCGTGCTATGTCATCTCGCCCCACTCTATTGTTACATTTGTTGAAAAGAGACATGTATTTAGCCTTTCTCATATCTGTTTTTGATCCAAAATAAGGCAAAAAGTACTTCTAGGGGAAAAAAATCCTTCGAGCCCAGAATGGTAGTCAGATTTATCCTTTGATCAAGAAGCTATCACCTCACATACTAAAAATGGCATCCCTGAATATTATGTTTTTGCAAGTATGCATCCAGTTTATGTTTAAACATATGTGCAGCCTCTGATAAAACCACTTCTTCAGGCAGAGAATTTTACATCCTTATTGTTCTTACTGTAAAAAAACTAAACCAAAAAAACTAAACCAAAAAAACTCTTCTTTGCCTTAGACTAAATCTCCTTTTTTCCAATCTAAACACGTGACCTTGTGCCCCATGTATAGTCCTGTTTATGAACAGATTTCCAGACAATTATTTGCATTGGCCCAGGATATATTTGTACAATGCTATCATATCCCCTCGGGTGCAGTGTTTCTAAACTAAAGAGGTTTAAATATGCTAGCATTTCTTCATAACTAAAATATTTGATTATTTGTATTAATTTGTAGCACACCTTTGCACCACCCTTTTCTTTTCCCAGTATATCATTCTTAAGAACAGGTGCCCAAAATTGCACAGCATATTCAAGGTATGGTCTTACCAGCGATTTATTAAGAGGCAAAGTTACATTCTCATATTGTGATTGTAACAAATTATGTTACTATGCTTTAATATTCATGCGAAGCCTGTCATGTTTTGTTACAACTATTTTTTCATCAGTATATATGACATGTTATTTATCAATGTAGTGAACACACTGGCCCACATTCAAAACAGCAACGCTGAAACTATACAGGTAAGTGGTTATACTGTTATCTGAAATTACCTTAAATGAGTGATCTCTTAGAGGAGGTCACATTTTTATGAGCTGTTTGAAACCTTGTATTTGGGATACATTTTCTTACCCAAGTACTCAGGCTTAATCTATATAGAGTTAATTAGCCTCCTGAAATTGGGTACAGAGGTAGTAGATTCTGCTGAGCTGCTGTTCCTAGCAGATATTCAGAAGTACATTTGAAATGCTCTTTGTTTACCTTCAGCAATCAAAGCTGTTCTACAGTTAACCTGTGTAAGGGAGAAGACATATTTAATGTGTAAGAATTACTCATGCATGGTGATCGAGTATGCAAGACTATGGTTTTATGTTCTCCCTAAGGCCTTTATTAATTGTGATGTTAAATGTATGGTTAGAACTGTATGATCTCACCCTGTCTTGAAAAACTTTCTAATCTGACCCGCTGAGCAAATCACAGAGAGCAAACTTAAGCCCTTAAAAATGTAGCTTTTATTTACAGTATATGTTAACGTCAGTACCTTTGAGTGACTCTGGCTGGCATTAAGTGGTTTATCTGGGAGCACATGGAATAACCCATGGATCTTTGCACACCGAGAAGTGCTTATTTAGAAGCTATGTGAAATAATTCATAATAATAATTCATAATGCTTTCCTATGGACGCTGGCGTGCTCTCACTGTGAAAATCACAGTGAGAAGCACGCAAGCGCCTCTAGTGGCTGTCAATGAGACAGCCACTAGAGGAAATAGGGGAAGGCTTAACCCATTCATAAACATAGCAGTTTCTCTGAAACTGCTATGTTTATGAAAAAATGGGTTAACCCTAGCTGGACCTGGCACCCAGACCACTTCATTAAGCTGAAGTGGTCTGGGTGCCTAGAGTGGTCCTTTAGGCCTGTTGGCAATGTCAAACAGATCACAATCTCACCATTCTGATATTTGTTGATAGCACTTTGCTATTATCAGTTCTGTGAAACCTTACTGATATAGTCAAGTTTATGAGATCACAATCTTTCCAACCAAAAGTTACTGACACATTAACAGATTCATCAGACACAAAGTGAATTCAACATTTGTTTTTAATAATTATTAGACAATATCACCAAATTTAAACAACTGCTTGTTAATTAATTTAAGCAGAGTATAAATAAACAGTGTAGCAAAAAATAGCATTACAAAGTTTATAACAGAGCAACAAATGAACATTTACTATATTCCCAAATATGTTAAAAAATATTTACATCATCATGGGAGGTGATTTTAACACTCCACTAGACCCCCAGATGGATACGTCAACAAGCCATAGTAGCTTACCAGCCTCAAGCATTCACTCAATTCGCAAATCACTGAGCGAAATGGGATTAGTGGACTGCTGGAGAGCACTCCACCCGGATTCTAGAGACTACACCCACTTTTCAGCATTACATAATCGCTACTCGCGTATTGATTACGTACTGATACAACAGGAAGGATTGTCGCGACTCAGGTCGGCTACCATAGGCCCAGCCACGTGGTCAGATCACGGTTCGACGATAGTGGAACTGGAATCACCTCTATTCAAACCAGCTCGCTGGACCTGGCGACTGAATGAGTCCCTACTTCAAGACCCTGAGGTAATAAACGAAGTCACGCAGGCACTGGAACTATATTTCAAAGAAAATGATGGGGACCAGATCTCGCCAATTACACTCTGGGAGGCACACAAAAGCGTAATACGGGGCATTCTCATTAGAATAGCCTCTCGCAAGAGAAAAGCAATGATGCGGGAATTAACGGAAGTCTATGAAACCATTGCAAAATTGGAACAACAGCACAAACGGATGCAAATTGATACCACACAAACAGAATTGACGAACGCCAGACGACAACTCAGAGACCTTATCACACGGAAATATCATCGCTCTTTGCAATATTCGAAAAATTTCTTCTACACTCACGCCAACAAGGGCGGCAAGTTTCTGGCAAGCCTCCTGAGGGGCGACACCCCCCGCACGAGGGTGCACAAAATACGCCTCCCATCGGGATCCACGTCCTCATTCCCTGAAGACATCGCAAATGAATTCCGCCGATACTATCACACCTTGTATAACCTTCCTACGCCGACGGAATCATCGCAAGGACACACCGTGCCCGCATCAATCCAGGCCTTCCTCCGGGATAATGTAAGCAGACGAGCAAACATAGACGCGACAGATATGTTAGACGAACAAATTAGTGTCGAAGACGTGGCGGCGGCCCTGAAGGCCACGAAGGTGGGCAAGGCACCAGGCCCGGATGGATACTCTGCGGGATATTACAAACATTTCTCCTCGATCCTCTTACCTTGGCTAACTAAGGCATTTAATAACATTACAGAAGGGGGACGATTCGGCACAGAATCACTGGCAGCTACTATAGCAGTCCTGCTCAAACCCGGGAAAGATCCCGAACACTGCAGCAGTTACCGGCCAATTTCCTTAATAAACGTGGACTCAAAACTTCTTACGAAAGTGTTGGCCACCAGAATACAACGAGTACTACCGAGCATAGTCCATGCGGATCAGACGGGGTTTATACCTGGTAGAGAAGCCCGAGACAGCACACTCCGACTCTTCTCCATACAACATCGAGCACGGATTTCACGAGAACGCCTTATACTGCTATCCACGGATGCTGAAAAGGCCTTCGATCGGGTCAACTGGTCTTACATGATGCAGACATTGAGGGCCATGGGAATGGGACCGAAGATGATGTCGTGGATATCGGCATTATACGATAAACCCAGCGCAGCGGTTAAGGTAAATGGAGCACTTACGACCAGCTTTGAGATTCACAACGGGACCAGGCAGGGGTGCCCCCTATCCCCCCTTTTATTCGCAATGTCTCTGGAACCGCTCCTACAGGCAATACGACAGAACCCTGACATCCAGGGCTATTCATGGAAAGGGACGGAACACAAAGTGGCCGCATATGCGGACGATCTCCTCTTTTTCGTCTCTAATCCACGAATCACACTGCCATGCTTGCTCCGGGAATTTGAAAACTTCGGCAAAATAGCAGGATTCAAACTTAATTTATCTAAATGTGAGATCCTTAACGTCACCTTCCCACCAACCGAATTTGCCACACTGAGCGCAGCTTTCCCATTTCGCAGATGTGAGGGGAAGATGAAATATCTCGGCATCTGGGTAACACACAACCCACGCGACCTGTACCAACACAATTTTGCCACCATACTACGACAAGTAACTTCGGACCTAGATCGATGGGCATATCCACACATCACCTGGCACGGCAGGATAGCGGTCCTCAAGATGAACGTGCTACCACGGATATTATACTTATTCCAAACCATCCCAATATCGCTACCTACAACGTTCTTCTCTAGCCTGAAATCGGCGGTCATCCGATATGTTTGGAGAGGGGAAAGATCCCGCCTTCGACATGAAACGCTCTGCCTACCCAGGATCAGAGGAGGCCTTGCACTGCCGGACTTCAAAAAGTACCAACAAGCCACTACTATGCAACGTATCCTGGAGTGGCACGCAGCAGAGGACCCGAAACAGTGGGTAACTCTGGACAGAGAAGACTCGGGGACCAAACTTAAAGCAGACGTATGGAGGGAGGCGAAAGGTCGGTGTGGATCAGAAGAGGACGGCAATCCGGTGGCACAGACTCTGAAGATCTGGAAATCAATTAGGAAGATGGAGCAGGTCTCTCCGACCCCCAGTCCTATGATCTCAATCACACACAACCCCAATATAGGGGGAGGACTCCCCTTTAGGACCTGGGCCTTTTTAGGGGAAAGAGAATATATCCCAATATGCACGATCCTGGAGGAAGGTCGGATAAGGTCCCTCAGCTCACTATTAGCTGGAAGACCGCAGACTCCCCTCCTGACCCTCCATTATCTACAACTATCACATTACTACGAATCCTTACCCCACAAGGACCTCCTACACAGAGACCTTACATGGTTCGAAAGCATATGCCGCAGAGGTTCTAAACTCGAGAACGCGATATCGATGCTCTATCAACATCTACTGATTGGGGCCTCTTCGGATAACAATACATTTCAAAGACGATGGGAAACACAACTAGATATTGCCATTACACCAACGCAATGGGGGACAGCACTCCTCTGGCAGCACAAAAGCTCCTCAAGCTCCTACTATCAGGAGGTCAATTATAAACTGATCTCCATGTGGTATAAAACCCCGGTAGCCATACAGAAAATCTACCCAGAGGCGTCCCCACTCTGCTGGAGATGTCAAGACGCGAGAGGTACCATAGTACATTTATGGTGGGAATGCCATACCATCGCACACTACTGGGACCATATCCACGCCACAATAAAGGAGATCTTGGGGGATGACACGGAATGGTCCCGAGAATTGGCCCTACTACATATTACCACACAAAATATCCCTAGATACAAGAAATCAATTCTACGCCATCTCTTAAATGCTGCCAAATCCTTAATCCCAGTATATTGGAAGAAGGCAACCGTTCCCACGATAGAAGAATGGATCCATAGGGTCAAGGACATCCAGGCGGCCGAGGCGGTGCGGGCATCTCTGGCGGGACGCTCGACAAAGCACGCGGAGACATGGCAACCCTGGTTCTCATACCAGGCGGACAGATAAAGGGTCCATGTGGGGGCGGGGGAGCGGGGCGGACAAGCTGGGACTGGTCACCTCTGTTGGCCGAACTCACCCTCAGGTGCCGGATAATTCATCTTGGGAGGGGTTATGGTCCGTAGTAACATACGATCCCTTATTGACCCGAACTTATGCTCGCGCACGCTAGAAAACCGATACTGTGATATCATGAAATACCTACCGACACACACACGACCAATCGACGCACATGATAGACTGAACTACAGCATATAAGACACATCACACGGCTGTGCAATGTAGGAAATGGAGCCTGAAGGGACGGACCCAACACACAGTATAGAGTCGACCACTAGATGAATCCACTGAGACAATAACACAACATAGGTTCACAATACATGACCAACGTACCACAGCAAGCCGCTAGGACAGGACCTGACAAAAACCTGACCATCACGCCCAAGCTCAGGACCCGTTACGGGTGGGGGGGGGAGTGTGGACACCGGGGAGAACTATCCTCACACATACACATCATCCCTTAACCCTCTTCTTTTTCACCTTATAACACGTTATATATTTTTTGTTACTCCCGTATGTCTCTCAGGGATATAAGTCACCAACCTGACGAATGAAAGCAATATTTGCTCGCCTATATCTAGAGGTTAGAGCATCGAAGGAGGAACATGCCCCACACAAACACACTAAATACTATCCTGCAAGCAAATACTAAAAAGGGTTCTCTTTTATTGTATGTATGCAAATAACATGTACGCTGATTAAGCCTTAAATTGAGAATGGAATGTAATTGCCTTGAAGTTTTGGGAAACTCCCAATATATTGTTTTGAAGACTGACATATGTTATAACAATTATTAATGCTATCCACCGAGGCCTGCGAGCCTAACTCTTTTTCCTCAATAAAAAGATTTACAAAAAAAAAAAAAAATATTTACATGAAAATTAGTGTTGAATATTAAAGGACCATTATAGTCAGCCAGACCACTTCAGCTCAATGAAGTGGTCTGGGTGCCAGGTCCCCCAGGTTTTAACTCTTCAGATGTAAACATAGCAGTTTCAGAGAAACTGCTTTGTTTACATTGCAGGGTTAATCCAGCCTTTAGTGGCTGTCTTCCTGACAGCCGCTAGAGACGCTTCCCCGACGCTCAATGCAAAGATCTCATTAAGCACGCAGAACGTCCATAGGAAAGCATTAAGAAACACTCGGGAGCTGACGTCGGAAGGGGAGGAGAGGTCACCAGCGCCGATGGAGCCCAACGTCATCCTCAACGTAGTGGCCGGCATCCCTAGACACGCTGGGGTTTATCAGGTATCCGGGCACACGGCTATAGATGGGCACAACTATTCCTGTCAGGATGGTAAATACCATCAAACACATTACTATAAGTGGATGAATTCGATACATTATCCCCCACCTGAAGACCGCCCACTGGGCGGGCAGGACCCGCCTTGAGAGGAAACTTGGCATGAAAAGAGCGAACCTTAGGCCAGCATGGATATCAGAAGCAGGAACCCAAGAGCGATCAGCAGGTCCATACCCCTTCCAATCAACCAGGTACTGCAACGAACTACACAGGAAGGGCCAAGGAATAAGAAACAGGGTTAATTCTCTTAAGGACATGGTAAGGATTGAAATTTCATGCTAGGAACTTTAAGTTTAATTTTGCGAGAAGACAACCAAACCTGGTCCCCCACCTGGTAAACCAGGTTGGCACGCCGCCGTTTATCAGCATGGAATTTAAAGCGAGCAGCCGCAGTTTCAAGAGTCGAGTGAACCTTAGTCCAAGTATCACGAATAGAGGTCAGCTGGTCATCCAGAGCAGGCATAGCTGTGTCAGAAAACACCTCAGGGAAAATCAGGGCCGCCATCAGGGGGTGACAACCATGGGCCCGACATGGAGCGGCAAAACTGCTGCAGGTGCATTAGCACCGGGACCCATCAGGTGGCACAAGCATTTAGGGCCACCCGATGGGCCTTATATCTTCAGGGGCCCGGTCAGCGCTGCGGCGGGGTAATTGCGCGGCCGGGCCCCTTTAAAAAAAATTGCAGCTACACCGCAAGTGCTGCTGGGAGGAAGTGACAACCGGTTATTCCGCGCGGGGGGAGAGCAGAGGAGAGGGAGAGCAGAGGACAGGAGAGGACACCAGAGGCATCATCCTCAGCCACCCTCCTCTAACTTAAAGGTAAGAGGAGGGTGGCTGATAAATGAAGTGTGTGTGTGTGTGTGTGTATATGTATATGTCTGCAAGTATGTATGTCTGTGTGTGTGTGTATGTCAGTATGTATATATGTCTGTGTGTGTGTGTGTCAGTATGTATGTATGTGTCTATCTGTATGTGTGTGTGTGTGTATGTCAGTATATATATGTCTGTATGTATGTCTGTTTGTCAGTATATATGTATGTCTGTGTATGTGTCTGCAAGTATGTATGTATGTGTGTGTGTGTGTCAGTATGCATGTCTGTGTGTGTATGTCAGTATGTATATATGTCTGCGTGTATGTCAGTATGTATATATGTCTGTGTGTGTGTGTCAGTATGTATGTCAGTATGTCTGTATGTGTGTGTGTATGTCAGTATGTATATATGTCTGTGTGTCAGTATGTATGTGTGTATGTATGTCAGTATGCATGTATGTGTGTGTATGTGTCTGTATGTGTGTGTATGTCAGTATGTATATATGTCTGTTTGTCAGTATGTATGTGTGTCTGCAAGTATGTATGTCTGTGTGTGTGTGTGTCAGTATGTATATATGTCTGCGTGTATGTCAGTATGTCAGTCAGTGTAGTATGTATGTCTGTGTGTGTGTATGTCAGTATGTCTGTATGTGTGTGTGTATGTGTCTGTATGTGTGTGTATGTCAGTATGTATACATGTCTGTAGGTATGTCTGTCAGTATGTATGTGTGTCTGCAAGTATGTCTGTGTGTGTGTGTATGTCAGGATGCTTGTATGTCAGTATATATGTCTGTGTGTGTGTGTGTCAGTATGTCTGTGTGTGTGTCAGTATGTATGTATGTTTGTCAGTATGCATGTATGTCTGTGTGTGTATGTCTGTATGTATGTATCTATCTATCTGTATGTGTGTGTGTATGTCAGTATGTATATATGTCTGTATGTATGTGTGTGTGTATGTCAGTGTGTATGTATGTATATATCTGTGGATCTGTGTATGTATATATCTATCTGTGTGTGTGTGTGTGTGTGTGTGTGTGTGTGTCTGTATGTATGTATATCAGTATGTATGTGTATGTATGTCTGTATGTATGTATGTATGTGTGTGTGTCAGTATGTATGTATGTCAGTGTATGTGTCTGTATGTCAGTATGTGTATCTGTATCTGTGTATGTGTCTATATGTGTGTATGTCTGTTTCAGTATGTGTGTCTGTTAGTATGTGTGTATCTTTCTCTGTGTGTGTCTGTGCCCTTTTGTGTCTGTGTGTGTTTATTCCTGTGGGCGGGATTTGGAGGCAGGGCTTTGAGGCAGGCACCCGGGGCCCAGACCTTGAGCTGTGTTAGGGGCCTCACAATTTCTGTTGGCGGCCTTGGGGAGAATAGTAGGGTAGCAGTGGGTATTGACAAAGAAAGGACTGTGCCCAGATGCATCATGGGTAGCGGTATTCCTGGCAAATTCGACCCAAGGCAACAAATCAGCCCAGTTAGACTGAGTAAAGTAAATACAACTCAAGCGATTGTGTAGCCCTTTCAGCCGCACCATTGGACTGGGGATGGTAAGCAGAGGAAAAAGACAAGTTAATGCCCAGCTGTTTATTGAATACCCTCCAGAATCTTGACACAAATTGGGAACACAATATCTGACACAATATTTTGAGGGATCCCATGAAGCCTAACAATGTCATGTATAAATATGAGGACTAGATCCTGAGAAGATGGCAATTTTTTGAGTGGAATGAAATGTGCCATTTTGGAAAAGTGGTCAACTACCATAAGGATGGTGGTATAACCATTAGAACTAAGTAGGTCCACAATGAAATCCATAGACAGATGAGACCATGGAACACTGGGTATGGGAAATGGATGTAATAATCCACACGGAAGTGTGTTTGGAACTTTAGAGACTGCACAAACAGAACATGCTTCCACATAATCCTTAATATCCCTTCTGAGTGACTCCCACCAAAATGATCTGTAAATAGCGGATATAGTATTATTTATACCCGGATGTCCAGCAGTAACATTGTCGTGGAATATTTTCAACACCTCTTTCCTGTCGTAATTGAATAGAATAAACAATTTACCTAGAGGTTTATCGTTAGGTGCCTGGGACTGAGCGCTATGATATAACAAAGCAATGGTGATGACAAGGAAAGTACAGTAGATGCTATGATACACTTAGGAGGAACAATGGGTGACATCTCTTATTCTAATTCTGACTCTTCATCAAATTGTCTAGATAAGGAGTCAGCTTAAACATTTTTAGGACCAGGCCTGTAAATAATAATAAAGTTAAAGCGGGACAAGAATAGAGACCATCTAGCTTGTCTAGAAGACAGACGTTTGGCATCACCAATATAGGCTCGATTTTTGTGGTGAGTTATGATCAGCATGGGTTCCTTGGAACCCTCCAAAAGATGTCGCCACTCCTTGAGCGCCAAAATAAAGGCCAATAGTTCTCTGTTACCTATGTCATAATTACGCTCAGCTGGAGACAACTTTCTGGAGAAGTAACCACAAGGATGTAAAGGGGAAAGAACACCCCCTACCCCTGTCTTGGAGGCATCGACCTCCAGTATGAAAGCCTTGCTAATATCAGGATGTATCAATATGTCTGCAAAAGCAAAAAATTTTTGAGATGCTCAAAAGCCTCTTTGGACCATATATTGCAAATAGCCCCTTTGTGTGTCATATTGGTGATGGGGGCTATTACTGAAGAGAACCCTTTTATGAACCTCCTGTAATAATTGGAGAAACCAATGAACCTTTGAATGGCTTTTAACTTGTTGGGTAATGGCCAGTATAGAACAGCCTCTAGTTTGCAAGGATCCATCTGGAAACCAGAGGCGGATATATTATACCCCAAAAACTGTACTTCAAGTTGATCAAACATGCATTTCTCAAGTTTACAATAAATAAGTTTGTAATACTTGTTTAACAGGATCATGATGGGTCTTGAGGTCGGGGGAATAAACAAGGATATCATCAAGGTATACAAGTGCAAAAGAGTAAATGTAATCCCTTAACACATCGTTAATGAAGTCCTGAAATATGGCCGGGGCATTACATAACCAGAAGGGCATAACAAGATACTCATAGTGTCCATTTCTAGTGTTAAATGCCGTTTTCCACACGTGATCATTCCTCAATCCTGACCAAATTGTATGCACTCCTGAGGTCAAGTTTGGTAAAGAACTTAGCACCCTGGAGTCTGTCAAACAATTTGGAGATAAGGGAAATGGGGTAGGCATTTTTTATGGTGATTTTGTTTAATGCCCTATAATCAATGCAAGGACGTAATTCTCCATCCTTTTTAGACACGTAAAAGAAACCCGCACCAGCAGGGGATGATGATTTGCGTATGTGACCCTTACTTAAGGCATCTCTGATGTACTCCTCCATGATTTTACTCTCTTGTGGGGATAGCGCATAAACCACTCCTTTAGGAGGCATAGCCCCAGGCAACAGATCAATGGAGCAATCATATGATCTATGTGGAGGTAGGACATCAGTTTGACTTTTACTGAACACTTCCCTAACCTCCCAATACTGCATTGGTATTTCGGGGGTAGTGGGTGTAACAGTAGGTAAAGTGACAATGCCCACTCTTTTAGTAAGAGGTGACATACAACCCTCCTGACAGTCTGCACACCATTCCAGTATTTCCCCCTTGGCCCAGTCAATATGAGGGTTGTACTTGATGAGCCAAGGGAATCCTAATATGATGGGACACGAAGGAGAAGCGATTATCTGAAATGTAAGGAATTCTTTATGTAATGCTCCTATACTGAAACAGATAGGCAAGGTCTTGTGGGTAATCAGTGGTTGAGAGAGAGAGGTCTCCCGTCTATAGTTGGTTCATTAGGTAACCAATCTTAGCTCTATCTGAGGGGAAAGATCCTGTTGAAGTCTCAAAATGGTATTCATTCAGAATTCAGAATTCCCCCTGCATTCTTCAATATTCCCATCAAAATGCAGGGGAGGAGATAGGGAGATAGTAGGTGCCTTATATACCATAGGTGGGGGTACATTAGGTGGAGGAATCTCAGGCTGTAGGTGTGCTGTTCGGGTAAGAAAGCCTGGGCAAACTGATCCATACAGTGATCGTTCTCCTTTAGCTTTCTCTCGCAAGCAGCTATGTGCTGACACAATTCTGTAGGATCTATGGCCATGTCGTAATGTCAGGATTACTAAGTGATCCAGCATGCAGAATTTTGTCACACCTAGGACTAAGGATAACGTCTAACCGGACGTTAGAATGGCCGGACTTAACGTATCCAAGAATAGTCAGAATACTAGCCAAGGTCAGGGATACAGAATGAGACACAACTATGAGAAAAAGCCAAAAGTCAAGGATGCCAGAAATCAGGGAAGTAAGAATGAAGCCAAAGTCAAATACCAAATATCAAGATCAGGAACGCACTCTTGGATTACCATCAGGCAGAAACCATGACAGGGCAATGAGAGAATGTAAAAATAAGTTTAAATAACCCTCCTATTAATGCAATTGGCCGTAATCGGCTGACGTAATCCCCAACGTGGGCGGTCATGGATCTATAAAGTGGCATAGATCCGCAGCGGCCGGCGTCCCTAGACATGCTGGATTTATTAGGTATCCAGGCGCATGGCTGTAAATGGGCACAACTATTCCTGTCAGGACGGTAAATACCATCAAATACATTACTATAAGCGGATGAATTTGTTACAGTTATGTCCCTCAGTGCTGTGGGTGCCGACCTGGGGAGGTGCGTCTCGTGTAATAGCGTTATGTCTGCTCCCTTACCTTTCATCTTTTGCAAAATCAGTCTACGCTTATTGGAGGTGTTCAATCCCTTAACGTTCAGTGAAACTATCTTACAGGTCATGAGTGTAACGCACCGTTTAGGCGATATTCCCCTTTTAGATGCACAGGCAGCTACTGCAATCCCCAATCTCCCAAACTGCAAACACACAAATTCTCCAACTCCCGAACTGGAACCATACGAATCCTCCAACTCTCGAACAGGAAACACATGAATGCTGTTAAACAGCCGAACATTAAAAAACATACGAACAGCTTACACTCCTGGCAGTCGCACTGTAAGAGCATACAATCCAATCCCCCCAAGAACGAGACGACACTTCGTTTGAGGATCAAGCAGAACTGATTTACTGGGGCTACCTGCCCGGCTTTGAACACCGCTGGCCGTTCGGGAGTTTAAAATGGCCGCTGCCACATGCTCGGCAAATGAACAAAGGCCACCCAGCGTTCGTCGATTAAGCTGCGGTTAATTAACAGCAGACTCCAGTTCACAGGTGGTCGATCGGTCGGTAGTTTGTTCGGTAGATTCAATCTATCAAACGCCCAGGCAGAAAGGCACGACTAAGCCTTTCTGCAGGGAAAATAAAAGGTTTTTAACATAGGGCCATAGTCCAGCGGCAGGAGGCGGGCGACCAGGCTCCTCCAGTGGCGAGGTTGGTTCTGCCACAATGAGTGTGGAGGGTGTGGTTGCTTAGTGTCTGCTGTTCTTGAGGTCTGAGCAGTGTGGTCCTTCTTGTATGCCGAGGTTGTGTGTGTAACTGTAAACCCTGTATTGCCTGGTTGTAAACTCCAATAAATATAACTTTATACAATAAAAACATACATAACTGTACATTGTACTTTGGTCTTACATGGCGCCAGAGTTAAGTGGGGGCTGGAGCTTCCCTACCGTTTGAAAAAGTGTTTCCCAGATAGGAGTGGCTGAACCCTGCCCCTTTCCACTATCTGTGCGTAGGAAAAGGATTAGCACAGCTTTGTTAGTAGTGTGCACCCGGGGGGTCTGTATTGTTTGATTCTTTTGTCCCAGGGCTCCCCTTGGCACTAGTGCTATGTGGGAGCACCTTTCTTGGTTAGGGGCATTTTAGGAGCAGAATCTGCCAAAAGGGAACTATATAAAATGTGAGACCATATTAACCTCAGGAGGTTGTGTGGCTAGGGAAGGGGGTCGGGTTCTCACAGTGGCGGTAAGAGATCCACCTCGCTCTTTGTAGGAGAGGATAGCATCTATGGGGTGGCTTGGGATTTTCTGCCAATGTCGCAATGTCACAATTATTATGGAAGGTGTTGTTATAAGAGTGTGAGCTCCTAGAGAGCAATGTCCCCTGTAAACATGTTCCCCAGGAGTACCTACTCTTATCAGATAGACATATCCTAGCATATAATTCAACATATTTACAGCATTCCCCATTTCTCTCCGCCCCACCCCTCGCTAGGAAGGATTGTATAAGTGGCTAAGTGATATATGTGGCTCGAATCCACAGAGCTCCAAGGAGCATGAGGGTCAACTACATCAACAAGAGTACATAGTCTAAAATTAGAGGGCAAAGGTTTAAAAATAATACCAGAAGGTATTAATTTACTAAGAGGGTAATGGATGCACGGAATGGCCTTCCAACTGTAGTGGCAGAGGTTAACACAGTGAGGGAGCTTAAGCATGCGTGGGATAGAGATAATGCAAGTATTAAGAAAATTGGGCAGACTACATGGGCAAAATGGTTCTTATCTGTCATCACATTCTATGTTTCTATAAGAGTATTTTTTATTTTTTTTTCTCTCCAACTGCTTTAAAAGAGCAAAGAGAGAAATAAGAAGATATATATATAAAAATAAGACCACAGATATTAGTTATGATACAAAAACAAACACAAAAAGAAAAGTCCTGTGCTCACTCCCATCACTCCTGGGCAGCAGCAATGACCACAGTACACATTAGGTCCAATACACAGAGTAAAAACGAAAGAAAAAAGTTACCTGCGCTCTCTCCTTAATCCCTATGTATATTTAAACAAATGGAGGTCATTTAGTTACTCCAATGTCCACTGGAGGGCATGCCCGCCTGCCAACGTCAAAGCAGACCCCCCTAGATGGGTCCTACTCTGACCCTTCACCTTGCTTCCTTGAGCTTCTGGCAAAGATATCTCTAATGAGACAGAAAGGGGTATTTTTTATATGCACCCCTATATACACTTATTAACTCTTAATAGGGAACACATGGGATGGGCGGCAGCATTGTAACCTAGCTGTGTGATACAATATATATTTATTTAATATATAATATAGGTATAAATCACAGAGTTTTATTACTAATGACAGGCCTCGAGGATGCTTGCGGCCTCCACAAAAGTTCGCCGGTATTGGCGGTGGATGGGGGCTTTTCCACCCAGTGTTTTTTGCTCTGGTGTCCCATTACCTCCGCAAGGTAGAATGTGTGCTGTGGGAGCTGGTGTGGTGATTATTATAGGGTAAAATTACGTTTTTATCCCCGTCTAAAACTGAGCGCATGAGAGACACGTCTGTTCCGTGCGGCTGGCTCCGCCCCAACTGAGTATATGTTTATTACTTTGAAATTATTAACACAAACTAATTTGAATTAAATTACTGTTTTTTCTAGGGCTCCAACTGATATTTTGCAATAGACTATGCTTGGAAGTCAATATTAGCAATTGGAAATAACATGGTATCTCTAAAATAATATATTGAAAACAAATCCCTTATGACTTTACCTCTTTTACTAAATATAACCTATCCTCTAGATCAGCAGTTCTCAACCTGTGGGTTGCGACCATTTCGAACAACCATTTCACAAGGGTCGTCTAAGACCATCGGAAAACACATATTTCCGATGGTCTTAGGAACCGAGACGCTGGTCCTCTATCTGTCTCCAGGCAGGTTCGCCCACATGCAGATACGCCCACATACGAGTACCCGGAGTGATTACATCATCGCGCCAACCCCATCACATACACCCCGTACAAATAGGCTTAGAACGTTTGTACAGGAAACCGAACGAAACGTACTCACAGAGGATACTGTGTTTAATGCTGATTATACCGAGAGCTATGTGCCGAAAGGAAGCCACTAAGCTACTGAAAGGGGTCAAAGGTTAGCACAATATATAATCATATTTTATATAACAGGAGCGGGTCAAAAATTACACTTTAAAAACCCTTTTGCTATTTACAGCCTTAATATTCATTAGAGTAATTTTATTTTTTATTTTTAAAATATAAAACTCATTGTGGTGTTTTTTTTTTGTTTGTTTGTTTTTTTCTTTTACATTACTGGTATGTAATGTACTATGGTACATTCCATCTATTAATATTTTTTTTTTCTATTTTTGGAGCCAGAGGCAAAACGTTGTACATTTGTGGGGAGACAAGTGTTTCCTTTGATCATAAAAAAACGAACCAAAAAAAAAAGCGTTCTGCACCTGCCATTTATTCTGTCATGTCCGTACAAAATGTATATTGAAAATCATGCCTGACAGTCATTTTAAATACTATTTTGATTCTCTTTAAATTTTTTGTTTTTCTTCACTGCACCCTACAACTTGGCTATTTTGAATATAAAATTCAGTTCCAAGAGTCAGGTGCAAATCTAGTATGCTTTGTTTATGTATGTTTTTGAATATTTTAGGATGCTACCAATATTTCAGAGAGATATTTACATTACGATTCATAACAGTAGCAAAATTACAGTTATGAAGTAGCAACGAAAATAATTTTATGGTTGGGGGTCACCACAACATGAGGAACTGTACTAAAGGGTCGAAGCATTAGGAAGGTTGAGAACCACTGCTCTTTATAAATTTTCCTTTACTTAAGAATTAAAAACTTTTTGAACTCTAAATTGATGCTATTCGATCATTTTTTTGGATACTATTATGGAAAAAATTGGAATAAAGATCTGATTTCCAGATCTATTAATCTCATATATAGTAATGAACGTGTAATTAAAATTCCGTCCAGTATAAAATGGGAAAATGACCTTAACATTCCCTTTCCACCTTATGTTTGGTATCAATCAAATCTTCAATTAAAACAAAATATTATTTGCATTTCCTTATTGGAATTACATCTAAAGATTTTGTATAGGTAATACTTACTTCCAATTAAATTACACAAAAGTTCTAATACTTATTCACCTATTTGTTGGAGAGGCAATAGCGTTGAAGGAACCATATTAATATATGGTGGAATTGTAACATACTAAGAGAAATGTAAAAATGTTAATTTTCTTTAATACCTTATTTCCTGATATCACAATTATTTCCTCTCACTCTCAAAATATTTGATTACTCATATATTGTTTGCGTTAAAAATATCTGTTGCACGTTCCTGGAAAGACTCAACCACCACTTTGGCAAGAAAAAAATTGTTCAAATAGATGATCAATATACAATGGAATGTAACTTTATTATTACGGTTTGCACCATGCCAAGCAAACTGCCAGGCATGGACATCACTCCTCAGGGCCTGGCTGGGATTGAACCCCAGTCAGTGACTTTACCTTGTTGTCACTCCTCTTTGTTATTTTCTGGTTCTGTTATATTCCTGTGACGTCTGAGTGTCTGGGCCTGGATTGCTGCACACCTGCTTTTTATTCCAGATTGAGTGGCAAATTTTCTGCCTATATAAACCCTGTCTTGCTACTGCCTCGTTGTCAGATCGTTTTGTTCCCCTTTGTGGATACTGCGCTGTTCGACTGACTCCTGCTTTGAACCTCTGCCGTATTTGCCTGATTGCCGCCTGTCCTGACCTTTGATTCCATCCCTAACTTCCCTCTTGGATTTTCCTTGCTTGCGCTGCATATTCGCTAGCACTGTTCCTGTATAGCCCCAGTGCACTGACTCATAACCTTGGTTTGTGAATAACTGAAAAGGCTGCCATAACTCTGCATGTTGGACTTCATCTCAAGGTAAGATCCTGACATTTATTTTGTTATTGGACCATTTCGCTTCCTATAGGTATCTTTGGCTACCTTGGACAAAATTTAGAAATCTCTAGACAATTACCTGGTTTAATTTACAATATGCCCCTCGGGAAGGAGCCCATCCTTAAAGCCGCTATCCTTCTTTCTTGTGTTTGTTATTGTCCTATGCCTGTCTATATGTGTATATATACCTACAAATGATATATAATACTATTCTTAATTAATATATGTAACGGTAACTGAAAGCATTCACTAAACAAAATAAATATAAAAACAAACAAAAAACTGGAATTTTCCCACTGGGGATGTATAGCTGATCCGTAAAAAGTCTTGATCACCTGTTGCAGCATCAAAAGCTCCCTTGATCCAAACACTATGGCTGCCATCTGAGACACAGAAGAGAAAATACACACAAATACAAAAGCAATTCTCCAATTTTATTGTTTTATTTTTTTCACTGTGGTATGAACACAGTGGTATTAAGAACAAGCATAAAACCTTTAATTTATAACTAACAACAGCACTTTGAATAATATTTTTTTTTCTTTAAAAGTATTGCAATAACAAAAATGTTTAAAAAAAAAATCACCATTGTTCAATTAAGTGAGGCTCATAAAAAAATGTGTTGCAGTAACTGAAAAATAAAAACACTCCCTGCAAATATAAGTACTTGATAAAAGAGAGGATAGAGAGTTAACATGTTTAGGTTTTGCAGAACCAACTGAACTTTAATGCACTAGCCTACGGTAAAACAGCAATCAATATCTTGGACTTGAATGTGCATACATTTTATCCTTGACAAATGAACAGAAATTCACATAATAAAAATGCAAAAAAATGACACATAAAACATGACAAATATGAAATGTTAGAGATTAAATATAGTGAAAGATGTGACAAATGTGAATGAAATACCCATGTTCAAATACATCAAGAACATTATATTTCTGTAGCTGGATATTGAAAACAAATGACTTTACAAAATCAATAAATATCAGTGCTATTATATGTAGTAAAATATATTTTCTTCTCACTGGCTATTACATTCAGAAGAATAGATTACCATTCTGAATGTTCAGTGACAGGATTGGTATCTAGTTATCAATATAAAAGGCAACATTTCTAAAATAATTAAAAAAACAACAACTATTTGCTGGCATGTTAACATGATAACAATGGTTAAGAAACAAATAAAACAGTTTATGATTCCTTCATTACAAACATATATGGGTGATTGAACAGGATTGCATTATACAGGTTATCAGACTAACAAAATATGAAGTAATTCAGTTGTACTAAAACATTTTCTAGAGACTCTACCATACAAAGATGGCTACATTATGTAGAACACAATTTGTTAACAAACATCTAATGGAGTAATCAACAGTCCAGGAATTGTCAACCTGTTTGCCCCATTTGAGCAGAATTTTTTAATTTCTAAGTTTTGGGTCTCTAAATCTCTAAACACCTGGTCATTGGTCAGCCCATGGCACTCCAAGGTTTTAAATGGTGCTTTGTATGTGTGCACATGAGCAAGTATCTAATCATTTGCAAAGTAAGTGTTTGCTCACCTATAGAAATTACATAGAAATTTAAATAAAACTGTGTGACAAAATGCTGTTTGAAATGTGCATTTGCTAGCAACATATAGATTGAAATTGTATGCTTTTTGGAGTTCCCCAGAATATTGTTTAATGACAGGTGCACTTAAAGAAAACAATATATATGTATTTATTTGATAACATGTTATATTCTCAAAAACAAAATAATACTATTTGTGCAAGCTAATCTGAAAGCACTCTAAATTTCTACCTCTACTTTAATGTGCAAAGCAGAATTAACCATTTTAAGTTTTTGTTTGGTCCAAAGTGTGTCTTAAAAACATGTAAGCTTAACGTAAAACATAGTTTAATTCCTTTTTATTATTAAATATATATATAATACTGTTTTGTTAAGACAATTCAAAATTCACCTAGATGCACAAATTATCACACTTTATCAATAAAACACAATAAATTAATGATTACTGCAACTGACATTTTGGTTAAAAGACAAAAAGAATAATTACTATAATTACTGCAGACATTCATGAGTAAGAAATTAGCCCCACAAAAATAAGTGTTACACAAGTCATTTAAAATATTCCCACACATTTAAACCTGCATATGTTTTAGAACAGATGAAGAACAAACCTTTCTAAATGCACTGGAAATTGAATCCCTGTTTTGGGATATGGACATTCTAATATACTACAGTCATATTCAGTTAGTTAGTTCTTTACTATTAACAGTAAGTCAACTGATAAAATAATAGAAACGTCAACCACCAATTAAAAGAAACACAACGAAAGGAAAATGATCAAAGTATGGCAAATTAGCAATAGTATATTCTGTTTCAGTAAAAATATAGATATGTAGCATTACCAAAACCAGACATTTGATGTCAGTGATTTTTTGCACAGATCCCATTGTGTCAGTTTAACAGATACACATGCTTGGGTGCTGTACATGCCCTTTCATAAACTTTAATTTGATACTAGGGTTTCTTTTAGATTAACACTTTATGGTGGAAATGTTTTTAATCATAACATAACTTTAAAGAGTACATTTTCATCAATAGTTAAAAAGTTCAGAATTACTAGTCAAATACAAAAAAATATATATAATTGTGTTAAAATTAAGTGCTGTCTTTTTTGTTTAATGTTAAGTGCTTCTGTTAAGTGCTATGATACAGTATCACCTCAATAGGTGTTTAAATCAGGCCGCTCTCCCCTCTCCAACCATATGGCATAATAGTAATGATCTCAAGTGCAACATTGCGGATTTCCTATATGGGTTAAACCTGTAAGTATAAAAACAATGCACTGTTCATTTTACCGAATCTGTGGCTGCACTGGTCCACACCAGTGATTGCCTTAAAGACTCTATAGTCAACAAAACAAACATTAGCTTAATGAAACAGTTTAGATAATGCCCCTGTAGTTGCACTGCTCAATAACCTGCCATTTAGGAGTTAAATCACTTTGTTTATACAGCCATAGTCACACCTCCCTGCATGTGACTTGAATAGCCTTCCTAAACATTTCCTGTAAAGAGAGATCTAATTTTTAAATTTTCTTTATTGTACATTCTGTTTTATTTAGAATTTATAATCTCCTACTCTATGTGTAGAGCAGGATGTGACTAACTTTACAGATATATACATTTCTAAAATAAGTTATCTCAGTGAAAATGAAACCATTATTTCATGCAGGCTGTGTGAGTCACAGTCTGGGTAGGTTGTGAGCAGGGCTGCATAAACAGAAACAAAAGTAATTTAACTCCTAAATGGCACAGACTTGAGAGACATGATCTACAGGCTCAAAATGCTACATGAAGCTAATGTAGTGCTTAGTGAGTATAGTGTCCATTTAAATTTAGCTATATACCACCGTATAGAGAGCATCTTTCACTATCCTATTTGTAAAATTGATCTGGGCAGTCATGTATATGGATTGGGTTTTACTCTGGCATTTTTAATTCTTATGTATATAATGCCAAAACATGCAGCAATGCACAATGGGATTTAATCAGCCTCTCTAAGTGAGTTGTGATACATACTGAACTCACAGAGACAAATCGTGATCAAATTTGTCAGCTGATGAAATACATGTGGACTATATAAACATTATATATACATATATATATTCATTTAGCCCAATTAAGAAGAAAAATGCTGGTATGTAATTTAACCTACAAAGTGCACCATAAAAAGTAGAAATTAAACCTAAATAATACAAAATTGGCCCTGTCAATGCAAAATGCATTTATCTATTTTTAAAGATTGCTGAAGGTATATTTTGCTGGTTTCATTTCTGACAATCATTAATCAATTGACAGGCAAAGCTGTTTTAACACTAACAAAATCTGCAGGATTACATCATGTGCAACTCTTTCGGGTTTCTTTGGGCCAGATTCTCACTGGAGGTTATTTTTCTACTAATGGAATAATAATTTCTCTTAGACTTTAGTAGGAGAAATGTTATTCAGTAACAAACATTTAATTCATCTCTGGTCATAGAATCTAGGCCATCATTCAAAAAAGTAAGTCATAAAGGATGTTAAAAAACGTGCAGTCTATTTAAAGGTCCTTTGTCACACGTTTGACAACTAGATGTAATTTTGTTGCTCTTCTTTATTATGGCCAACTATTCCTAAATGTGATAATGCATACAATTCTTTCACTTAACAAATAGCCTTCTTCATGCCTATATTAAAATGGATACTTCTTTTATATCAAAATGCAACCTTACATCAAAACATGTTATAAACCTTTAATTAAAAGAAAAATGGCCATTATAATCACTCCAGATCTTTCTCTAAATTAAACTACCGTTATTCCCATGAGTCTTAGCCATCCTGAAAGGGAATTTAATTCACAAACATCTAAGTTGCCAAGTTTATCCATCATTATCAAATTGTGTTTATTATGTTAGGTTATACTGAACCCAATTGGATACATCAGAATGGGATCCTAATCAGTGCAAATCTATAATATTGTAACAAATACAAATAATTATATAGCGTAGCTTGTGCCAAAAGCGAAATACAGATTCTAATACAGGTATCTAATATCGCCTGTATTTTTTTTTTATTTCAAGAACTATTTTTATATTAACTAATGTTCTCATTAATACCACACAGGCAAGAGATTAAAAAAAGAAAATAATAATGAAAAAATATCTTGAACATGGTGCAAGAATAATACTGGTCCAACACCTTAATAATAATATGACAAAAATGACTAGCATACAGATGAAACATAAAAATCACGTTGGAAGAAATTAAAGACATTCAAACATTCACTTCCAGAATGATATAAAAAATACATAGATTTGTTCTTTCCCTTTGAACCCCAGTGTGATATATTGATATTTAATAGGAAAATAAAATACATAGATTTCTATCATTTGAATGCATTTGTTTGCAAATATTCTTACAAAAAAGGACTAGAGACATGTTAGGCATTTCATAAAATCTATGCCATTTTGTTAAAATTGGTATTGGCTTTACAGTATATTACAGTATTAACAATGGATATTTGTGTTCTACCCATTGGGTAGGATATGTGCATAATAAATTCAAGTTATATACAACATTTTACAAAAAATAAAAAAAAATACCATGTAAAAATTTATGAGGCTTAACTGAAAAACGCACTATACCCAGCTGAGGCACAGCACAAATGCAGGAGAACAACATGGCTTCCTGGGAGACTTTAAACAGCTTGCTATATCTTACAAACAAATATGTTGCTCTTTTTTACATTATACATCACACAAAGGAGAAACTATGTATTGTGGGAAAACACAACCTGGTAACATTCCTATAAAAATGTATGAATTGTATGAAAATATCTAAAGTGGGCACTAGCATGAGCTATTTAGCCAGAAGCAAAGCAAAATCACAATGAACATAAAACATTGCTTAAAGGGACACTATAGTCACCAGAACAACTACAGCTTATTGAATTTGTTCTGGTGAGTAGAATCATTACCTTCAGGCTTTTTGCTGTAAACACTGTATTTTTAGAGAAAATGCAGTGTTTACATTACAGCCTAGTGATAATTTCACTGGCCACTCCTCAGATAGCTGTTAGAGATCCTTCCTGGGTTATGGCTACCTAAAATTCATCCAAACATTCAGTATCTCCTCGCTCTGCATGCAGACACTGAACTTTCCTCATAGAGATGCATTGATTCACTGATTGGCCAGGGCTGTGTTTGAATTGTGCTGGCTATGCCCTTGATCTGCCTCTTTGTCAGTCTCAGCCAATCCTATGGGGAAGTATTGTGATTGGATCAGGCTACCACTTCTGCTGATGTCAGCAGGCAGTGGACAGGTCTAAAGGATTGTAAAATCTTGAATACAAGCAAGATTTTACAATATTTAGGGAGGCATGAGGGAACCAGGGTGGCTAGATGGTGGTTTAACCTTATAGGGTCAGGAATACATGTTTGTGTTCCTGACCCTATAGTGTTCCTTTAAGGTTATTTTATAACTTTTGTTAAAGGCCAGTAATCTAACGTTCTAAAGGAAGAAAATATGTATTTTTAAATTATAATGTTCTTATCAAGTCATGGCATTATCATGATCAGATCTTTCCCTTAAGTTTTTAAATTGAAATCATTGGGTTGGCAGGAATATGAGTTCTCTTTATAAAAAGAAAGATCAATTTCTATTACTGTACATCCCTTTATTCTTTTCAATGCTGGATTGCTCCATAGTCAGAGTGTAAAATGGCTTATAGTATGTGTACAGTAAAAACAAAGATGAAGTGCAATCATACCAAGTTTATCCACTGAGGAAAGAATCCAAATGCATTTGACCTGAAAAACAGTCACACACACCCATGCGCCCCTATCCCGGGCCATCCAAAACCAAGTAAGACAGATTTGTGAGGAGGCAAAGTGAACAATGGGAAAGTGGATGAATAGTGATTACAAAAATAATTAACTCTTTTCCTAATCCTAACAAATACAAGCAAAATGTGTCAGATAAAAAAAGATAGATAATATTAACCCCTCAGTACCCAGATTGTTGACAAATGCATTTATCATAATTCTGGTACAAATATGGTTAGCCTTTTTACATCCACAGGAACCCTGAACCAAAGGCTGTGAATTTGTTATGCAATGTATTTATGTAGCAGCCAAAGCCAGATTAGCATGTACTTGTGCTTAATTCACCTCCCTGCTAAGCGCAATGGGATTCTTTGGCAGTGAAATTTTGAAAAGAAAGCCATTTGATAACAATATACCATTACATTTAAAATTAAATAAAATGTATGTGTTACACAATCTTTCTTAGAGTTTACACACCAAACATCTATTTTTCTCATGTTTTATGCTCATGTGATGACTCATTCTACAAATACCAGTCTTGGGGCAGTCTGAAACCATCAAAGGGTTATTCTAGTTATTTAGTTGTCAATCCCCCACATAAGAGTTTATCCTGTAGCTCACAGGTCTCACCACAGCTTCCCTGTCTCCTCACCTGACACCATCAAACTTGATGTCCATATGGAAGCATTGGGAGGTCAGGATTAAGTGGTCAGGGTTCCTTTACTATCTATTTAAACCAGAGACTGGCTTAATAGAAGATGTTTTTTGATGGAATTTCATATTATGTTATTTTTTTTTATTTGTTTCATAATCCATTCTAAATTTCTTCTCATCGGTTAAGTGCTAGGATATTGCCTGAGCGTTTCAGTTGATCATGCTCAGCCAATGAGCTAAGCCCTGCACCACTGAGCTTAGCTCAGACAGAGAGCTTCTAGTTCTCTGTCAGACATAGTGGAGGAAAAGACTGCACCCATTGTGAGCCAGGTCAGAAATAAAACCATTTTAAGTGTGTATGACTACTTACAATGGGTGGTGAGGGGGGTAACTATGGACTCTTTACTTCATAGCCACTACAGCATATTGTTGTGGTTATGGTGCTTGAATTGTACCTTTAGTGACAGTAATGAAATGTGCTTACTATGGATGATGGACACAGAATCAATCAGTGTCCTTTGTTTTAGGTTTACTTTATATGCCATGGTGAAGGAACCTACATTTTTTTAGTAACTTGCATTCAAATTAGCACAGCTTGCTGCCACGTGAAATACACTCCTGAGTATAATCTTAGCAGCAAATTGTATTCATAGTTTTCATGAGTTAAACTAATTGCAGGCAGGTCTGCCTCGTTCTAAACATATTCGATCATTTCTGTGCGTGTGTAAATACGTTCTCAAATCTCAAAAGCTCCCATTGAAAGGTATGGCTCTCTAGAGCTTTTAAAACACATTTGGATCTGGACTACTAAGAACTAAAATGCAGAGACGTCAGTATTGAGAATATCTGTATTTTAGCTATGTTATCTATATTACATCACTAAGGAATGAGGGTTAACTCCTTGGGTCTGTGGTGTCATTTTGGTCAGTGACTTTGATTCACACATTTCTTCTTAGACTTCTTATAATAATTTAACATCACAGGTGCCAATTCAGCTGCATTGCCCTATATCTAGCTCCTCTTAAAGATGTACTTTCTGCCTGATGCTGTAATGAACAAGAGAGGCAAATAGCATATGTAAATGCACCATATAAATAAAAGCGCTTAGAGCAAGTTATAGAAGACATCATTTTTTTTCCCAATGGTCACACCTTTAGTTCTATATAGAGCTAAACAGTGATAGGTCGCTAAACCATCAAACTTTTAATTGTCTCAGACTGCTAAATATATACAGCCACACAGATGTCCTCGATGAAAGCAAATTGTGAAGGCCTATTATTTATATATTAACACGTGGGTGTAAGGGGTAATGACATAGCAGCAAGCACAAATAAAGACGATTTATCAAATTGTTCGTCAAGATCATTTTTTCCATAAAAAACAATGGCATTCTCTGGTATATTTCCATGGTGATTGCTCTACTTTTCTGATACATTTTTTTTAAAATAACATAGCAGTAACAAGCTCAGAATTCTGACATTTTTGGTTATTTTTTTTAACCGGGTGTACTGTTCAATCATAAGATGATGTTGGAAGTCAGTTCATATAATTATCTATGACATTATTAAACTGTATTCCACATTTCAGCCTCACCACCCCCTCCATGTAAAGCTATATACAGGTGCAAAACTGCTCAGTAATAGAAGAAGCATTATTAATACTACACTGTTAAGGTTTTTTTATTCACTAAAACATTTTAGTTTAAGTGAGCTGGAACAAATCTCCTACTTGTCTATTTTAGAATTCAGTTATTAAATGCACCACAACTCACTGTTTAGTAAAAGTTTGCAATTTGTACATTCGAAATGCAATTCTACTATAATACAAATTGCTAGTTATTGCATTACTTATCATGTAATAGTTGTAATTTACTGTAATATAATGGTGTATTAAAAACAATTCACCATTAATCAGCATAAATGTTTGCATGTGATAAGACTACATAAAGCATATGAACAAAAAACAACCTGTAAACTCACACACAGCAGCAAAACTGACATACGGGACATTTCATCGTCTTTCAATGTGCATGGAAAAAGAGTTATCAAAACTGATATGGCTCTCTAGGCTATACTCCGCCAATGCTAATCAAACAAATACTAGTTAGTTTGATAACTAGCCATTCTGAAGCTAATAGGCATTTAAATGGCCACCACTGTTCTGGACATCCTATGCGAAGGTCTGGTGGTCCATGAGGATTAAAAAAAAAAAAAAAAAAACAATAAAAAACAAACCTTTAGTAATTTTGTATAGAAAGGGCTACTTTTCTATCAGGACCAGTATAGCAAAAGCAGCTGATATGGTTGTAAGATTACATTTAGTAACATAAAAAAAGTCATAGCTATCAAACTATAAAGCATGCTGTAGTACATCCAAAGACTTGCAATCCTTGGTTATGAATAACTGTGTTGGCCATTTTGAACTTCCTCTGTGCAATAAAAGACATATTACTAGGAAATGTCAGGATTTCCAATTTCATGCAAAAGTCCATTGAGCTGGTAACATTTTAGTGCAGGGCTGGTGAAAACAAGCCATCTGGCTGTTGTTGGACTAGAACTTTCATCAAGCTGTCTACAGACTGCCTATACATGAAAAGAATTGTAGTCCATGCAGAGCCAGAGGACATTTGTTGCCCAGCAGGAATTAGTGCATACGTTCTCCATCGAAAATTTGTGTTGCTCTGAGAATTCATAGCTCTTACAGGGCAGATTTTACCACATCTGACAACATAGTACATTCCCTCATGTATAGTTTGAACAATTAGTTAGTGCAACGATTTCCACTCATTTAGCAGGTTTGTCATTCTTATCATTTATTCCCTGCATACATCTAACGTTATATTGGCACACATGAAAAAGGAATATGGATTCATAGAAATAACAACACTAAAATTGTCCCTGTCCAAAAAAAAAAAAGGAAAAAAGACTGGCCATCTTCCTTAACGCCCAGTATGTGTAAATTAAAAGTTTTTTTTTTTTTCATTGCCGTGCTGTAGTATACAAAAGGCTATGCAAGCTTGTGTTCTGTGCTAAGTCCTTTCAAAGTTTAAATAACTGAAATAGGTTAACATAAAAAAGATATTCTTCCTGAATAACAAATCTAGGTCAAACAGAAAGGAAGTGTTTCTAATTCTATCCAACTGCATGCATTCCTCTGACTGGAATCAGATTGAGCATATTGTAATTTGTGCATTTGGTTTAACTAAATTGTACCACTTAAAACATAGTAGCAGTGTGTACTAGAGCTCAACGGGCAGCTGGTCTATGGTGATTAGTATATCCATTGCTTCAGGTACATTGCCAGGTCTCAGACAAGGTTACCTGGCTGTTTGTCTTTACCATTCATGGGGACTATTGTGCTCTCTGAATTGTTCTGATGAAAGTGAAGTCTGCTACCTCTCTGTGATGAAGGAGAGGAGTTTTGCTGGTGGTGGAAATACGATGAGCCTGGAAAATGTCCCATAACTTCATTGTAGGTTGGTGGTGGGCCTTCCATTCTACCATTGTTGCTATAGTTGGTTGCACTGATACCCGAATTGCTGCTTGGTGGGCAAGGACCCCCATTGTACATTGAAATATCTATTAAATCACTGTCAAAAATGGTTCTGTTTGGAGGTGCTCGAACAGATTCTCTGTTTAGTTCCATTTGCTGTTCTGGGTCCCTCAATTGAAGTGTACATGGCCCCTGGTAGGGTGGAGGATCCTCTCCATCAGAGAGAGAAATGGTGGGTGGAAGGTCAATTTCATGCTGTACATATGGGTAGGTTGGCTGGAAGCGGCTGAAACGATCTCTCTGCATAAAGGAAGGTGCCATAAATCTTTCTCTTGACCTTGGAGCATACATGATCTAGAAAACAATTTAATAAATTAGTCCCTGTAAAAGATGCATATGTAAAATATATATATAACTGTCAAAATATGTGCAGTACAACAGTATAATAAAAATCACCACAATGGTTAACAAGATAGTGGGAGACCCTTGTATACAAATATTGTTATCTTTAGGTGTTTCACAGACAATGTCTTATAAGTTTCAACTTTTCCTCTCATTCATACTTTTTTCCTCCACAAGTAGTTAACCTCTCCCTCCACTTTTTCATCCACCTCTGCCCCAGAGAGAGATTATATATAAGAGATCTCAAAGTCCAAACTCACTGAAGAAGACTAAGAAAAAGACGAAAGAGCATTTTCAGTGATAACTAGAAAGTATCTAAGACTGATGGAGGTTGGTAAAAGGGACTGAATAAAAAAGTACCAATAATTATTTATTCTATCAGTGCAGCTTATTCTCTTCTTCACCTCTACTTCATGAGTGATGACCTCCCATCTATGCATTGTGAATAGGTTAAATATATTGTAGAGATTTTTTTAAAATTAATTCTAAAAACCATTCCATGCTGAAATATACCAATATGTGGTAATATTTTGTGATCAAATGTGTCTCCCTCCTCTCATCCTGAACCCCATCAATGATGTGAGAATTGGATCTCTGTCAGCGGTACAGTAAATTTTGATATGTCAAAAGATGATTTCCATATCTCCCCCTATATGTTGTCCTGAGATAAACTCTACATATGCCTAATTTGAAATTTGTCTGCTTATTCAAATGTGTAACATAATTTGATGTATTTCAAACTGTGATCGTTGATATGTATGGGCATGGCTGCGTTTCTCCCTTTCTCGCCTTCTTGTTTTAGCTGTTAAGTTTGTAACAGGCTTTGTTTGTATTTACTTTGTTTTACTGTATTACTTACTACCTAAAAAAGACATATCATAGCACTCCCCCAAATAAGGTGGTATATTATACCTCTGAAGCACTTTGTCGTTGCACCAAGTTATCTGAAGGCCACAAACACCCTTCCTAAAAGAAAAGGATGAAAATATGAGTTTCAATTGTCCTCATCTCCATGAAAAGCAGAAATCTTATTAACCCTATTATTAATAAAGGTTACATCAGTGTCAAAACCATCATTACAAATATGTAAAGTTAGAAATGGATATTAGTTACATGACAGCATACACTGCAAACATCAAGCGTGGTCCATAAATAAAAAGATCTACAACACTGTCTTCTTCTTGTTCATTCAAATTAACATAGTATGTCTATCCTCTCATTATTAATACTTGGAAAACAGTACAAACTCCCATGGCAGACTAATAACACAAGGTACATTACCTGCTGCTTCTTTAAAAAAATTCATATAGATCCATAAGAAACATATTTTTTTAACATATGCTCTTCATTTTTATCTTATAATATTTTTAAGTTATAAAGAGATTGATTTTAAGGTCCAATTCCATTTTATTTAGTACATATATTAAGTTATTTTCTATTGTTTTGTTATTTCTATTCAAAGATCAGCCACAACATTGGAAATAGTCTCTTTTAAGAAGGCTATTTCATGTAGCAGTTGAAAAAAAGAAGTTCAAGAAAACAACTGCTCCTTCTAACAGCCGTGGGAACAGTCCCTCTAGTACGGGTGGGTCTGAGAATAAAAAAAAACATTAGACAGGTTGTAGTGGTAGGGGATTCTATTATTAGGGGGTAGATATGATAATATGCCGCTCTGTTCATCTCAGCTAGACAGTTTCCTGTCTCCCGGATGCCCTGGTCTGGCATGTAACTGACAGAACAGAGTGGATGTATTATTGGTAGGGGCTGGGATGACCCAGCTCTCATTGTCCATATTGCTAACAATGACAAAGTCATAGAAAAATTGAAGGTCCTGAAGAATAAGTTCAGGAAGAAAAAGATCTCCAAAGTAGTAATTTAAGAAATATTACATGTGGTGCGTGGCATAAGTCAATTTTGCACACACCTTATAGCCAAGATGGACTGCACCTAAACGGAAGAGGGTCTACTGTGCTGGGGGGCAGGATGGCTCGGAGTTTGGAGGAGATTTTAAAACTAGTGGTATGGGGGGAGGGACACACAAATCTACAAAATGAAGATAGGGTAGCACAAGGAGGGAGAAGATGGGGGCAGGAGGGCAAGATTAAAACTCATGATAATATTAAATGTATGCTTACTAATTCAAGGAGTCTAAATAACAAAATGGGGTAACTAGAGAATATAGCATACATTAAGTAACATGACGTAATAGGTATAACAAAAATATGGTGGGGTGAAACACATGACTGGCCAGTTAATTTAAATGGTTACACATTAATTAGGAAGGATAGAAAAAAACAGAAAGGTGGTGCGACATGCTTGTATGTCAACCATGAGTTAAAGCCAAATCTTAAGTAATTGGAATGTGAGAAGGAAATTGTGAAAGCTTTATGGGTAGATATCTGCTTTGGGCAAAAGAAGGGAAATCAGTTATTGGTTGGAATAAGTTACAAACCACCTAATGGTAATATTGATGAGGAAGAACATCTATTAGAGCAATTTGGGAAAGCTGCATGGTTAACACATTCATTATTGGAGATTTTAATTATGCAGACATAAATTGGGATAGAGTGACTAGTAATTTAAAAAAGGGAAGTAGGTTTTTTTAATGTGTTAAATGGCACCTTCATGTCACAAGTGGTACAAGCACCAATCAATGCTTGCTTTTCATTTTTTTTGACATTGAAATTTGCCAGATTGGTCATGTTGCCTTTGAGAGCGTATGGTAGCCCAGGAATGAGAATTACCCCCATGATGGCATACCATTTGAAAAAGTAGACAACCCGAGGTATTGAAAGTGGGGTATGTTTAGTCTTTTTTAGTAGCCACTTAGTCACAAACACTGGCCAAAGTTAGCGTTCATATTTGTTTTTGTGTGAAAAAAAGCAAAAAACTAATATTTGGCTAGTGTTTGTGACTAAGTGGCTACTAAGAAAGACTGTACATACCTCACTTGCAATACCTTGGGTTGTCTACTTTTGCAAATGGTATGCCATCATGGGGGTAATTCTCATTCCTGGGCTACCATACGCTCTCAAAGGCAACATGACCAATATGGCAAATTTCAATGTCAAAAAAATGAAATGCAAGCCTTATATGTGACTCTCTAACTTTCCAAAACACCATAAAACCTGTACATGGGGGTACTGTTATTGTCGGGAGATTTCGCTTAACACAAATATTAATGTTTTAAAACAGTAAAACATATTACAACAATAATATAATCCATAAAAGTGCAGTTTGTTTGTAAAAAAAAACTTAACTTTTACTTAAAATATCATCGTTGTAATACAATTTATCATTTTGAAATACTAATATTTGAGTTCAGCGAAGTCTCCCAAGTAAAACAGTACCCCCAATGTACAGGTTTTATGGTGTCTTGGAGAGTTACAGGGTCAAATATAGTGCTTGCGAATTAAATTCTCTGCACTTTCTCCCTGTGTTGTCAGGCATGTCAATCAAATTTTAATTAATCAAATCACATAATTATGTTAAAAGATTACTTAAATATACATGTAGAATTTTAATATATATGCATTTATAGGTATTTAAATTCTACGTGTATACTAATGTAATCTTTTATGTAATTATATGTATTTATCTATATAGATTTATTTGTGGTTATTTGTATTTTATATATAGATAGATATATATAGAATGTCATTCTAAGCGTATTTTGTTACCAATATATATATATATATATATATATATATATATATATATATATATATATATATATATATATTAATAACAAAATACAGTTAGAATGAAATTACATATGTTTCAATATTTTATTTTATTATTTTATTTATTATTGTAATTATACGTATATATATATATATAATATATGTGTATATATCTATTATATATATATATATATAATGTATATACATATTATATATATGTAACGTCATTCTAAGTGTATTTTAATACTAATATATGTACTTATATTAATATTAAAATACATTACGTATGACGTTACATATAATATGTATATCTATTATATATATAATAGATATACATATATTATATATATAAAAATACTTTTAATTTATTTTAAACATGTTTAATTTTTTTTTACTTTCCCACCAGCAGGGGGACTGTATGATATTTCAGACAGTCCCCCTGCTGGCAAATCCACAGCCAGCTATAGGGGGCCTCATTTGCCGGAGGAGAGCTGCCTGGGCTGTCAGGCAGCCCTCCAGAAGAGGATCACGGCAGAGGTAAGTACCTCCGATCTCCAGGGGCTCAAAGCCGTTACGGCGTTCTATGCCGCCGCAATGGCTTTAAAGCCCTTTAAATGCGGGACAACATAGAACGCCGTAATGGCGTTAAGGGGTTATTAATATTTAAATTTTATTATTATTTAAATTTTTATTTATTTATTTTGGTGGTCCAGTGGATGTGCTGTGTAGGAGGGGGGCTGGCAGCAAGCTGTAACTTACCTTTCCTGCAGCTCCTGTCAGCTCCCTTCTCTCTCCTGCGTTCCGGTCAGCTCCCCTGTCAGCTCCAATGTAAGTCTCGCGGTGTGATTGCCGCGCGGAGCGTTGCGACCCCGCGGCTCTCGCGAGACTTGCAGTGGGAGCTGACAGGGGAGCTGACCGGACCGGAGGAGAGAGAAGGGAGCTGACAGGAGCTGCAGAAAAGGTAAGTTACAGCTCTCTGCCAGCCCCCAACAGGACCGCCGGGCTTTTAATGAGTCCGGCGGTCCTGGTCTGTATAATGGCAATGTAAGTTGCCATAATACAGACACTCACTCGAGTATAAGTCGAGTGGGTTTATTCAGCACAAATAATGTGCTGAAAAACTCGACTTATACTCGAGTATATACGGTATATAATTTATTGAAGGATAGTGATCTCATGAAGCCATTTATTATGACATAGCTGTTTGGCTCCTTTTTAAATCATAATGATAACAGAAATCACCAAAATGGCCCTGATCAAAAGTTTACATACCCTTGAATGTTTGGCCTTGTTACAGACTCACAAGGTGACAGGTTAAAATGGCAATTAAAGGTTCATTTCCCACACATGCTGCTTTTTAAATTGCAATTAGTGTCTGTGTATAAATAGTTAATGAGTTTGTTAGATCTCACGTGGATGCACTGAGCAGACTAGATACTGAGTCATGAGGAGCAGAAAATAAATGTCAAAAGACCTTTGTAACAAGGTAATGGAACTTTATAAAGTTGGAAAAGGATATAAAAAGATATCCAAAACCTTGAAAATGCCAGTCAGCACTGTTGAATCAGTTATTAAGAAGCAGAAAATGTGGGGATCTCTTGATCTCTTTACTGCACCAATGCCACAAAAAAAAGCTTGGTTACAATATGCCCGACAACACCTCACAGCTTCTGGCACACTGCAATTTGGAGTGACGAGATCAAAATAGAGCTTTATGGTCACAACCATTAGCGCTATGTTTGGAGAGGGCCTATAGTATAAAGAATACCAACCCCACTGTGAAGCATTGTGGTGGCTCACTGATGTTTTGGGGATGTGTGAGCTCTAAAGGCACAGGGAATCTTTTGAGAATTGATGGCAAGATGAATGCAGCATGTTATCAGAAAATACTGACACAATTTGCATTCTTCTGATGGAAGGTTCTGGAGTGGCCATCACAGTCTGATAACCTTAATATCATCGAGTCACTCTGGGGAGATCTCAAACGTGTGGTTCATGCAAGACGACTTTGCATGACCTGGAGGCATTTTGCCAAGACAAATGGGCAGCTATACAACCTGCAAAAATTAGAAGCCTCATAGACAACTATAAAAAAAAAACTGCACGCTTTCATTGATGCTAAAGGAGGCAATACACAGTATTAAGAACTAAGGATATGCAGACTTTTGAACAGGAGTAATTTCATTTTTTTTCTTTGTTGCCATGTTTTGTTTTATGATTGTGCCATTCTGTTATAACCTACAGTTAAATATAAATCCCATAAGAAATAAAAGAAATGTGTTTTGCCTGATCACTCATGTTTTCTTTAGAAATGGTACATATATTACCAATTCTCCAAGGGTATGCAAACTTCTGAGCACAACTGTATACTTCTGTATAAAAATGCACTCAAGGTTTAATATTTTCTGGTGCAGTTTAGAATTTGTATTGTTTTTATCTTTTCCGCATGTCTCCTCTCATCTATGTAACATGAAAACCACCTGCCTAATATCGTGTAGGTCCCCCTTGTGCTGCCAAAACAGCTTGGATGCATGGCGGCATGGACTCCATAAGATCTCTGAACTTGTCCTGTCATATCTGGCAACAAGACATTAGCAGCAGATTCTTTAAGTCCTGCAAATTGCAAGGTGGGACTTTCATGGATCGGATTACTTGTTCCAGCCCATTCTACAGATGCTCAATTGGAATGGGATCTGGGGAATTTGGAGACAAGGCAACACCTTAAACTCTTTGTCATGTTCTTTTAACCATTCCAGAACAAATCTTGCAGTGTGGCAAGATGCATTATCATGCTGATAGAGGACACTGCCATTAAGGAGTATATGTGGTCTGCATCAATCTCTATGTAAGTGGCAAGTGTCAACAAGGTGACATCTACATAAATGCCAAGACCCAAGGTTACCCAGCAGAACATAGCCCATAGCATAATACTGCCTCTGCTGACATGCCTTTTTCCCATAGTGCATCCTTCTGCCATCACTTCCCCATATAAATGACGCACAGGCACCTGGCCATCCACCTAATTTAAAAGAAAACGTGATCAGACCAGGCAACCCTCTTCCATTGCTCCATAGTCCAGTTCTCATGCTCACATGCCTATTAAAGGCGCATTCGGTGTTGGACGCTCCCAACGTACATCAATGAGACTTGGGCGCCCATAACTCTGACACTGTTTCACCGGTTGTCCTTCCTTGAACCACTTTTCATAAGTAGTAAACATTGCATACCAGGAACACTCAACAAGACTTGCTTTTTTGAAAAAGATGTTCTGATCCAGTCATCTAGCCATTAAAGTCTTAAAGATCTTTTTCGCTTGCCCATTTTTCCTGTTTCCAACACATGAAATTCAAGAACTGTTGACTTGCAGCCTAATATATTCCACCCCTTAACAGGTGCTATTATAACAATGGAAGCAAAGTTATTCACTTTGCCTGTCAGTGGTTTTAATGTTATGGCTGATCAGATTTAAATAAAATAAATTTTACAACTTTAAATAAAATAAAAATCTAACATATAGAGCTTCCAAAATTCTTAAATAAACATCCCCACACATATAAATGCATTTATAAGTTCAGGGGAAAAAAAGTAAAATAAAGTTTGGAGAAAACCTACATCTTAATTTCACAAAATCTCCTGTGAATATTTACTCATTCTGCCTTTTCACAGTAACTCTTGCTAAAACTTTTTAACTTGTATTACTTGAGCAGTATATATAAAGATGTAAGAAGCCACCACTCAGTGTGAGCTTAATATTGGAGGGTTAAAAGAGACATAGATGAGAAAGACAGAAGTCAGCCTTATACATAGTGTGGAAAATGTGCAGATTAGCCTGGGCTGCATGCTGCTCCCGGGTTGGCTAGCAAAACAGAAGGTATCTCCGGTAACAATTAAAGAAATCGTATCAGACTATAATAGTAGCTAACTGAGTAACTTGTCTACTTTGCTCTTGGGACTGACATTACATGCTCTCCATGATAATTATAGCCGATATTTGGACAGAAGTGTTTTTTTGGACAGAAGGTTTTTTTTTGTGGGGTAGATTTTGTCCACCCAAGGCTGTACTATTATGTTTGCTAGTAGACAGCAAAGAGAATCCAATGATATAAGTAAAGGCTGGAAGGAACTGCAATCTCTAAAGTGAGAGTTGACAAAAGGCAAACAACATAAAACTTCACTCAAATGCTCCAAAACTCAAGATGTATTGATTAATGACACTTTTATAGTGAATCTTTATATCAGAGGATATACTCTGGTTTTTGCATTCTTCTTTGCTGCTTATGTCAGCGCTCGAGTCCTGCAGGAACGCGTGGGAACGGCATTCCTGCACTTTTTTTTACAGCAGGAACGCTGTTCCCGTTGCTCCTGCAGGCACTCAGGGAGGCGGCAAAAATATGGGGGGGCCCAAGAGGTGGCCTAATGGCCACCTGATGGACCCCCCTGGCGGGCGCCTGTCTCCCTGTCAGACGCGGCAAGGGAGCTGTGCCGGGAGCTGGAATATGACGTCATATTCCGGTTCCCAGCATCAGTAGACCGCCTGTGCGGCGAGAGGGAACAGAGCAGAGGGAACACAGCTCCCTCGCCGCATCTTACAGGGAGACCGCTGCCCGCCTCACTGAAGCCCCACTGGACCCCAGCAGGGACAGGTCCACGCCAGCTCTCCAGGTAGGGAGGCTGGGTGGACATTTTTAAATTTAAAAAAATAATAATAATTTGTGAGTGTGTGTCTGTGAGTGTGTGTGAATGTTTGTGAATGTGTGTGTGTGTGTCTGAGTATATGTGTGTCTGTGAGTGTATGTGTGTCTGAGTATGTGTGTGTGTGTGTCTGTGAGTGTATATGTGTGTGTGTCTGTGTGCACGCATGTGTATTTATATATATATATATATATATATATATATATATATACACACACACATATATATATATATATATATATATATATACACACACGAGTGTATATTATTTTATTTTTTTTGGGGGGTGGATCTTGGGTGAGTTCCCACACTTTATTCCCCAGGACTTGACCCCTGGTTTATGTTATAATACTTCACAGACCAAATATATATCACTAGTCATAGACAACATTGCGTTCAGTTTTAATTCGGTAATTACTAGTAAGACCATTAAACTAAACATTTTACTTGGCATATCAACCAGCTAATGTGAACTTATTTGTTCAATTTAATTCAAACAAACTATTATGCTTTATTGTAAAAACTGTTCATTGTGTATGTTTTCTATCCTACCATGGGATAGTGCATTACACTTCATGACATCTAACATAATCTCATGCTTTTAGCTTCATCTTTGGAAAGAAGAATCACTAGTGTAACACATTCTAAAATGTTTATCTCACAAGGTGGATATATAGAATATTATTGAAGCAAAAACGGTTATCCCAAATTCTTTTAAATTCTCAATTTCTGTCAAACTTACCCTGCTCATATATATTCATTAGGTCAGGCTGAGTTTAGCTTACAAAGAGAGGACGCTAAAATATTTCCACTAACGAATAATAATAAATTAATAACAAACAAATAAAAATAATTTAAAAGCCTGATTCCCTATTTTAGAAAGTTACATAGAGTGCTTATTTAATTAGTTACCTTCAACGAGCAGCACTTCCCAGGACAAACAACTAGTAAATTATTAGAAACTCAGGTGATGTAATCAATGCATGTAGTTGGCGCAACTGACCAGCAGATGGCACCAAAGTGATAAAGATTTTCAAAGTGTAAACCTCCTGTTCAATCCACATTGTGAATAGCATGAATGCTAGTACTGCATGTGCAAACAGACACCGTAAAGTGTTTCCTGCACTTTCCAGTGGGGCACTGGCAATGTTAACTGTACATTATAATATATGTATATATAATTATGATAATCTTGGTGTAGTGAACCTGTGCTGGAGCCTTGGGTTGACTATTGAAAAGCTCCATGTATGATTTTAGCACCATTTCATTGTTAGCCAGTCTCATAAAAATATGTAATTGGAGGCGTTACATTTTTCTCTTGATTACATTTTGTAATAATGAGAAGCAAAGAACACCTCCAATTGCAGATTTTTTCAATACCCCCTTATTGTCAGGGTAATCCCTGTGCCATCCAGACAGCCAGGCGTAGTCACCTCCTGGTGGCTCTAAAGGGATTTGAACTGTGGTCCTTTGGTATCCTGGACCTGATATCCTGCCTCTGAACCAAAACAGGATCCTATTCGTTTAAGAGTGGTTCTAGCCCTGTCATTACTAGCCTTGTCTGCAGCACTAGAGGGCTGTACCTGTGGCTGCTCCTGTCACTCTAAGGTATATCACACTGCCTCTCCCTGAGTGCAGGGTCAGTTAATTGTTTCTGGTTGATGTATTTGGTTCCTACTATTTTGTCTCTTGAGCTTATAGTCTCCAGACTGACCCCAGCTTCTGATCTTGGCTCATCTCCTCGTTTATTCTGACCTCTGGCATCCTCTGACCACGGCGACTCCTCGACTAGCCTTTTGCTTGTGCCTTTGCCTGCACTGCGAATTGAAGCACTTTTCCTGCCAAGTCCCCGTGCACAGATTCAAAAACCAGATGGCTTCTTACCTAGTTACCATGGGCTGTGTTTATCTTTAAGGGTGAGCATATGTAAAACGCTGACATAACGAACTGACCATCATGGAGTCCGCATAGATGTGCAAGCTGTTTACCCAGCAAGTGTCCAGCCTGGCCCAGACTGTTTCGGAGTTGCAGCAAGAAGTTCAGTCTCTAAAAGGCACATTACACCCAACCCTGGAACCTGCTTATTCTGAGCCATTTGTTGTTATGCCAGAAATATTCGACGGTAGCTGTACATCCTTCCAGTACTTCAAGGTGGATTGTGAGTTGTTATTCATCTTAAAGCCTTGGACGTATGCCATTGACTTTATCATGGTCCGAACGGCTAAAAACCTGCTGTATGGATGGATAAAAACATGGGTACATCAGATGTTGCAGGCTAAGAGTCCTGTACTTGACAGTTTTGGGGTCCTTCATGACTGCAATGGATTTGCAGTGCAAGACCTCCATAAAAACTACTGTGCCAAGGCCTGCTCCATGTTCCAGAGGATCCCAAAGCCACACCTCCTTGTTGCCTCCTTATGGTCCGGTTCATTGGAAGACTCCAGAGGTATCCAATGTTCCTCTTGACTCAGAGGAACCTATGGAAATAGGACTTATTAAGATCAAATTGACTCCTGAAGAAAGACCGGAGGAGAAGCTATGGCCTCTGTTTTTACTGTGGAGAAAGGGGACACTTCATCTCTCATTGCCCTGTTCGTCCACCTAGGCCACCAGCTCTCCGATTGGCTACTATTATTCATCCTATAAGCTCTGTATGCCAGCCTGAAAGGCTTCAAAGATGCAATCATGCCAGTCCATGCTTTGCCTCCCTGTGAAAATCACCTCCCCCTGCTCTAGAGACGTCTGTACCTCCTCCTGAAGACACGCCTATTTTTTAAAGCCAGTACTATCACTACTTCTTGCCTGTTCAAAAAAGACCTACCTTTGGATTGTACCTATGTCTCAAATGGTGCTATGGTCCGTATAAAAGATTTACAAATGTTCGAGAAGGCATTGCAAGCCACAAACTCCACTTCTGCTAAAGTAGCAAAGACAAAAAGTAGAAAGGGAAAAAAATTCAGAGAATGTAACTTCTGGAATTGAAGTACTCACCACCTGCACCAGGTTCATCAAAGACCTTGACTGCTCTCTGGCGGTACCAGAAGCTGGTACTATGGAGCCCCAGGCTGTAAAAGGACTCCTTTCTGGGGACTCTGATATCAAGGAATGATATGCTACGGTTAGTGAATCCGACAGTGAGGAGTACTACTTTTACGATGAGCCTGTTCATGCCCAGAAGGCGTTCTTGAAAGGGGGGGTTCTGTCAGGGTAATCCCCATGCCATCCAGACAGCCAGGCATGGTCACCTCCCAGGTGGCTCTAAGGGGATTTGAACTGTGGTCCTTTGGTGTCGTGGGCCTGATATCCTGCCTCTGAGCCAAAGCAAAATCCTATTCTCTTAAGAGTGGTTCTAGCACTGGTTGAAGTATTTGGTTCCTGCTATTTTGTTTCCTAAGCTTGTATTCTCCAGACTGACCGCGGGCTTCTGATCTTGACTCCTCTTCCTTGTTTATAATGACCTCTGGCATCCTCTGACCACGGATACACCTCGACAATCCTTTTGCTTGTGCCCTTGCTTGCACTGCGAATTGAAGCACTTTTCCTGCCAAGCCCACCCTGCACAGATTCACAGCCCACGTGGCTTCTTACCTGGTTACTGTGGGCTTATATTGAAATTGAATGTCATAATACGGTTTCTTTTATTGCAATAAAATACACATTTGTATTCAGCGATGTCTTACAAGTACAACAATACTCCCATGTACAGGTCTTATGGTGTTTTGGAGAGTTGCAGGGTCAAATACAGCATGTTACATTTTTCAGTTTATACATATTATTTGCCAGACTGGTGGTGTTGCCTTTGATGGTAGCCCAGGAATGAGAATTCATATTTGTTTGCAAAGTGAAAAATGCAAAAAAAAAATCAATATGAACGCTAATTTTGGTAAGTGTTTGTGACTAAGTGGCTACTAAAAAAAGTAGCCACAATCACATTGCCGGGAGGGCCGAATCTGCCAGAGGGGGACTGTCTGGGCTCTCAGGCAGTCCCCAAGATCGCAACTGCCGGCAGGGACTGGGTAAGTAAATAGGACGGCGTGGACGTTCGATGCTGCTCTACGGCATTTAGGACCATCCCCTTGAGGATGGAATAGAACGCCCGCCATCCTTAAGGGGTTAAAGTACATTCTAATATGTCTCTACTGTCCATAGTAAAAGAAAGGTGAAAAAACTAAACCACATTACACTAAAGGTACTTAAAGCAATAGAATATGATTAGAAATAGAGATAAAATATTTTATTACTCCTGTTATTCAGGACAATATGCCTAGGTGAAGCTATATCCTGTTTTCAGGACTGTTTCCATCAAAACAAGATTGACCTGTAAAATAACTAAACAATAGGTAACAAGTCCCAATCCACCATCAATTTCCTTTGTAGGCTGAATTTAATAAGGTGAAAAATATACTCTGTTAACTTGTCAGTCAAACTTTTCAGGGTGATTGTAATCACTTAAATGAACTATAGTCCCGCCTCTGCTATATCATCGTTGTAGGTCTGTTTGCAGACTGCTGTAGACTGAGCATCTCTAATTATCTAACCATAGATGATCAAGGTGTTTATTACTTTAAGAAATCCTACATTATTATTTTTTAAAGAATTTTAACTTGAACAAAAAATGTATGAACATATTTCCTGTTAAATATTAAGTAAAACTAAGGATGGAATTTTGTCCTTAGATGACTGATTACAGTTAGGAAAAAATATGTATACACAGACAGACATACAGATTGAATATTATATATCTATTAAAAGACAAAAAAGGACTTCCACCAGAATGACAGCCCTTGAGCAGTAGAAAGACCTAGTGCATCCTCTAATGAAAGCTGACTGCTTCCTGAAGCTATGCCTCTCATTGAGCCTATAGAGCAAAGGCATCATGATGTTCAGTCGACTGTCTGGGTCATACATGACACAAGCCTCTTATAATAGAGCAGTAAAGTGGAACCGTCTCTGCCAGAAGCAGCATTACAAATGCTCTGTCAAGAAGAATGTGTCCTCTAATCACTGCACTGTTGAAGCTAACCCAGCTCTGACACAACAGGATTAAGCAAATGGTTACCGTTACAAACTAATATTGCCATATGTTTTCATGTTTCATCAGAGAAGTGATACCAATCTTTTAGTTACTACAGGCATATTTAAAGGAACAGAAATAAGTAAAACTCATATTAAAAAGTAAGCGTAGGAATATCCTTCCTACGATAAACGAATGAGGATCCAGTGAAAAAGGTATTTATTTAAAACATATATAAATATTGTGGCGAACGTGCCCTTGCCAACAGCTCTTGGAGGAGCCTGCTTGCTGCCTCAGGACTATGGGCCATGCTAAAAGGTTATTAAAAGACTGGGTTTGTGGGATTCCCTTGGAATGTCCGGGAACCGAACTAACCCACGAACTGCGGACCACCTCTGAGTTTATTGACTCTTGCTAACTTTTCCTGACAGTTCTATCAGTCTGGGCTCTAATTGTACGGCTCGGTGGCCGCCGTTCGTATGAACTAAAATCGGAAACAAACTCCCGTACACCGCTGGACTTGGATGAACGCCTGCCCCTTCCCCACACACGTCAGGAGAGCGCCATTCGGTAGGCTTGTTCGTATGGTTCATACAAACAAATGCTAGCAAGAAGCCAGAGTATGCGTTTGGTATTTCTTTCACATGGAACTCCTGAAGTTGACTGGCCAAAAGCACAAAACGCCCTGGAACTGTTTTGGGCATAGGACCATGTGTGCGACCGGTCTGAACTTTCACACAGTGGCGTTTCGGCTCTGTTCGTGAATAATTTTGAGACTGGAGAAGTCATTATAAATTGCATTTTCAGTTGAAATTGGGAAACCACTTGATGCATTTGTTGTGTTGAGCTATTTCAATTGCTGTGGTTTGATTTGTTCATTGCAAACAGCAGAAAGTCTGTAAATTTTTTACAATAAACCTGATTTTCAATGGGGGTTGAATCATTTTGTTATCTGCACTCATGTCACTTTAACTCTTGTATCACACAACTCAACTTTGAATTCTATGTGTCGTCTTTGCTTAGAAATGCTTTAGAACTGAGAAAGGGGGGTTCTCCTGAAAGTTTGTCATTACAAAATTCTGTTAGTCCAATAAAAAAAGTTACTCTAACACTATGTATGTATATGTCTATATATAGATATATATACATATATATCTATATATACATATAGATATATATATATATATATACATATAGATATATATATATATATATATATATATATATAAAAAGTAAATTATCTTGAGGAAGACCAAAACGTATATCAAGCAATTTTAGTTTTTCTGCATAAACAGCATTGTATTTTGTAAATACCACAGAGTGCACCACTTCTTTACATTTTAATATATATTTTCAATGTGGGTTTGCACCAGGGCATTTTTCAAATTAATTACTGGGAATGGGTGAGTGCAAAGCTATTTATGAGTGTGTGAGTGTGTATGTATATATATATATATATATAATAAGAGGCCTTCTCTCACCTGTCAATCAACTCTTCGGTATAGGGAGAGTAGGCAGCAAAGGCGAAAATCCATTCCCCCCAGCCACCCTTTTAAATTTCTTACCCTCTTGTTTTTTTGTTTTTTTTTTAAATTCTTTATTTTGTCGTGCACAAAAAATACGAGGCAAGCAATGCCACAGCTATTGCCAGCGCATTAGTCAACATTTAGAAACATCGTTTGGCATATCAGAACATTGCACATTTTATAATATAATGTAGATTGGTCAAACGTGAGAACAACATATCAGCTACATGACTCTCTTGGTTTTTACATCTTATAATTGTCTTACCCACTTTAGTGTATCTCACACCTCTCTTGGTGTGTCTCCTACAACCCCCCATCATGACCTATAACCACCCCTTGTAAGTCTCTTACAACCCCACACCCCCTTGTTGTGTCATTTACAACCCCTTTTGTGTGCATCTTAAAACCCCCCTTGTGTGCCTCTTATTTCCTCCAAGCCCCTTCGTGTGTCCTGTTTTTACTCTTCTGCAGCCCCTCTGTATGTCTCTTTCCCCCAGCCCCACGCAAATGTGCCCTAGGCCCTGAAAACACGTCAGCCCACCAGGAATTCTCACGGTATCCCGGTGGGCCAGTCTGGCCCTGTTACAGAAGTTATGTCATGTTCAGACTGTATTATCTTAGCTAGTTTTATGCCATCTGCAAACATGGACAATGAATTTCAATGATCACATTAAGATAATTTATAGAGACAAATAAAAGAGAAATGGACCCAGGCTGGCACTTCACTTGTCTTTGTAAATAAGATACCTTGTTCTTGTTTTACATCACATTTTAGCTACATAGAACAGCCCCAGAATGAAAAAAATCTACAATACAATAATAACAGAGAAAAACATAGTATAATACTGTTATAGAAATTGAGAAAATAAAGAATTGGTGGTAATTGCACTCACAAACCAAAATTGATTGAAGGCATATCATCAAATTTGTTGAAGACTCAAAATTCACAGGACATCATGGCCAGTATAGAAAAGGAAAATAAGAATAATAGTGCAGAGTATCACAATAAAATTGAATATTTTAATATATGAATGCACTTACAGAAAATACTCAAAATATTAAAATATTCATTTTTATTGTGATACTCTGCACTATTATTCTTATTTTCCTTTTCTATACTGGCCATGATGTCCTGTGAATTTTGAGTCTTCAACAAATTTGATGATATGCCTACAATCAATTTTGGTTTGTGAGTGCAATTACCACCAATTCTTTATTTTCTCAATTTCTATAACAGTATTATACTTTGTTTTTCTCTGTTATTATTGTATTGTAGACTTTTTTCGTTCTTTGCATTATTTTGAGGACCTTGAGGAGTCCTTATCTACAGTACTTATAGTACAAGGGTAATTGCATTTAGGATTTTTCCTATCTGTTACCCACTAAGTGTGTGTTCTATCCACGATTTGGTGTATCTGTATATTTCTGTATTTTGCTATAGAACAGCCCCACTCTTGCCCAAATTTTCATTCCTCAAATCAAAGTTACCCTTTTTGTTAATTTGAAATGTTGGGAGGTACGTAATGGCTACAATGCTTAGAGTATCTGTTTAACAGTTTTGTTAAATATGTTTGGCACAACCAAATGAACAACTCATTTATTTTTATTTTTTTAATCTTTTCTGGATAAAGACACACATTATAAGTTAGAAAAGATTGTTTTAAGCTTAAGACACACATTTCAACCAATCTACCATTGGAACTGAAAGCAAGAGTTGATTGAGGTATATATACATCAGGGCCTCCTTTGTCCCCATTTATGCATTGTTATAAAACATTTAGACAGAAATGCCAGATTGAACCAGGACAGCCTTGCATTTGATAGAAATTCAAATTTAAAGCAGAACTGTCACTGCCTGGGGATTTTACATAATTTGCAAAGACCCCATATGGTGAAATCGGCACTGGGGATCCAGTGACTGGGAGGACAGGCATGGGCGTCCGCAGAAATGTTTCCGGGGGGGCATAATTGTAATGACATCCATGCTTGGTCCCTTTTTGACAGTGTCATGAAGGGGAGGAGCATAGTCATTATCACATAAAGCCAGGGTGAATAGCATTTTCACAACTATGGTGTCATGAATACATGTTTGTATTCCTGACACTAGTGTTCCTTTAAGCAAATTCATCTAAATGAAAATGCTATGATGCCAGATTAAGAGCCCAGTGGGCCTGGTGCTGACAATTATGATGGGCCTAATTACAGAATCATATCGATCAAAAACAGTAAAACACTCCCAAGCGTCATGTATCTGATGGAGATGGTGCTGGAGAGAAAGAAAACAGCAGCTATAAGAAAACACATACCCTAGGCTAATCTCTCTCTAATTTATGTTTTCATCTTTTAAGTAAATCCATAACCCCTAACAGCAGTGTCCAGTCAAGCAGGAAGTCAATGGGCGGGGTAAAAGGGTGTGCCACTGACACAAATCACGTAACCTGCCAAAAGGGGCGAACATGCCCAAAAAGAGGATATGTCTGCCCAAAGAATTAGAAGGCCAGCCTGGTATGAATGCATGTCAGGCTGCCTGCCAATCATGCAGCTGGCCAACTAAGGGCATACTATGCAGACAGCACCCTGAGCTTGGCATAAATGCATCTAATGATGCGCTCGCTCAACGCTTTCTAAGGACTGTCCCCTAGCACTCACTGGTCCACTTGTCTCCTTACCTTCTTACTAGCAGGCAGAAGCTCCTCGTATATAGTCTGGGACAGAGAAAAGCTGTATGTAGTGAGTGTAGAAGAAAGGGAACATGCCACAGTATTAGAGAGACCAAAGTCAGCATTACCTTAAAGCAGTGATGGCGAACCTATGGCACGCGTGCCACAGGTGGCACGCCGGGACCTCTCTGTGGGCACACGGCCATAGGTTCGGCATCAATGCAGAGTAGCCACCTTCCTGCCCGAAAGGCAGATGCCTACTCTGCTTTCTTATTGGCAGGACCGGAAGCAGGGGGAGGCATCTAGGAAGCAGGAACAGGAGAGCTGCAGGGGAGAATACTGATTCAAAATGCTTTTTAAAAAAAAGTTTTTAATATATCTTAAACCCCCCCAACAGAGCACCCCTTCCCCCCCAACAGAGCATCCCTACCCCCAACAGGGCACTCCTACCCCCAACAGAGCATCCCTAACCCCCCAAAAGTGCATGCCTACCCCCCAACAGAGCACCCCTACGCCCCACACACAGAACCCCTACCCTCCCACACAGCACCCCAGCCCCCCCAAACACAGCACCCATAACCCCTACACACAGCACCCCACACCCCTAACCCCCCACACAGCACCACTACCCCCTCTCACACACAGCACCCCCCGGACTGTGTGTATGTTTGTGTCTGTGTGTGTATTTAGCGGACTGTGTGTATTTAGCAGTTTGTGTGTCTGTGTGTGTATGGATTAAGCAGTCGGTGTGATTTTTTTCAGCTGTATGTATGCATTGCATTTGTTGGAGATACAAATAAATATAAGCTTAATTTTATCTATTAATATCATTATTTAAAATTTGTATAATTGAACTCTCTGTTGTGTCTTTTAAAACAAAAGATATTAACTAGTTCCGACAACTGTACGAGTTGTTTTTTCTAAACTTAAATCTCAGTATTCAGGTTTAATTGCCGTGTTGGCACTTTGAGGAAAAGAAAGTTGCGGTTTGGGCACTTGGGCTCAAAAAGGTTAGCCATCACTGCCTTAAAGGATCACTATAGGGTCAGGAACACAAACATGAATTCATGACCCTATAGTGTTAACACCACCATCTAGCCCCCCTGGGCCCCTCATGCCACCATAAATTTAGCAAAATCTTACTGTATTCAAGCCTGAAGCTGTAACTCTGCATGCTGTTAGACTCAGAAAAACAAGCAGTCTGCTGACATCATTAGAAGTGATGGCCTAATCCAATCACAGTGCTTCCCCATAGGATTGGCTGAGACTGACAAAGAGGCAGATTAGGGGCAGAGCCAGCATGATTCAAACACAGCCCTGGCTAATCAGCATCTCCTCATAGAGATGAATTGAATCAATGAATCTCTATGAGGAAAGTTCAGTGTCTGCATGCAGAGGGAGGAGACACTGAATGTTTGGATGCATTTTAGGCAGCCATGACCCAGGAAGGATCTCTAACAGCCATCTAAGGAGTGGCCAGTGAAATTATCACTAGGCTGTAATGTAAAGACTGCATTTTCTCTGAAAAGACAGTGTTTACAGCAAAAGCCTGACGGTAATGATTCTACTCACCAGAACAAATTCAATAAGCTGTAGTTGTTCTGGTGACTCTAGTGTCCCTTTAACTATATTCATTGTCAGACAGTCCACACAAGTTTTGTTCCCATACATCTCTCTTAAGTTTCCATACTTAAGTAAGAGTATGTGAAAAGTAGTTAGGGTTGCCACCTTTCTTGGAAAAACATACCGGCCTTACTAATTTGTATAATTAAATATGTATGGGTGACATCACATGATGTAAATCACAAGGAGTGACATAAGAGAAAATGCTGTAAAATCACCAAAAAACTACTTAGTTTGATTCTGCTGTATAGATGGATTCCTCCCAGTGGACCCATGTCTCCCAGTGCCCCCATGTGTCGATTACCCCAGGTCTCAGTGTTCCTATGTATCAGTGTCTCAGTGCCCCATGTCTCCCAGTGTCCCCTAGTGTCATGTCCTCAGGTCTCCCAGTGATCCTATGTATCACAGTGTCTCAATGCCCCATGTCTCCCTGTGTCCCCATGTATCCCAGAGTCCCCATGTCACTAGGAAGACGGGAAGACCTGGGGACACAGGGAGACTTAGGGACACGGAGACACCAGTGACACTGGGAGTCTAAGGGACTCTGGCTGGGACGTATGGGGACACTAGGAAAATAGGGGACACTTGAAGACATGGGGACAAGGAGACACCAGGGCCACAGACACTAGGGACACAAGCTTGGAGACATGGGGACATTGAGACACTTGAGGCACTGGGAGACATGGAGGCACTAGGAGACATGGGAACAGTGAGGCACTGGCAGACTGGGGGCACTGGGAGACTAGGGGGCACTGAGACACCAGGGCCACTGGCTGGGAGACATGGGGACACTGTGTCCCCATGTGTCTGTGTCATAATGTCTCCCAATGTCCCTTAGTGTCTCAGTGTCTGCCATAATGTCTCCCAGTGTCCCTTAGTGTCTCAGTGTCTGCCATAATGTCTCCCAATATCCCTTAGTGTCTCAGTGTCTCCCAGTGTCCATTAGTGTCTCAGTGTCTGCCATAATGTCTCCCAGTGTCCCTTAGTGTCTCAGTGTCTGCCATAATGTCTCCCAATGTCCATTAGTGTCTCAGTGTCTGCCATACTGTCTGCCAGTGTCCCTTAGTGTCTCAGTGTCTGCCATAATGTCTCCCAGTGTCCCTTAGTGTATCAGTGTCTGCCATAATGTCTCCCAATGTCCCTTAGTGTCTCATTGTCTGCCATAATGTTTCCCAATGTCCCTTAGTGTCTCAGTATCTGTCATAATGTCTCCCAATGTCCCTTAGTGTCTCAGTGTCTGCCATAATGTCTCCCAGTGCCCCTTAGTGTCTCAGTGTATGTCTCCTTGCAGCCTTTCCCCATCCCTTACTTCCCTGAGCTGTAGGCTGTGTCTGCAGGGTGGGAGTTGCTGTCTGGACTCTCTGGAGCTGCACCCCTGCAGATCAGTGAGTATAGATAGGCAGGAAGGGATATGCTGGAACTTCCAATCCCTGCCTCTCTCCATACACAGACCCCTACTGGCCAGTGCTGGTATTGCAGAGTAATCTCTTGTTTATAATGAGAAAAATACCAGCATTTGTATTGCCAGTATCACTGCAATATTGGCAGGTGGAATCCCTAAGAGTAGTGTGTGGAAAAAATATATATTTTTTTTTTTATAAATCAATGGGCCTATTCTATGGGCCTGGGCCTGGAGCTCCATCAGCCCCTATGTTAATCCGGCCCTGCCCTGGGTCCTCTCTTTCCTTTAAGGGGTTAAACCGCTCTCAAATGGTTTAACCCCAAAGGCTTCCTCCAGCTCCAGATTTCCAGGTCGCTCAGCGGTATTCGGCTTCTGAAACGGAGTGTCAGGAAGTGCAGATTTACATCAGGCATGGGTGCTACAGATTGGCTAGAGTGGTCAGTGGACACTCTAAGCCAATCGCTAGTTCCCGGTTCATAAAAATGTTTTACTTTTTTTATGAATGGGGAGCTACTGATTGGCTTAGAGTGCCAGCTGACTGCTCTAGCCAATCAGCAACACCCCTCCCCAGCGGCCCTCTGTGCTTCCTGACACTCCTTGTTGACCCTTCCTGCTCCTTGCAGACCCTTCCTTCTCCTTGCAGACCCTTCCTTCTCCTTGTTTACCCGTAGTGCTCCTTGCTGACCCTTCCTGCTCCTTGCTGTCCATTCCTGCTCATTTGTGTTCCTTTGTGCTCCTTCTCCTACTTTAACTGTTGTGGTCCTTGTTGTCCCTTCCAGATCCTTGCTGCCCCTTTCTGCTCATTCCTATTCCTTCTCCTTTCTGCTCCTTCTCTTACTTTACCTCCCCCATCCCTTACTTACATGAGCTATAGGCTATCTCTGCCGCCCCCCCACGATCATCTGTAGGCTATCTCTGCGGCCCCCC
>OW240915.1:230547930-230558517 GCA_933207985.1 Pelobates cultripes
GCTAAAGGAAATAATATAATTCAGGATTTCAGACTGCAACTGAAATTAAGGAATTATATTGATTCGCTGGTAATTTGCCAAGTTTAGCATATCAAGCTATTATCCAGAGATATTAGCCACATCCTTAATAACTCAGGGATATGTTATAATATTGTTACCGGATATTAAGAAATTGCAATGAGTTGTAATTAGTTGTTAAATAACTGCAGTAAAGTGATTTTGCTATCTCTTGCTATTCGGATCCCTGGGTTCCATACGGTCTCCTGTAGTTGGAGTTGGTTGCAGGGGAGGCAGTAATAGTGCTTCCAAAAATGATTTTGCCCCTAACGTGACTGTAAGATTATGGGCAGTAGACCAGAAGAGAGCCAGTGTACCCCCATCTGTAGGGTATGCCAGCCTGTCTTATTGAGAATGTTACAGGCCCAAATTACTTGTGTCGAAGTAAGTTAGTGAATTAAGAATCTTTCAAGGCCAAGGAGTCTTGCCTTTCAGGGCCATCATAACTTGTATCTTTGACATCCCGTGTCAAAGCTGACTGAGTATGGGCACTACCAGTTACATGGTAAATCTCATCCAGGACAATTTATTGTCTACCTTAACTGACATGAGAGTAGACAGCAAATATCAGATATAATGTGGTAGCTCTTCGGTCAAGACTGTAGCGGGTATACCTGATATTTTGATCTTTGTTCTGCTCAGTTGGTCCTCTAGAGACATCATCTGGGCAGCTAACACTTGCTCTTCAGCTTGGATGTGTTGGACCGAGTTCTTGAGGTTGGACACAGTAGTCTGGACATCTATAATGTTGCCCTCTACTTTCTGACATTGTCTGTTACTTGTTGTATGCCGACTTTAACTAGGGCAACATCGGCTGCAAGCAACTTTTGTATGTCAGCGAGGAGGATTTTTATGTCCCATTTGGTGACAGGGGTCAAGTTGTTTGGGGACCCAGGAGGTAGAACTGGATCTTCCTGCGGGACCCCTGAGGTATTTGGCTTCCATCAATCGGTTCTAAGGCCGCATGTTTGGATTGCACGGGCCTCAGCAGCATTTTCCCAAGGTCCCTACCTTTTGCATGTGGTGACCCATGTGGGGTGTGCCAAGGGCAGTGCTTGGCCCATAGTGTTCTGTGGCATGTCGCACCTCACACAGTCCTCAAAGAAGAGCCTCAAGGCCTAGAACTGCTGTTGCATGGTGCTACTTGGGCTGCTTCTGTGCCTGAAAAAAGCATCACTTGATGCTGTACACCTTCTAGCTGAGGTATGGGTAGATTGTAGAGCTAGATGAGCTCCGGGGAGGAATATATCTAGCTGGATGGAGCAAGCTTCAGGAGAGCTAGCAAGAGATAGCATTTGATAAAGATGGCAGGCAAGCTCCATAACTGGATATAATTTTTAATATGTAGGATAACAGCTTCTTGATACAGGAAGAGATCTGACTGAAATTCTTGGGTCAAGGTGGATTATTTTCTCAGTTTGTTGCGAAATTGGAGATAATTGAAAATGCGTTTTTTGCCTTCTTTTAGATCAACAGCCAAAACAAATGTGAGCAAGGCTGAACTTGATGGATGCATGTCTCTTTTCAGCCATGTAATTAGGTAACTAATTCTAGCACACTTATTCTAGGTAATAACTTTAATCTCCTTCTGGACTCCTTCTCTACAACTAGTTCATACTCTGCATTTAAACTACAAAGTGTACATTGTACTCTCTTTGGCCAGCTCTTGGTTGTCACAATGACCACCCTAAGGAGTGGTTTTATAGTTTTTCTCTTCTCTGTTCATTGCATGTTCACTAGACTTGAATGCATATTTACAAATCAGGAAAACATAGCGGATTAGACTCTTCGATTTAAAGTATCATGTGGTCAGACCATGGTCCTGTGCCTGTCCAGGTTCTCACTCCTCTCTTGTGTCTGTTTGAGTGGAAGTGTCTATCCATCTCTATGATAATGTGTACACTTATTTCTCAGAAAACACCACCCTTGATGTTTTCCCTATCTCAATGTGGGGAGTGCCCAAAAGAACCATTATTTTTTGTGTTAAATCCGTTCTTATTAAGATCGTCATTCGAACAGTTTTCCCATGCAGGGAGATGGCGTACAAACATTGCAAACAAAATGGGAAACAGTTATTGTTTCATGTTGTTTCTAACTTTTTTCTTTTTTGTTTTTTGTTGTTGTTTTCTTTCTCTGTTTACCTTGTTCTCTTTTATCGCATAACATGCAAACGATACGTAAGGTGTTATAAGGTACAATCAACAGATAGTAGTGTATGTTATAACAATGAGAATATTGAGGTATATCTAGCATGTATAGAATCTCTTGGGGTGTATGTGTCCCTAAATTCCCAAATTGCTCATAGTGAGGTTGGGGTAATTATCCCACCCATCTTTCAGTGAGGGACAAGGTGGAATAGAGTCGTGGTCCTTAAACTAAAGAGGCCCATCTCAGTCACAAGTTATCGAATGTTGGTCATGTGCCAAAGATCCAAGGATGGGGGTGTTGAGCAGGGGGAGGAAGGGTAGGAAGAGAGGAAGGAAGAGAGGAGAGGAGGGAAGAGAGGAAGGAAGAAAGAAATAAAGAAAGAAAGAAAGAAAGAAAGAGGGAATTGAGAAAGAAAGAAAGAGGAAATGGAGGAGAGAACGGAAAGAGTGGAGGTTGAGGGGGGTGGAGCATCGCCCTCGTTCACCGCCCCAGTCCACCACACCCAGTAGGTTCCCCCAAAATTGCCCCGGGTTATTGGGTGTTCACAATATTCCTTTAGCGTTTCATGTATTGGCCAGGAGTTGTACGATATCATTAGATGAGACCTGGCAAAGCCAGTAAAACCATCGCTGTGTGTATCGTTCCCTTTCTTTCATTGAAAAAAACACCATTATTTTTTCTTCACATAGTAAATAAGTTGGTCAATCTTTGTGAGCATTATTTATTTTTATTTTTTTCCCTTTCCTTTTTTTATTATTAAAACATTTTTTCATACATTGACAAATAATAAAGTGCATACAGAAACAAGACAAGGGTGACAATGACAAAACAAAAAACAAGAAGAAAAAAAAACATATAGTTTACATTGTTACAACTGATTTAAACCTATATATTAGGTAAATCTCAAGCTAGACAGCTAAAGATCTCACAGTACAAATATATTCTATATCTTATAAAATTATCATCTAGCAAAAAATAGATATAGATGTGTAAATATAAATACATATATATATGGGCCATGGTCAGTCTGAAAATCTAAAAGGAAGTATCCCTATAATAAGAATTTTATTAGGGTCTACCGCAATCCAAGCAGGAAGAGGTACAAAGGATTAATTCATTTGTTTTCTAAGATCCGTATCCAATTTATATATTGATCTTGTTTTTTTAAAGAAAATATAGAAGGAAGTGGTAAATCTTTTTCCATTTGAAATTGATATAGAATTTGATTGACAAGCTGACTCCTCAAAAAAGGGAGATGTGACTTCCATTGCCTTGCTATTATTATTTTTACTGCCAGGAAACAATGGTTTACAAGGCATTTAGATGGGGTGGAAGAGAGTTTCCAGTTTAAATGTAACAATGCTGTATCTGGGCCTTTTTTGATTGTGATATTAAATAAACACTTAAGAATTTCGAAGGACCACTCCCAAAGGTTTTTAACCAATTTACAATGCCACCATATGTGAACAAGTGTTCCCTCTGTAGAGCCACAACGCCAGCAGTGAGAAGTTTGACCTGGGTACATCTTAGCTAATTTATATGGAGTCAGATACCATTTATACATAACCTTATATTGACATTCAAATAAATTCTGACAATGAATGTATTTACGAGTGTCTCTAAGAGACATACACCATTCCTGCTCAGTTATATCAATCTTTAGGATATTTTTCCATTTATCAAGTATATTTAAGGGTTGTTGATCAAGGTTGGATAACAAATTAGTAGCTTTTGAAATAATTTTATTAACCTTGGTATATCTAAAAATAGTTTGAAAAAGAATATCAATTTTTGGTGACATATTTAATAAAAACATATTTAGAAATTTTTTTATTCTTAAATAAGAGAAGAATTCTTTGTTAGGGAGATGAAGTTTAGTTTGAATGTCCACAAAGGGTAGAATTTGATCATCATGGAGGATATCTCCAATCGTCCATTGATATTTAGACCATTTATTTAAAGAAATATCCTCAATATTATCTTCTAAAATGATCAAATGGGATGACTTAATTATTTTATCAGAGATTTTTTTTTGTTTTTTTATCTTCTCCCAAGCGCTAATAATTTGTGACAAAATTAATGATTTGCTACATAAAAATTCTATCGTTTTTTTGTTATTTTTAAGCCATAAATACATTTCCAATCTATCTTTTCCAACTGCCTCGGATTCAATTAGGTACCATGTGTCTGTTTTAAACGATTCAACCTGCAGTTTATATATATGACCAATAATGTTAGCGTAATAACACTTTCTAATATTTGGATAATTTATACCTCCATTTTGAGGTTTCCTAGAGAGAACTTTAGAACTTATTCTAGACCTCGTCGTTTTCCAGATAAATTTTTGAAAACTAGATTGTATCATGGTTAACCAAATTTCTGGAATTTGAAGAGGAATCATCCTAAATAAATAGGACCATTTGGGAATAATATAAGCATTAATTATGTTAATCCTGCCGATCTAAGAGGATTCGGTCAGGCGCCATTCTTTTAATTTTATATTTGTATATTTTAAGAGATTCAAAACATTTATTTCCATAATATTGTTAACTTGAGATGAAATTGTCACGCCCAAATAATTAAAGACTCTATTAGTCCATACAAAGTCATAATTCTTCCGGAGAGCTTTTAAACTGCAAATATCAACATTAGTAGTTACAGCAATTGATTTAGATATATTGAGTTTATAGTTAGATACCTTAGAATAACTTTTTATAGCAGATAAAACTTGCGGAAGAGAGGATTCTGGAGAAGTAAGTGTTAATAATATATCGTCAGCATAAAGTGATATTTTTGCTTCTAAATTTTTAATTGGAAAACCTGTGATATTGAAATTGTTCCTAATGTTAATAGCTAAGGGTTCCAAAGTTAAAATATAAAGAAGGGGTGATAAAGGACAGCCCTGGCGTGTGCCATTATGTAGACTAAACCAATTTGATTGAATATTTACACCTACAGTTCTAGCTGTTGGTTCAGAGTAAAGTGCCAAAATGGCATCATGAATCCAGCCTATGAATCCAAAAGAAGTCAGCACCTCGTCGAGGAAGCGCCAACTGACCCTGTCAAAGGCCTTCTCGGCATCCAACGATAGGGTCAGCAGCGGAATCTCCCGACGGAGTGCACCATCCAAAATATTCACTATTCTTCTAGTGCATGTATCAGAAGATCTACCTGGCAGAAATCCAACCTGATCAGAATGAACGACTCTCTCAACAAGTAGTTTCAATCTAGATGCTAAAATTGCTGCATATATTTTCATATCTCTATTGATTAAAGAAATTGGTCTGTAATTTTTAACATCAGTTGGATCTTTATTTGGTTTTAGTATTGGAAGAATATTGGCTTGTAATAACTCCTTTGGTGTTTTAGCCATTTTGGCCATTTCATTAAAAAGAGCCGTTAAGGAGCCGTTATCTCTTTTTTCATTACTTTATAGAAAAGATTAGAGAAGCCATCCGGACCGGGGGTCTTATTTAATTGAAGTCTATCGATCTCTTTTTCGACCTCATCTATCGTAAACTCATAATTAAGTTGGGCTAACTCTTGATTGTTAATTTTTGGAATATCAATCTTATCCAAATATTGTTTAATATCTTGACTATCTGATGATATATCCAAATCATATAGTTTACTATAAAATTCGTTGAATAGTTGCCCAATTTTTTCTGGGGAGGAATATGTATTTTGATCCGCGACCAATTTATTGATCCTATTTGAATTTTGCTTTTTTAATCTTTTAGTTAAGTTTTTATTTGCTTTATTACTTTGATAGTAAGTATTTAATCTCAATTTATTGATTGTCTTTCTAATCTTTTCTTCTGTCTTTAAGTTAATTTGTTTTTGTAATTCTAGAAGTGCTAATCTTAATTGAGTGGTTGGAAACTCTTTGTTCGTTTTAGACAGGTTAAAATATTGAATATTTAGATCTGTTAGATCTCTATTTATCATAGTTTTAGATTGTTTTTCAATTTTAATAAGATAGCCTCTAATGACCGCTTTATATGAAGACCATAGAGAAGAATCTAAAATATCAGGAGTAGAATTTTCAAGCCAAAAGAACCTTGAAAGTTTAATTATGGTGTCTTGATTTATTTTAACTTTAAAGAGAGAGTCGTCCATTCTCCAGGAGTCAGTAGATCTCTGTAAGATCCTACCTATTTCTAATATTAGAAAACTATGGTCAGACCAAGTATTATCCTTAATTTGAATTGTATTGATCTCTTTCAAAGTATTAGCTTGTACTAAGCATAGATCGATTCGTGAATACAAATTGTGCACTTTAGACAAGTGCGTATAATCTCGTAGATCTGGGTGAGTTACCCGCCAGACATCATATAAACCATGCATGGAACATAAATTAGAGAGGGTTTTTGATTGTTTGTATAGATGGCTTTCAGATTTCAATTGAATATGTTTTTTTTTTTTCCATTACTGGATCAAAAACACAATTAAAATCGCCTGCTATCAATAAAGTACCTATTGTTTTATTTTCTAATCTATTCATGATTTTTGAAAACAGAGCAGTTGGATTAATATTTGGTAAGTATATATTAACCAAAGTATAAGTTGTAGATTCTATTTTGCAGATAATTATAAGAAATCTGCCATTAAGGTCACTGTCTATTAATTTTACTTCAAGTTTTAGATTAGAATCGAATATGATTGCCACCCCAGATTTTTTATTATTTGGGAGAGATGCATGATATATATATTTGTATTTATGCCCCATCCATTTTAGCGACTCAGATCTCAACCAGTGCGTTTCTTGGAGAAAGGCTATTTGTATTTGGTTAGAAACCAAGGAATCATAAAGCATCTGCTTTTTCCACCGTGTATTTAAACCTTGTACATTTATAGACATAATTTTCAGCATTTAACTTTCAGAAATTTTGTAAACACTATCTCGATAGTACCAAATAATTGTGAGCATTATTTTTTTATCTTCTCTAAGACTGCTAAACTTGAAGCCAAATGTAATTGTGATGGCGCTGACGATACTTAAAGGGAGCTCTTCTCTGCCAAGCATGACTTGTCTGCTCTTCTGAATGCAAAAACACATCACATACTTCTTAAAGCATGGGATAAATACTGCGAGCATTTCAATAAGTATTTGAAAAATCTTTTGAAGTTCTTATATAGGGACTACTTTGCCTCAGTATTTTTCTTATGCTAAATATTTCTAGACACTGGGAAGAGCTACCACTGTCCTGAAGTGTCAGTCCCCTAGCCTTTACCAGTGACAGTTGCAGTGAATTGGGGGACCCTCTATAGATTTCAATGGTGTACACTTGCGTATGCATAAGTAAGAGTGCAGCAGTGATGTAGTCACCTGGCACTGAAGTGCCCAGAGCAGGAGGGGACCAGCTGGAAAAAGATGCTGGTGCCTGCGAGAGACAGGTTCAGCTGCCTCCACTGGCCACCAGACCCACAGCGGCAATGTCACCATTGGGGGTCACAGCAAATTATGCAAAGTTGCTTTAACCCCTTAAGGATAGCGGACGGTCTCTGCTGTCCTTGTTTAGGCGGTCCTAAATGCCGGCAGCGGCATAGAACGTTCCCGCCATCCTTTGTACTTACCGGGTCCCCGCCGTTCCCCCGAAAGCGGTCGCGATCCTGGGGTCTGCCTGGAAGCTCAGACAGACCCCCTCTGCCGATCCGGCTCCCCCCGGCTGTGTGATTGGCTATTGTGTTAAGGAATTTTCTGTACCCTTCCAGATAAAAAAAGGTAATCTATATAATGAAAATATGAAACCAGATTTGCCCGCCAGGTATGTTCACCCTAAATGGCTATCCTATAAGCAGGGATTATACCGCTGTGTGCCATATAATAGTTGTGATACGTTTTACTATTTTGAACAATTAATATTTGTGTTCGGCGAAGTCTCCCTAGTATAACAGTACCCCCCATGTGCAGGTTTTATGGTGTTTTCAAAAGAGTCAAATATGAGGACTGAATTTCCTTTTTTTTCCTATTGAGATTTGCCAGACTGGTTATGTTGCCTTTGAGACCATATGGTAGCCCAGAAATGAAAATTACCCCCAAGTAGACAGCCCAAGGTATTACAAATGGGGTATGTCCAGTCTTTTCTAGTAGCCACTTAGTCACAAACACTGGCCACAAGTACATTCACAATTAAAATGCCATGCAGAACTAAAAAAATAGCAACATTTCTTAATTTCTAATTTTATATTTTTATCATATTAAAATATGTTTATTATACAAATATTTGCTGTGACATGAAAGTCCTATTTCTCATGAACAGAATGAAATATGATAAGTGTGGGTGCACATAATATAAAAGAGGTGAATTACACCTGAACAGACATATAGCGCAAATTCAAGGTTTTGTTTACGTTTGTGTCACAACTTGTACAATTGGCTCAGTCCTTAAGGGGTTAATATTAACTATAGCTTTTCTACACCATATAGGATATAGTATAAATTGCAGTATAGACTGCAGATGGTGGAACACATAACTGTCTGTGAGAATTAAATTTTTTTTAAATTAGCAATTAGCATTTTCAACAAACCACAGTATTAAATAACCCTGCACGTGTTATGCACTATCATTGGTAAACTACATTTTATAATTTCAATGTAGCTAATTTTGCCTTCACAGTGCCATAAAGACAGCATTACAATATCCATATAATATCTATGTTCCTATGTGTACTTTTACAGGATCCATACATTTGCGAGAAGTATAACTACATAAAGTTCTACAAATACTGCATGAGCAGGTGCAATCATCAAGATTGCATTTGTAAATGTGTTTTGTGTATTTTATGTAATATTTCAGCAGAAGATGCCAACTTTGATAACATTATTCATGTTATGTTTATACTGACAGATCATTGAGCAAAGAAAAATAAATTGAGCAGACTTATGCAATACTTGATAATTCAACAACTGAAGATTCATTCTGCTATGAATATATGAATAGAAAAAAAAATGTCTGAATCTCTTCTTGATTGTAATCTACCGAAAGTCTAGAAATAGTCACATACAATGTAGCTCTATTTTTATGTAATAATGCATCTTTATTTTTTAGTAACTATCTGTTAATTGTGATTTCCATTATGAATTACTTTTTTGTGCTAGATATAAATGCCAAGAATATTATGTAGCAAAGTATATTATTTGTTGTCTTCATTATATTTTAATTTTGCATTTGAATAACCATGGCAAGTGCTCTCCTTAAAGGAACACTCCACTGAAAATATATACTTAGTAGATATACCCCCCAAAAAACATGTATGTATTATTTTCTGTGTGTTTCCTTTGTGGGTATACAAGAGCTGCACAATTTGCAGGGGCATCTCATTGAGAAGTGATCACAAGTCTCCCATGATTCTCAATGAGATCTAGTATAGCTCATTGGAAGAGGACAGACAGCATGCGCATGGTAGCCCGCCGGCCTTGCTGCTTCCTTGAGCTGCGTGGAGGCATTTGAGCAGTTTTCAGAAAGTGAAAGCTGATTTTTAATTTTTTTAAATCTTCACTTTTTTTTTTTGTCATAAATAGGAAATGCTTTATGTGTCTTTAGTGTTAATTTAAATCAACATTTAGGTGTGAAGACTTTTTTTGTGTTAAGACAGACGGACGGATGGACGGACAGACACAGACAGACAGAGCAAAACAACTAACAATAAATACATCCACCTACCTTAAATCCTCATATAAATGTAAGTTTGTTTACGCTGCACTTTCTTTACCTCACACATATCCTTTGCAAAACGTTGCAGAATATGTTGGGGCTATATAATTGCTAATAATGATAGATTTATTTATGCTTAAACCTTTTTTATACTTCTTTTAAATTTGTATTAAAGGTTTAGAAAATTACCATCAGAATCCAGTTCTGTCCACACACAGCAATAGAATACAGTCAGGGCTGGTGCTTCCATAAGGCAGCACAGATGACTGCCTTAGGGCGCCCAGGTAATGCTTCTTGTAGCGTGACTGAGCACAAGCACCTCCGTGTGGCACAGCACCCTATTATGCACATGCTGCAGGCTATATTGAGGGAGTGGGAAGCACACCATGCAGCTCATGCCTAGTGATAGAGCTGGACTGCAAGATGGGTCTCCACAGGTCAGAACCAGACAGCATGCTTCCCAGGGTTGAGATGTAAGCAGTGGCGTACTAAGGGGGGGGCGGGGGAGGCGGTCCACCCCAGGTGCCAGCAGGGTGGGGGGTGCCTCTGCAGAGAGCCTCAGGCGGCTGCGGCTTTGCCCGCCCGGGCGCAGCCTGAGGAGAGGGGCTGACAGGGGGAAGCACTCAGCGCTCCCTCCTGTCACTCCCTCAGTTGTAGCATGGCCGAGTCCTCTATTGGTCCGCGGGTACAGGGAGCTTTGGTTTCCTGTACCCGGCCGGACTAA
>OW240915.1:230558617-230781192 GCA_933207985.1 Pelobates cultripes
CCCCCCCATATGCCTCACTTCACTGATCTCTAGGCTATCTCTGTGTGTCCCTCATATGCCTCACTTCACTGATCTCTAGGCTATCTCTGTGTGTCCCTCATATGCCTCACTTCACTGATCTCTAGGCTATCTCTGTGTCCCCCCCATATGCCTCACTTCACTGATCTCTAGGCTACCTCTCCCCCCACCATGCCCCACTTACCTGATCTGTAGGCTGTCTCTGCAGTTGCTGGCTGCACTCTGTGTTGCTCCCCTGCGGATTCAGTCAGAGAGAAGCAGGGATAAGATGCAGCTTCCTATCCCTGTCTCTCTCCATACACAGCGCAACCTACTGGCCGGCATTGCACTGTATTTTCAATCTCACACGAAAATTAGCAGAAAAAGCTGAAAAATGCAGGGGTGGGGGGGACAAGTGCCCTCCTTCCCCCCCTGTGGACGCCCATGAGGACAGGCAAAGGTGAGTTTAACTTACCAGAACCTGTCCCTCAGAGGTACCGACATTGTCTTCCTGTAGGTTCTCTTCTGCTCCTGGCACTTTAGTGTCACTGAAGTACTTTAGGGCCCCCCTTACCTTTAGCCTGGGAGGGAACAGTGCTGCCATCCCTGGTGGTCCTAGTGGTGAGAATTAACTCTAGCCTGTGAGTGGTAACCGCGGCAATGCTCCAATCTGGCGAGAGGAACTCGTCGGAGCTGCAGGTTAGAGCTCCACCGGGTCCTCTCACCCTCCCTCCCCAGCCGGCGGCCGCTTGTTGGTGCTACTGGGCCGGTGAGGGAGATCTTTTATCTTCCCACTGGCCCATGAAGGCACACAGCAGGGCCGGCGCACGGATAGCGCGTGCCCTGCATGGACCGGCTGGGGAGATCCTGTGACCTCCCCTGCCGGCCTCGGCCCATGGCCATCACGGCCCACCGGCATTTGCTCGGTACGCCCGATGACCAGTTCGTGCCTGGCAATATGCTATTTAATTACTGTTTAAACTATTCAAATTCAAACATGATTGTGGATGTTTTTTTATGATATGGAAGCAAATGTCCAGTTTGTAGTGATGTTGTTAGCCCAAAATATTTCGTCACCTTATACATGTCACATCCAAACAGGGTGGACATCTGGTAAAATTAAGTGCTTGGGTGGTATATTCCCTTTTTAACATGCACACATATCAATAAAACTTGGTTAAGAGGCTAGGAAAATAGTAGACAATGAAATACGTGATAAAACTTAAGTGGCAAGGGAAATAGGTGAGGAGGGTAATGGGGGATCAGGTTTTTTGGTCTAGATAATAGAACAATACCATAAGTCTAAAAGCCTGGAGGACTGGTGTTTGCCAATCTAACATTTTTCTTTTACAATGTTTAGGACATTAAAAACTACTGTGGTATCACAGACGTCTATAAAGTATATGCATAAACAGCAACTCACCGGTTGTAATGTCTCCTCTTGTCGTCTGCTTTGGCTTTGTCGGTTTATGAACGACCACGTTGAGAGTTTATAATGATTAAGAAGGCAGATTATCACCACTACCATCACGGTTATAACAACAATTATGATAATTATCTGGACAAACTCCAGCTCCGCTGAATAGAAAAAGAAAGAAAAAAAAAATCATTACGTGAAGAGTATAGCATGTATAGATAAATGCAAGTAAAGGCAAGTATAGGTATGAGGGTTTCAGAAAAACATATAGCACATCGCTGACTACATTCTTAGAGCACAGAAAACAAAAGGGAGATTGGTGGGGGAATACTAGGAACTTGCATTTCTCTGCAGTGGTGCTGCTTCCAAGTTAAAAAAATATCTAAAATACAGATTAAGGAAACAGCGCACACACACACACACAAAAAAAAACAAAACAATATGACTATAGGGTATAACGGAATCTCCATGTTTATTTAGATAGGGGAGTATCCTTATAAAATATAAAACTGTATGATTTTATTTGTGTGTGGGTGCTGTTCCCATGGTTTGTGTTTTGTATACATTCTTAGAGCACTCAAAGCTAAGCTTGCCACTGTAGATGTTTGTGCTCTCATGTGTTTAAGGCTATCTAGGCTTTATAGCAAAATGTATTACCAATGTCCACAAACATTTCCAGAGCCACATATTTTCCTGTTTACTGTGCTTGAGATTCAACTCCTAGTATTAGGACAATATATTCTACCCAAAATCTTTTAGTGATAAACCAATAGTCTCATGATGTTCTAAAAAATATTTTGGCAATTTATATTAAAGCACATGCCTTTCTTTGCTTTGCAAATTTTTTTTCAAAACTTCTTAAGAACATTGCACATTTCACAAATCTTCTGCCAATTATATTCTTGCTAATTAGCTTGACAAAAAGCTGCCAACATCCTTCGATTTGATAGCGTCAGTCTCCGTGCAATGGTGTCTTAATAAACCCAGTGACTCCATTGTACAAGAGCTAATTCAAACAGGAACTTATGTAACAAATAAGAAAATGAAGAATTTTATTTATTTTTGTTATAATGCCAGTATTCATGCTGATCTATAAAAATATGATTTCTCATAGTACCCTTATCTCACTGAACAAAATTATAAACGCAACATTTTTGTTTTTGCCCCCATTTTTCATGAGCTGAACTCAAAGATCTAAGATTTTTTCTACGTACACAAAAGGCCTATTTCTCTCAAATAATGTTCACAAATCTGTCTAAATCTGTGTTAGTGAGCACTTCTCCTTTGCCAAGATAATCCATCCAACTCACAGGTGTGGCACATCAAGATGCTGATTAGACAGCATGATTATTGCATAGGTGTGCCTTAGGTTGGCCATAATAAAACACCACTCTAAAATGTGCAGTTTTATCACACAGCACAATGCCACAGATGTTGCATGTTTTGAGGGGGCATGCAATTGGCATGCTGACTGCAGGAATGTCCACCAGAGCTGTTGCCCCTGAACTGAATGTTAATTTCTCTACCATAAGCAGTCTCCAAAGGCGTTTCAGAGAATTTGGCAGTACATCCAATTGGCCTCACAACCGCAGACCACGTGTAGCCACACCAACCCAGGAGCTCCACATCCAGCATCTTCACCTCCGAGATCGTCTGAGACCGGCCACCCAGACAGCTGCTGCAACAATCGGTTTGCATAACCAAAGAATTTCTGCACAAACTTTCAGAAACTGTCTCAGGGAAGCTCATCTTCATGCTCATTGGGGTCTCGACCTGACTGCAGTTCGTCGTTGTAACAGACGGGCAAATGCTCACATTCGATGGCGTCTGGCACTTTGGAGAGGTGTTCTCATCATGGATGAATTCCGGTTTTCACTGTACAGGGCAGATGGCAGACAGCGTGTATGGCATCGTGTGGGTAAGCGGTTTGCTGATGTCAATGTTGTGGATCGAGTATGTTATGGACAAAGAATACAGGTGCATTCTATTGAAGATAGATTTACAAGATCTTAAGGCTATTTGTTGTGCCATTCATCCACGACCATCACCTCATGTTGCAGCATGATAATGCACGGCCCCATGTTGCAAGGATCTGTACACAGTTCCTGGAAGCTGAAAACATCCCAGTTCTTGCATGGCCAGAATATTCACCAGACATGTCACCCATTGAGCATGTTTGGGATACTCTGGATTTTCGTATATGACAGCATGTTCCAGGTCCTGACAATATCCAGCAACTTCGCACAGCCATTGAAGAGGAGTAGACCAACATTCCACCAGCCACAATCAACAACCTGATCAACTCTATGCAAAGGAGATGTGTGTTGCATTGCATGAGGCAAATGGTGGTCACACCAGATACTGACTGGTTTTCAGACCCTCCCCCCTGCCCCCCAGAGCCCTCCAATACAGTAAAACTGCACATTTTAGAGTGGTCTTTTATTGTGGCAAGCCTAAGGCACACCTGTGCAATAATCATGCTGTCTAATCATGCCACACCGGTGAGGTGGATGGATTATCTTGACAAAGGAGAAATGCTCACTAACACAGATTTAGACAGATTTGTGAACAATATTTGAGAGAAATAGGTATTTTGTGTACATAGAAAAAGTCATAGATCTTTGAGTTCAGCTCATGAAAAATGGGGGCAAAAACAAAAGTGTTGCGTTTATAATGTTGTTCAGTGTATATTGGTATAAAACACTTCTTGTTCTAGATGTAGGAAATTATATGTAGCATTAAATTGGCATATAGATATCCCTAACAATTGTTCAGTTTATGCACAACTAAAAATTCCTAAAAAGGTTATTTGTGCACTATTCAAAATCCCTACTCACATTTAAGTTTTTTGTTTTTGGAGTCATTGGAGTTTTTTGTTTTTTTTTCATATCAGACCAATGGTCATTAAAGTGTAAGCCTACCTGTCATGTCAAGGCATATCTGTTAGTCTCAAACTAACAATTCACCTTACAACTCTTAGCTAAAAGGCAAAATTAAACAGAAAGGGGTATTTTTCTTAACACCTCCCTTTATAGGGTACACATGGGGTGGGCAGCAGCAAAGGTACGTGACTGTGTAATACAAAAGCAACTACAAACTTACATGTGCTCCAACTTCTACTATTCCTGGGAGGCAGCAATGACTGTATTTCTCATCAGCCCCCACACATAGAATCAAAACTAAAAAAAATAATTTATTATCCCAAATCCTGATGCACATTTGGAGGGTTTTTTCCTTGTATCACTCCAATGATAATTAACCCCTTCTCAATGTTAGGGAGTGCAATGCCATCCTACAAAAGGAGGGATTTAATGAAATGGCAGCATAGAACTTATCTTTGGGTCGAACTGTGATCGCGGGACTTGCCTGACAGCCCAGGCAGTCCCTCTGCTATGGAAAATCCACCACAGGACAAGACCTCCCCCCCCTCATCACATGGGAAGCTCATAAAAGTGTAAACAACAAATAGTGCTCCACCACATATATCACCTGCATGCAAAACTCTGCAGATCAAATGTTTCATCTCCTGGACCAGATCGATAAGGTTGTGAAACACTACTGCTCCACTCTCTATGACTTGAATACACACAAATCCCAATCTACTTCATCGGCACGAGACACCAGCATACTATCTCTTCTAATATGTATTCTGCCACATCATCTCTGACTCGCTGGAGGTCCTGGAGGCCACCCTCACATTGTAGGAAACGGCCTTCGCAGTTAAGTGCTCCAAAACAAGGAAATACCATAAGCAATTTGCACACACCCTATACCCACACTTAATTTCAGCCTTTAATTCTATAACTGAGGGCCACAAGTTACTCATTCAAACACAGGTGGCCAACAACTATTCTGCCTACAGAACGCAAGAATGTTGAGCAGTGTGCAAGCTACCGTGCCATATCCCTTCTTAACTGTGATCTCAAGTTGTTTGCCAAGATCCTGGTGCTCCTCTGGTTGTCAACTGTATTACATTATATCCATAGGTGGGGATCATTCCACCCAGGCATTTAAGTTGGAGCTGGCTTCAAGCTCTCTAAAAGTGTGAGTGCAATGTATTGTCCACTTCTCAAGACTTTTTCAACTTGCTACACTATTAGTTCCCACTTTCTCTTATTTATCGTCACATATATCTCTTAAGGACATTTTGTGCATTACACCTACCCTTCTGTTGTATTCTGCTTCCAACCATTCAAGAAGGACAACTAATTTGGTAACTAAACTGCGTTACTGAACTTTATCAGTATTTATGAATGCATTTATGTTTTTACTTTTAAACAAATACACAAATTAAAATAAAGAAAGAAAAACTTTGAAAAGTATGAATGTTTGTAAACGTGTTATAAACTTATATTGGCTATAGGAACAACAATAATGAATTACTGTGTCAGTATTCAAGTTGTAAAATAGTATGTCTGCAATACTTTTTTTGCAATACTTTTTTTTATTCAACCTTTTAATATACCTTTTATGTACTAGTTGAATACAAAGATTTGTCTGAACCTTGGTCCTTAAAGAGGGTAAACAACTTTTGATAAATCAACAGTAGATTATAAAAGGACACCAAACATTATCTACATTAACCTTGAGTCACATTATGAAATAGCAGTCTGAAAAAGGCTATTGTCTAGTTCTTTGTAAGTACTTGTTTTGTTTGGTCAGATATTTCTACTATAAAACAGCCAGTAGGACATTCATAAACTATGAATAAAGATCAGTATAAGGACATAAACAATGTAGGTGGTTCTAATGGAACTAAAACTAAAGAGCAAAGCAGGTCACATAGACTGCATGATGACAAATTAATAGGGCATTTACGGGCAAGTGCAATATGTATAGTTTTGATTAAAAACAACAAATTAGGATCTGCTTTTTTTTTAAATTGTTTCTGGTGTTACTAGGAGTGTTTACTTTTAGATAAGTTTTGTAACAATTATTTTTTTTTCTAATGTCAGATAGAAATTTACAGAAATTAATCCAATTTAAGGAACACTATAGGGTCAGGAAAACAAATGTGTATTCCTGACCATATAGTGTTAAAAACGTGCTTAACGGAAATTTTCCATCACAGCAGGCCTACCGTTACTAAAGTTAACTCCAGATCGCTATTGATCGCAGGGTTAACGCGCCTATTTGAGGCAGACCAGGAGCACCCGATCGCTCTGACAGCATGTCAGAGCGAGCACATGGGCTGCAGGGACTTCTGATCCGCCTCCCTGTGCTTTCGCATTCAGTGTGAAGTGCAGGGAGATGGATCAGCAATGATCTTCTCCCTGTGTAAAAAAAAAAGTTACTTTAAAATGCCACCCCCCTTTACCCATTCTAAATAAAAATTAACTCCTTCCCTGCCAATTGATACTGACTCACATTTTACTGTGATCTGATTTTATTTTTTTAACCCCTGAGGGTTAACTTTTATTTTAACCCCCAGAGGTTAAATTTATTCTATTCATTTAAATTTTTTAAAATATATATTTAGCTAGCTGGGGTGGGTGGAAGTTAGTGGGGAATTGAGGAATTTGGTGTTAGGCTAGCTAAGGGCTAGCTAAGGGTTAACGTTAAAAAGTTTTAAAACGTAAAAGTAAAAAAACGTTTTAATAACGTTTCAAAAAAGATTTTAAAAAATAACAACCCCCTTTACCCAGTCCTAATAAAGAATTAACCCCTTCCCTGCCAGTTGATCACTGCCTACAGTGATCAAAATACAGATCACAGAATAATACTGTAATTTGTTGGGTTTTTTTACTGCTGAGGATTAAATTATTTTTTTTTTACTGCTGAGGGTTAACTTTTTTTTTAATTAATTTAAATATTTTGCTAGCTGGGGTGGGTGGAAGTTATGGGAAACTGGGGAATTTACTGTAAGCACTGCTTACTGCTAGCTAGGGGTTAACGGTAAAAAGAAAGTTTATACAAATTTTAAAAGTATAAAAAAGTTTAAAAACAAGTTTAAAAAAGTAGAAAAAAGTTTAAAAGAGTAAAAAAATACATTAAAAATGCCTACACCAAAAAAAAATGCCTACCACTACATCTGGAACAAACTAGCGAAAGAACGATCCCACGCTAAGGTTCAAACTATGCCTTTTGAAATACCCCAGGTGTGTGTTCTTTAAAAAAATGGTATGCATTTGTGGGGAAGTTTGAATACCCAACCAGCTAAACTACTCTGAAATGGAACATGGACACAGCGTAAAAATTCAGTTTGAAAAAAAAATGGAATGGTGGTGTCTCAAATGTGTCCCTTCAATGTCCACATATACCTAGCAAAGGTACATATGGGGGTATCGCTGTACTCAGATAACATAGCTGAGCAACACATTAAGTATTATACAGTCGAAGCACACATAAGATTTGCAAAATATACTGTGCAAACTCACTTTATGTGCCAAAATGGCAGAAAAATGCTTATTACCACACTTTGTACAAGCTAGCGGAAAAATTATCCCACGCTAAGTTTTAATATTATATGTAGCCTGCTCAAGTGCTCCAAAGTGAGACAAAGACGTATCAAAACCCTCCATGAAAATTCACACTTAAAAACCTGATCTTGTCACGTCTCTTTTACAGCACTGTAACTTCACAAAATAGTGTCTAGGTCATACACTGGGCATATTGTTTTACGCAGAAGATGTAACTGAGCATAATTTGAGGGATTTTATGACAGTGGTACATATCAAGTGTAAGAAATACTCTGCAAAAATGCAACATGTATGCAAAAATCCAATTTTTTTCCCTCACCACAAACATTGACATAAATTGGTGAAAAATTGGTGACATGTTAAGGCACAATATACACCATATAAAATACCCTGAAGTGTCTGCTTTATTAAATGGAAGCCCTTTGTGGGGTTTTTGAACAGTCAAACAACTATAATACCCCAAAATGAGACATAGGCCCATAATATCCATCTATGAAAATTCTAACTATAGAAACAGTAATAGCCTTGTCTCTTATATGGCATTGTAGCTTGACAGAATAGTGCCGAAGGCATACAATGGCGGTATCATCATAATCAGCAGATGTAGCTCAACACAATATGGGGTTCTAAGCAGGAATAGCATACAACAGCTTTACAAAATACACATTACAAAAACCTTGTTATATGTCTATATGCCAAAATAGAGAAAAAACACAATTTTACTCCAATATTTAGCAGAGATTGGCGATGAACTGGCTAAGTAAAAAGTGTTAAAATAACCTTGGGTAAATAGCCTGTGAAGTCTACTTTATATAAATATATACTTTTGTGTGCCAAATTTGTTTTCTGTGATGGCTACTAAACCTACAAGACAAACATACCAACTTCTACAATTGTTTCAGATTGAAATTTTATTTTAGTCCTATTTTGTGACTTGTAACTTTCAAAATAAGCTGAAATCCTATACATATTATGTACTCTATAAATCAAGACACATAAATGAATTTATTTTGAATTACTTTTTCCAAGCTGGACATATTATGCGCACGCTATTACTGCCAAAACTGTGACAAAATGGTCTCACCCGCCCTCCCCCCACTTTTTGGCATTTGTTTTCTAATTAATGAGAATTTATTTATGTATATGTGACATTAAATTAATGCCCTTTCACACTCTAAAAAACGGTATATAATATGTGTTGGTGCAATAAATGACAGAGATGCAAATTGCGTTTGAACACAAACAGCAAAACATGCAAAATGGCTTGTGTCCTTAAGAGTAAATCCAGTTTTTGAAGCTGTGTCTTTAAGGAGTTAAGATCCCCAGCCCCCCCTTAAATAAGTTGTTTACTTACCTTTATTCCAGCACGGCACGGTGGTATCTGAGGTATCTGCCACCAATACAATAGTAGCAAATCCTTTAAGTCCTGCAAGTTGCGAGGTGGGACCTCCATAGATCACAATTTTTTTTCCCAACACATCCCATAAATTCTCAATCAAGTTGAGATCTGGGGAATTTGGAGGCCCAGGCAACACAAACTCTTTGTCATGTTCCTCAAAATCATTCCTGAACAATTTTATCGTGATTAAAGAGGCCACTGACCTCAGCGAACATGATTATCATGAAGGAATATACACGGTCTGCAACAATCTCTAGGTAGGTTGTAAGTGTAACATCTACGTAAATGCCAGGACCCAAGGTTTCGCAGAACATTGCCCACAGCATAACAATGCCTCCACTGTTCTGCCTTCTTACAATAGGGCATCCTGCTGCCATCACTCCCCCAAGTAAACAACACACACGAGGTCATCCATCTGATCTAAAAGACAATGTGGTTCATCAGACCAAGCACCTCATTAAAGGCACTTTCAATGGTGGACTGAGGTCTGTGGCTGTGTAGTAAACTGAGATGCACTGTGTATTCTGACACCTTTCTATCATGGCCAGCATTGTGTTTTTCAGCAATCTGAGCTACAGTAGCTCTTCTGTGTGATTGGACCAGATAGGCTAGTCTTCACTCCCCACATACATCAATAGGCCTTGGGCACCCATGTTTGATCATGTCTCATGCGGGGAACATGGGCGCATACTGGAAACACCCCACAAAACTTGCCATTTTGAAGATGCTCTGACCCATGTGTGTCACAGCAGGAACAAATGAGTCCAGCAAACCTCTTCCTCTTCTAAAGTAAAAGCATGAAAAAAGGTAATGTTTTGGTCATTATAGGGATCTTGTCAAACCCACATGGCCAAATTGTCGACTTTTTTGCATGCTTTCACATAAACTGGAGAGCTGAAAAAGATACGCCCTGCACCTATTTGAAACTAGAGTTAATTTCTTTACCCACAATAGGACAAATGCTCTATGCCACTTGTAAGCATGTGCTGGCTACTTATGCTGTCAGGCTACTTATGCTTTAATCTGTCACTTAAAGAAAAAAAAAAAGGTTGGATATCAATGCATGCCAAGGATTAAGAGAAAGGTGAGGGAATGACCTTCTCTTCCCACCCTACTTCCTGTTTGATGTATTCCCCTTTTTAACCCATATTCTCTTTGTACGTTTTCAGAAATTTGCTTATCACCCAACATTTCAGGAGCAGTGCTCTTCCTTGACCTTTTAGTTGACTTATGAATAATTTCTGCAATATCTCTTATTTACACAGAATAATTTCTAAACACATTAAAGCGTAAAGAAAAAATTCAGAATTCAGTATAAATTCAGACACACCAAGAATACAGAGTTCACACAGAAGAGGGACATTAGGATACAATAAGGGACATTACAATAAAAAAATAAAAGGGACAAGGGGACTTGGGTCCAAAATTGGAACTGTCTTTACTACATAGAGACAGTTGGGAAGTATGGTTTTTCTCCTGTGTTTCTTTCCTTTCTGTCCTTGTAGCGACGATTGTCTGTTTGATTACATTATTCCCCATTATGACACATGATGTGATTATATTACAGTGAGTTGTATACTTATGGTTTCCAAGAGGATGCCACATTGTTTTTATTTAATAGTCTCTATACCTTTTGACAGAATTCTATATAAACCCTACAGTCTGAATATGAAATATCGCACATTTCCTCTTAGTAGTAATATTATTAGGACAAAGTTCGACTTAGGCCAATGATGAGTGCTGCAGATGTTTGTGAATTACATTTCCTATGAAGTTTGGCCAGTGTAAAGTCTGGCAAGCTAACACAGGAAATGTACTTCACAAACATCAGCAGCAGCATGGTTTGCCATTGCAGGCCTAGTCAAATGCAAAAATAGAAACAAAGCCAATACTTATAACATAATGAGTAGTAATAAGTACCGAAAGCCTGTAAGTAGTCATTATGAGATATAGATCAGGAATTTCTGTTTTTGCATACACAGATGCAGTTCTAATTTTAGATCGTGATTTGAAAACTCAAAATATTAAACTATCCCACCATATGAAAATCTGCATTATTTTACTGTTTTGGTGTTTTTTAAGAAAGGTAACTTGTGAAACAATAGAGTAAGTAAGCTCTAAAGGAAAAACATAGATATCAAGAATTAAGTTTGCAAAGTACGAAGCCTCCTGTCATGTAATAAAATTAAGTTTGCATTTAAGAAGACAAACTAAAAGTGCTAGTATATATAAATTCATTTCCACAGAAAGATACATTTTTCGGCCGTTAAACATTCCACTGCAATTTCAGTTGTTTAGGTTACTAATGTTTTACATGGTATGTTTCCAAACACCATATTGTGTATTCTACCAAACTGGCTGGAAATATGATACTTGTAACCGTAGTTAGAAGATCTAATGCGAAATGTGAATTAAGAATTCTTCTACAATTAAGAATGTCTTAAGATTGTCTTCTACAAATAAATTATTGAGATGTATAAGCTAAATAAACTAGTCAAATTTTTAAAAAAAAAAAAAAAAAAGAGAGAGAGAGAGAAATGCCTATGGCAGCATTGTTCACCTTATCATTTGACTCTGGGCACACATACAAAAAAAGGACACTGCACTCAGTCTTTCCTAGAACGCAAGGTTCACAGGATTGCAATGGCACTAACATATCTGCCAAGAGTGTACACTTCGTCTAAATTTATCAAAACTTGGGGGAGGATTCTACGTAGAGACAGACACATCCGTTCTCTGAATTAGCAAATGTACATCAAAGTGTTATTGAGCTGAAATCTGGAACATTTGCTGTAAATTTCAAACTAAACTCAGCCTGCAAGAGTATGATCTCTAAGAAGCAATAAAACCACTATCAGCCCAACGTTTTTCTGTAATGGTGTAATATTTCAATTTAAGTGCCATTTTGGCTATGCTATAAGTAAATGACTAACATATTTAGAAGTTAATATAAACTTTTATACAATAAAGGTAGGGGTATGTAATAATACTGTTTTATTGAACACCAGATCAGCCTAACGTTGAACCCTTTGAACACAACTATACTAAATAGATATTTTCCTACATTGGAAGTCAACAAGAAATCACAATCCTGTCCCTTGCCAAACTCATGGATTGCAGACAGGCAGAACATAGAAAGTTGGATTATGTCCCCAGATCACAGTTCCCTAAAATATAGAATGCAAGTATATTATATAATAGTATTCTATTATTTATGTACAAATCTGGATAAACTTGTTAACAGTTATCAAACAGAATATATGAATTAAAATGGACCACTCAATCACCACCTCACATTGAGTTTCTACAAACCTATTTACAAAGTCTGTACAGCCAATTCAAGCACTCACTCTAAGTAAGTTACAAATCCTAACAGATGGCTAAACTGTAGTCATCGAAAAGAGTCTTGTCATATCCTGTAGTATTACTCTTATATAGGATTGTAACAGAGTCATATTGTCCTATACTATGTGAATGATTTCCAGGGCTGCCCACACTGGGTGTGTTGTATTGTGTGTGGCAGGATTCTATACAGTCCACAGTAATTTTGGTACTGGTGCTGGTTTAACCCATAGATAGGATACTTTAATGTCATAGCTGTAATTTGGACATTTTAGATTACATCACAAAAATAATGACAATGTAAAACATTTTTATACATTCAAGTATAACTACAATTTACTCCACATATGCTCTAGAATTTTATTGTAGGGGAAATAAAAGACAGATACTCCTTCTGTGACTATGGGCTAAGTATTTTGCTCCTAGTGGGGTGAATTATTATTATTATGTTATTATTATTGCTTACTAATTATTATACATGCATAAGTGGATGTTTAGTGCCCTTTACTTGAGAAGAAGCTTTCCTGGAAAGTATACCTTGAAGCAAATTCTGACACTTGTTTTATAATTACACAGCCACATCAAACACACAATGTCTGAAGTGGCACAGAGCAGAGATGCCAGGAGAAGTGCCTCTACAAACATCAAAGTATAACCCACAGCATGAAAACAGGACTTCAATACCTTTCACTAAGAAATAATCTTTTAATCCAGCATCCTTCAATGTTGTGCTGTTCAGGTGATCACTGGACATAATCAGGACCTGTGGGTAAGAGCATGTATGCAGCCAAAGCCCACAAAACTTCTGTACTTAAAGCATCCCACGCTAGTCTGTCTGCAGGTCGCTCCTGTGATGAGATCCAAAAGTTAACTCTTCTCCTGGGTTCTGCCAAAAAGCTGTTCTCTCATTTTTTCTGTCAGCATGTCCATGTACGATGCACACCCCAGTATAGCTCATAGAGCAGACTGCAGCGACTAACAATTATCAGCAGCCATTAGGAGACAGTTACAGGCACTGTGGCAGGAAACTGGTTGTGTTGTCTAAAGAGATAACAAAAATGCAAAGAAAGAGGGGGGAAAAATACCAGAAAAAAAAAAATGCTTGAAGAAATGTGACTAGAAAGTGATCACAAAAGGCTCTAATCATCCAGCTTTTTTCTCTCAAATTTTGTAAGCAGTGAAAACACAGTGGGAACAAAAAGAAGGGGAAAAAAGTAGCATTGTGCCTTGTAAATTCCCTAGCTGCTGAGGCTCTCACAATCCACTCCAACTTCAGCAGCTTAAGATACAAAACACCAGAGCTGGGAAGACAAAAGCACTCCTCGAGATACGCATTGCTTTCTGCTGTGCTGCCTTGCTGTCTCTGACGGGGAGAGGTTGACACTTGTTAAGGGGCCCTTTAATTCTTCCGCATTTCTGGTAGAAGGCACGATGTGCGTCATTCCATAGCTGAAACACTTTACTCACTACTTTAGTCAAGACTCTCTCTGATGCTTGCTGACAACCCCCTCTCTTATCCTCCCTCCCTTCTCTCACACTGCCAAATATCTCCAACTGCTGGCAGCTCCTCACACATGCTCTCTCTAAGCCAGCCTTGCTTAGAAGAAGAAGAAAAAAAAAAAAAAGTGGAAGTCACAGCTGCATTGAACAACAGATTTATGTTGAACCGTACCAGTTAAGATAGAAAACAGTCATATACCACAAGCTAATGTCTGCACAAGGATGACCATTACTCATAGCCTCTGAGAATCAGCAACACAAAGTTAACAAAATAAAATTAAAAAAAAGATACATTTATTTAGAGGTTCTCTTTTTCCTTTCATTGCAGAGGCCATCTGTACTGTTTTTATGAAATAAATGAGGTTTCAGTGATTTTTAAGTGGTCATGGTGCGTCCGTATACGCAGCCTTTTACTTTGAAGTGCTGCACATACAGAGATTAACCAGACTGCTATCAGAGGTGCAATGTCACCTCCTGCAGCAAAATTCGTCAGCCCGGAACTAGAGTTCCAGGTGGCTAATATTAATTCTGTGCAAATTTGCATTTGATGCCAGCATGCACAGAATTTTGGCATGGTGGCACCAGATAGAAACCCCTCCCCCTTGCCAACCATGTTGCTTCTGTCCTCTTCTAAGTCCCTCATCCCTGACCTCCTTTCCCATCACATACCTCTCAACTCTGGGGTCCTCAGAATGGGACGCCAGTGGGATTGAGGTAAATAGGGATGGCCAGCGATGCGATTGTGAAGAAAGAGAACAGAGCCACCCAAATTACTGGCAGGTTAGCCTGCTGTGATTGCACATCCAACTGCCTGTCAATCAAGCAGGCCAGACACCGAGGGCAGACCCTGCAAAGAGCACTACACTTAAGATAGTGCAAGCATATCTAATGGTGCACTTGAGCTATGTTTGTTGTGGATCATTTCCTAGTGTCCACAATACCAAGACAACAGGGAACAAAGTTTGGATGGCGGGATACGACAATCAGGACTATACCACTATCGCACCGAAATTTGGATGGTTGGCAGGCATTGTAAACTCTGTTGTAAACTTAAGTGCAGAGTCATTAATTCTATTAAATGTCTGTTTATACTGAGCAGGCTGTTAACATATATAAATGGGATATTGTAGATTCAAAACACAGGATTAATATTTTTATTTTAGCTTCTAACTTAGATAAATAAAAAAAAATAACATGTCATGAGTAGAACAATAGGAAAAGAAGAGGTTAATAAAAAAATCTCCCTAGTCAGTGGTGGAACCAACGTAGAGAGTGCCCTGGTGCAAGAATTGTTTTTGCAAGGGTGGCAATACGGTAGCTCTCCATCTGTCATACAACCCAAGCCACAAAGCTTTGCCACCCCTACCATTTGCCCATGCTTGCAGGTTTGTATTTAGCACTGAGCAGTGTTTGTGTGTTTGAATGCAAGCACGTTTTTGTAGGGAGTATGTGTGAGTGAATGTACGGATGTATTTGTAGGCAGTGTTGGCATTTGAATTCAGGCATGCATTTGTGTGTAGTGTTGATTTTGGAATCCAGAAATGTGTTTATATAAAATGTTGGTGTTAATACAGAAGTGTGTTTTTATGTGGTGTTGACATTGAATGCAGGAGTGTGTTTGTATGTAGTGTTAACAATTGAAAGCAGGGTGTGTATGTGTGTAGTGTTGGAGTTTGAATGCTAAAATGTATGCACACACACAAATACACTGCCACACACACATGCATATACACAAACACACTGCCACACACACATGCATATACACAAACACACAACTGACACACAAACATACACAGACCCTCAGATACAACTACTGACACATGCAGATACACTGAAGCCAGCGCTGGCAAGGTCTGCCTTCAAAGATATGCAGAATAAATAACAGGCACTCTTGGATAACAAAAAATAGCAGCTTTATTGGGGCAAAAACAGCAACGTTTCGACCCTACCGGGTCTTTATCAAGCCAAGTCTTTAAATAAAAATTCCAGACTTTTTGCCACGGGACTACTGGGTGGACTATTATCCTCAAGTGGCTACTTTGGAGTGCAATTTAGTAAGACCTGCTTATCTTGAGAGAAATATTGAAAATGACAGCACATACACACATTCATATTTACCTAAATAAATTAAAATGTTGATCATTTATTAAAAAATAAATAAAAATATGAAGCAAATTTTTCAACATTATAAAAACAAACCTATTACCCCTGCTGATAACAAACGCTTTATATATATATATATATATATATATATATATATATATATATATATATACAGCCAAAAGTACAAGATAGCACAAGATCCTGATGAAAGTCTGTGATACAGACTGAAACGTTGATTTTTATTTTGAGCTAATAAAAGCTAAGTTTTATTCATTCAACTTGGAAGTCCCTGGAGTGCTATCTTGTACTTTTGGCTGTATCTGTTTGCTGATAAGCACCGGGCAAGTACATCAAGGAAGGTGGAGTGCATTACTATTTTTGTTTTATATATATATATATATATATATATATATATATATATGTAGAAAGGCCATTAGGCCTGAATTTGTGGGAGGAGTAAGTCCCCTACTTAAACTCCAAGCCCCTACTCACCGCTGCCGCTCAGCTGATTGTCCTTAGCAACCAGCACTTCCGGTCCAGCTTCCCGCCAGAACTGTACCTGTTTCCAGCAGTGAGACGTCCTGTTCAATCCTCCGTCCGTTCGAGGTCCTTCCACTCATTTTTTCCCCGGTCGAGGTACCCGACTTCCGGTCACGAGACCGGCACGTTCACGTAAGCAAGGCGTGGGAATTAGCGTTCGCTATTCCCCGCCGTTCGGGCCTAAAAACGTAGGGGTAGGCTCCCTCTTTCGCATTTACACGAATACATGCTTTTCGTTAAAATCTCCATTCGCGCCAAAACGCACGAACGTTCGGCTCATTTCACTATCGTTTAAGCATATTCGTACGGAAACTACTGAATATATATTTAATGTATTAAGCTCATTATTATCTGTATTCCCTTTTTCCGTTCGATCATTTAGTACCAACCTATTCGTATGGTTAAATACACGAACACCATCTTACTAATTTACATTCGGTTATATTTCTATTCTTACAAGCTAAAGCATGCATAAGTTCTAATCACACGAATCCTACTATTACTTATACCTTCACATGAGTTTGGGGTTATTCTATCTGGTTTAACTACCAGCCTTGTGTTTTTCCTACCTTTGATAACCGATTACGTATTTTTCTGTAATAAACATACTGTTTTAACCTTCATACGTGTCTAATACAAGCAATACCATTCTTTCCAAAAAACAAAACAAAAAAACACTCAGTTATAAGTCATTTAAACACTACATACAAGTAATACCCATTACACATAATCCGTACTTTTCCTTTCACATAAATCACGCTGTCACATATTTTGGCTTTTACAGATTGCATTGGTCTCTTGCTTTTCTGCGCTCAAGTTGTTATTTCAAGGTCCTTTTATTACAGGAACAGGTATGGTATATTATTACTTTGAGTTATCAGGTTCTTATCAATTATCTTCACATCTATCGCTAAATATGGAAATTGTCTTTGGTTAAACCCTTAGATCCTGTATTAGTCTAAGCTTCCACCGATTCTACGCAGTTAACCTGCCACGATTAAACATAATCTCTGTACTTCAAACCAAGGTATAGTTCACTCTCTTTTCAATACTAGACCTCACGCGGTCTCAACTCCATTACTACCTTTCCTCAGGCTTACGCCCAGGATACGTTATCTCTTTACTACTTGTCTACACAGACATTCGGTCGTACGGCCATCAGGCTCAGAAAACACCAAAAAACCTGACCCGGTACTCAGCCATACCTTCAGGTACTTACGTCCTTACTCAAGTACGTCCATTCGCTACCCCAAGGCCTCATTCTGCCTTCTCACATATCTAAAATCATCCCATTCCTACACCTAAACCTCCCAGATCCCTCAATGCAGGATCTCACGTGGCGCCCCTAACAAACCTTCTCCCAATACTATTCATACGACATCACGATATGTATAAATACATCAACATCTGTCTTAAACCCCCAGGATTCTTCCTCAAAGACAGCATTAAGACAAGACTCTCTACACTTATCAGGAGGCTCCAGATACCATTTGCGACCAATCAAGGTTAGTATCCACACACCACTCCAGTCCTCTCACTTTACCCTTAACCATACAATTGAACTGGCTATAGGGCACAGGCTAATGCCTTAGCCCACCCTATCAGGAAATCCGATCCCGCGAGGCCTATCACCCCCACCCCACCTCAACACGGAGGTACGGCCCCATGCCCAAACCATAGTTATAAGCCTCGCATGCCCTACTACAGGGCTCTAGTTAGGGCCTCACCTGTCACGGCCACACGTTTTGATTTCTCTTATCGTCACCGACAGGCCAACATCCCGCCACCACGTCTGTGGCACCTACGTCATAAGCCAAATCATAGGTAGAGCCTCTCACCGCCACTTGGCATTAGCAGGGCCTCACCTATCCAGTCATTCAATAGTTAAGTTTTTCGCCTCGGCATCTAGCATTACAGTCCAGTTCTTCCAGATACACCACTCCCCATTACCCCCCTACTTACCTCACTCCCCTTCTAATATATCTTTCACATAATCATTCCTTTTTAGAATGTCCCAAGAACCAATTCCAACCGAAGAACTGACAGAAGAAACACCATTCACGCCAATCAGACCCGTGTCTCCAGGCGAATCACTCACTCTTTCAACCCCCACGCCCTTGAGAGCATGGACTATTCCCAAAATCACGGCCGAGCTTAGGCTCAGGGGAATCCCCTTTCCGGCCACAGCTAGAAAGGCATAACTTTACAGGCTGCTTACCCACCAAGTCCCCGAGCCTAGGCCGGGAACTAGCTCTCAAGAAACAGCACGGCCACCCAGGATACCCTATCAGATATCTTGGCCAATTTACAGACCCTCAATAGCAGGCTGTCTAAGGTGGAGAGCGCCATCTCCTCCTCAGGTACTAACACCGAAGTCCCAGTCTCTACCACGGCTGTACCTGCCATACCTACATTCCCCCCTATACTCCCCCCTCCAGCACCTGGCACAGCCATCACACCATTCGAGTCACCAGCACACTCCGTCCCAGACTCTATCAGGAAAGATATCCTAGACGGGAAGGATGTGTGTCTGGTGTCTTTACTCATAGCCTCTCAGGATATACTCGAGAACAAGGCATACAACTATGGTGACATTTCAGTCGTGCTCAAAACGAGGGATCCCAGGCTCAATAAAAAATTGTCTATCCCCAGTTCGTGATAGCTTTCGGGATATACCGCGACGTCATTTGCACGGTGTATCCCCATAGGAGAGAAGAGCTAGATCTCTATCTCCACAAGGTAGTGGATCTAGGCATCAAGTACGGGGGCTCTTCCTTCTATGACTACCACAAGTCAGTTTCAGCAAAGGCGGCGACCCATCTCAAGCAGTTCAACATTAGAATGAACTGGAGTCAGATGGACACAGAACTTTTCTGTCGCCACTTCGCTGGACTCAGGCCCCCGGCTTGTGCCATCTGTAATTCTACATCCCACCACCTCCACTCCCACCCCTCACCCCACGTTCACACCTCACTCCTCTTTCACCCCTCACAACAAGCCAGTGGGTGGTCTTCGGGATAAGCTAGGTAGGCCCATCTCCTTTTTAGGTAAAGCGCAGGTGTGCAATAATTTCAACGCAGGCTCCTGCAGTTTCAGCGCCTGTAGATTATTGCACATCAGTTTCAGGGCACATACCAAGACCATGTGTCCAGCCAGGTTGTCACCAAACAAATGACTAACCGACATAAATATCGACAACCTGTTTTTTTATCTAAGGTCTCACCCCAGCAGGCACTTGGTGGATTTTCTCACCACAGGTTTCTCACAAGGGTTTCACACAGACATAGTAGCCATTCCCCCAGGTACACTAGAATGTCCTAATCTCCAGTCTGCACGTTTAGACCCAGTCGCTGTAGACACTCATTTCCGCAGAAACCATTAACGGTTTCATGATCGGTCCCTTCACCTCTTCACCGTTTTCCTCCTGGCGCACTAACCCTATTGGTATTGCTATTCACAAATATTCTAATAAAAAACGTCTTATTATCGATTTATCGGCACCGCACTCCTCTTTTGTTCCAAGCATAAACGCACTCATTCCAGCAGACGAATTCTCACTTCAGTATGTTACCATCGACGACGCCATACAGTCCATCATTACATCTGGTAATCGACCCTGGCTCAGCAAAACAGACATCACTAACGCCTTTAAATTACTGCCCATACACCCCTCACTCTGGCACTTACACGGTGTTAAATGGTGAGGGAATTATTACTTCTCAACACGACTCACTTTCGGTTCTCGAAGCAGCCCCAAACTTTTCGACATTTTCGCAGAGTCACTATGCTGGCTGCTTCTGAACGTCATCAGGTGTCACTCCGTTATTCACTATCTAGACGACTTTCTACTGATAGAGCCAGGGTCATCAACACCCACAGCAATCAAAAGTACTACCGCACTATTTTCCACACTTGGAGTCCCTTTGTCCCCAGCCAAAACTATAGGACCCACAACAAAGTTGACCTTTTTAGGCATAGAGCTCGACTCTGTCAAACTCAGAGCTAGCCTTCCCCACGACAAACTTTCACGATTGAGAGGGGAGATAGACACGTTCCTGCGGAATGACGTTTGCACCAGGAGAGAACTTCAGTCCCTTCTCGGATCTCTGAACTTCGCCATGCGCATCATTCCGCAGGGAAGGTCTTTCATATCCAGACTTCTTTGCCTGCTCCACGGAGTCCCGGACTCCGGCACAGTTTCTTTGGACCCCCACGCCAAGGCTGACTTAGCTATGTGGGGGAAGTTTTTGAAAGACTGGAATGGTATCTCCATGTTTATCCCCCCTCTCTCCACCTCTTCACCCATCATCCACACAGACGCAGCAGCCAACACCGGTTTCGCAGCCATTTTCGGGAACCACTGGTTTAGGGGCCACTGGCCCACTGAGACGGATGCCTTGCCAGGATTCAGGGAGACCTCAGCCCTATTTGAAATTTACCCCATTGTGGCGGCCGCACACACCTGGGGTCATCTCTGGTCCGGCAAGGCAGTAAAATGCTACTCAGATAACTCGGCAGCTTGCGATATCATTAACAAAGGGCGCTCATCATCCCTGACCATCATGCGGCTGATTCGCAAGTTGACCTGGCTGGCAGCATCCAATCAGTTTCACTTAGTATGTTCTCACATCCCGGGTATTCACAACACCGCCGCTGACGCTCTTTCTCGTTCTCGATTCCAGGCATTTTCTCAGGCACTCCCAACGGCTCACCAACAGCCATCCAGGACACCACGGTTTCACGAACTAATCTTGGATTAAGCACACTCTTGCTTCACGCTAGATCACTCACTCACCAAGCATTATCACCCAACACTGCTATCACTTACAATAGGGCACTTAACATATTTAACAAATTCACCGCAGAATTCGGGCTACAAGGTGACTTTTCTATCCAAACCATGGTGTCTTTTGCCTCTTTCTGCCACCTACACCTTAATCTGTCGCACAACACCATTAAACTTTACCTCACCGGGGTTCAGCACCACAGCCTCACCAACAGCACTCCTTTTGTGTCTTCATACCCCATTAAAAAGGTCTTGAAAGGTATATCAAAGGTTTCACCTCCACGCGCAAGCACTAGAATACCCATAGACCGGCCTATCTTCAGGTCACTTAGCAATCTCCTTGACACAGCCCCATTTGATAGCAACACCAATACGGTGATCAAATCTGCTATATATCTCGCTTTCTATGGTTTTCTCAGACCTAGAGAGTTCACCGTGGTTTGTCAAGGAGATATCGCGCTAAGCCTTAAAACTTCACACCTCACCAAGATAGAGGATCACTACCTACTTTCTATCCCTACCACTAAAACCAACCGGTCAATACACCCTACTATAATTCCTCTCTTCCCTACTGATAATGCCTGGTGTCCGGTGAAAGTTCTTGACCAACTACGGTCAACTCTTCACGCTCACCTGCCAGACTCTCCGCTCTTAACATTACAAGGGCACCCGCTTACCACGGAAAAATTGTTGTTACATGTCAGAACCCTCTTATCTAAGCTCGGACACAACCCGGCTGCATTCTCCGGGCACTCCTTCCGCATTGGAGCCTCCTCAGCAGCCTCTAGCACAAACGCACCGGTCCACATCATCAAAAGGCTGGGGCGATGGAAATCCTCCATATATAACGCATATATTCCGCAACCGGAGAAAGAGCTTCGCCAAGCTTTCAGGAACTTGGTCTTGTAAAATGCAATAAAGTGTGTATTTTCTCGAATTTATCTTTTGCCCTCTTTTATTTACAGGCCCACTCGTACGTTGGTTTCGGCACACCACAACCAACTTTGCTCACAGATACTATCCATTACGTATTTAAATTCCGAGCACAAGTAGAAAGGCCATTAGGCCTGAATTTGTGGGAGGAGTAAGTCCCCTACTTAAACTCCCAGCCCCTACTCACCGCTGCCGCTCAGCTGATTGTCCCCACCCACCTACACCCTGTTTTAACTACATTATCCTTGGTGGGCCCTCTTTTATTTACAGGCCCACTCGTACGTTGGTTTCGGCACACCACAACCAACTTTGCTCACAGATACTATCCATTACGTATTTAAATTCCGAGCACAAATATATATATATATATATATATATATATATATATATATATATATATATATAAAAGATCACTCACATTTTTTGGTGAATAATGCAGGGACCACCACTTCACTCCTTAGAAAGGCAACTATATTGAGGCAATGCTTAAAAGGTACTTGTCTAGTCATGCTAGATTTATTTTCACCTAGTTTTGTTACTAAGATTTTACGTGTGATGAGAACGAAGTATTATTATTATATTTATATAGCGCCAACAAATTCTGTAGCGCTTTACAATGGGTGGACTAACAAACATGTAATTGTAACCAGACAAGTTTGAAGCACAGAACCAGAGGGGTTGAGGGCACTGCTCAATGAGCTTACATGCTAGAGGGAGGGTAAAGTGACACAAAAGGTAAGGGAAGTATTAGGGAAGTAGATTGGTAGAATAGTATTTAGTGAAGACTTAGTGTGGGGTTTTGGAGCCATTAACAGTTTCATTGATATGTTTTTGTGAAAAAGTGAGTTTTTAATACATTTTTGAAGGAGTGGAGACTAGGTGAGCGTCTAACGGAAATGGAAAGGGAGATCCAAAAGAATGGTGCAGCCCTAGAGAAGATTTGAAGGCGAGCATCACAGGTTGGAGTACGAACAGAGGATAGACGCAGGTCTTCGGGCGGAGTGTAGGGGCCTAGACGGGACATATTTGTCTATTAGGAAGGATAGATAGGTGGGAGTAGCATTATGTAGAGATTTGAAAGCAAGAACCAGAATTTTATATTGAGCCCTATTTCTTACGGGAAGTTAATGCAGGGACTGACAGAGGGGTGAGGCGTAGGAATTGCGGGCAGACAGGAAGATGAGCCACGCCGCCGCATAAATCTTTGATTGCTTAATAAATATTCATATCAAGTTGCATAATATTTTTCAACTGTTTGTCCACTAAAAAAGTGAAAATTGCTTTGGTGCACACTGAACTGTGCACAGTGAACCAAGGATATTCTACAAGGTACTTTTTCTTGTAACCATGTTGAAATATACGTTTGAAAAAATCAGGGAAAGGTTTACAATGCATAAAGTAAAAGTATGCACTATTTATAAACATTATGATATTTCTAAAGCACTTATAAAACTTCGATAAAGTATTATTAAAAGCAATCTAATTTTTCACATCATAAAGCACTTGGATTCTTTGGGATCAGAATAAATGGTGCAAGCTGCATCTCTTGCAACAGCCAACAGAGGTCATCTTGAACAAAGCACTAATTCAAGCATCGCACTAGTGAAATGCAATTCTTTGCCAAACTGTGTTCACTTTAAAAGCATAACAGGGAATGACTGGGATAGGAAAGGCTATTAAGATATGGTGTTTTTGACTTGTGGGTCATGGGTCCTTGACATGGGTAATATAATATATATATATAGTTAATACAATGTGAAACATCTGCACATCAGTCAAGCCATAAGACTTGCTTTTCCCACAGAAATCACAAATCTGCAGTGATGTTACTACTGCAAAGGATTCTGGGTGGGTATATGCAAATTAGTTTAACAAAGAATCAAATGTTTGTCTCATTCCATTTTAAAGATGGATTACTTTGAGTCTGTGTTTGCTGTATACAACAGCTTTGAAACACAATTTAGGAAAAGATGCAAAGCCTGTGAAATGGAATGAGACAAAAATTTGATTCTTTGTTAAACTAATTTGCATATGCCCACCCAGAATCCTTTGCGGTAGTAACATCACAGCAGATTTGTGATTTCTGTGGGAAAAGCAAGTCTTATGGCTTGACTGGTGTGCAGATTTTTGTTTAACATTGTATAAACTATCCACAGACTTCAGGTGGAAGGGGTTTTCAACCACAATTTCTTCCCCACCATAACCTTTTTGGTTTTTGAGATAGATAGATAGATTGATAGATAGCTATAGATGTAAAAAAAGAGATAATTCGGATCTTGTAATATCTTTTTTATTGGACTAACAGAATGTTTTAATGACAAGAAAGGGAGGTTCTCCCAAAAGCTTGTCATTAAAAATTATGTTAGTCCAATAAAAAAGATTATTACAAGATATGATTTTTATCTGTTTTTTACATCTACATCACTGGACTAATACGGCTACAATCTCTCTCTCATATATATATATATATATATATATATATATATATACACACACAACACTGATCACATACACAGAAATTGTAAGTTAGGCTCTCTGTAGAAGCATTACAACCAGGATCCTCAGCAATTCATATAACTCTAAAACTTTACTAAGCGATCTCATAATCACTAGCTAGTAATGTTGATTGCAATAAAAAAAATTAATCATTGTGTACTTTTGTACTCACTGAAGTAAATAGTTCTTTTCAATTTTACCAATGAATGCTTCCATTTTCATTAATTATGGAAGATCATTCAGCACAAACAAGAATAAAACACTAATATATGCTGAAAAAGTCTGTTATAAGAATATCAATCCTCAGCCAAATCTAGGACGGGATCTTTTGTAATTGTATGTCTTTCAGATAATTTGTCAAGTATGTTTTCTTGTTCTCTTTATTACATCATCACTAAATACAAAGATTTGCATTTACAGTACATTTGGAGGGATTGACTGGGCAATGTGTTGAACCTTAACGTTTAAAAAATTATCAGAAGCATTTTATTTTGATTTCTATATTGATTGTTCCAAAAAAAAAAAAAGGATATCTCCTTCGCCCCAAAACTGAAGGTTTAGCGAACTAACAATCAGATCTAAACTATAAAAATTAACAAGAGAAATTATACACATTTTAAGTTTAAAAAAACCCAAAAACCTTTTCAATAGTAATTGTTGCATACTATGCAAAAGACTAAGGGGAAAGGAGGACAATATTAATTCAATGTATTATAGCTAAAATGTGGACTTCTAGTCCAAACCCAACAATCTATGAGAAGTAGACAACTTGCAGCTTACAGGTAACCAAAATATTGAGTATGTATTGTCAACAATCTCAAATGCCATAACTATATTTTGCAGGAGATCATGGTGATCGATACTTGTGCAGTTTATAAAACAATGGATTGCCTAGCTCCATATTGGCTGTAGGTATTTGCAAACTCAATTCTCGGGTGTATCTAGACCTGTTTTATCACCTTAAGGATAATTACCAAATTTGAAGTATTGTAAAAGATGTCTGTATTTTATCATATGTTAAATAATTAGAATAATAACATTTTAACCCAATAAGTATATAGCTAACTTATTTTTAAATTCTGACTTATTGATTAATAACAATTTACTTGGGTTTAATAATAAACATGAAGATCATAAAAACAATAAGTACACAATGCTAAATAGCATATTTTCTTTTAAAACATGTAAGGTATTTGAAAAAACGGTATGATGAAGAAATAGATAGAAATTGAATATTGAGGTAGTGGTAATTTCCTAATAAAATCAGCCTTATTCTGCTACCTTCTCAACACAACTGAAATGTCTGCTAAGTGATCTCTTTGACTTGAGAAATGCAAAAAATAAGTTGCAATGACATGAAGACACCCACTAAATCTATTAATATCATTCAACCATTCTATCTATTGTTCCACAGGCATGAGTAATTTCTGTAGAGATGTACTGCTTACAAGGATAAACAGTGCATACAATAAAAACGGAAACCTTGAGTGACATTGCACAATTGTTTTGTGTGTGCCCTCACAGCTACCTTGAGACTGATTGCAAACATGCTGCAGACAATGAAAACTTCAAGAGCATAAACAAGTATTTTATTTTCCTCTTCCATGTATGTATGATGTGTGAGCCAAGCTATGTCTTCGGTTACATTAACCTATTTTCTAGACAGGATGTAAGCAAATGTTAATTCAGTTTAAATGCCTTTTTCCTTTCTCTGTTTTAACACATCCTTATACCTGTAAAGAGCAGAGAGTTTATGTATCTATGCATATTTATTGCATGTTTTATTAGTTTTTGCGGAAATGTGGTGCATTTTGCTCTCTCTATCTACACATATAAAAAAAAAAAAATACAAAAGACTTGCAGGACTTTTCAAAAGCGAAGAAGACATTTTTTTACTGAGTGGAAATAAATACAATCTACATAATGAACACTATGTCAGCCTCATCTGGGCCTATCAAGACCAAGTAAACTAGATAATTATTGCATATCATATTAAGTCATAATATATTGGCTTTGACAAACACCAGTGCAATACACCATCACATATTTCAGGTTTGTGGATGATATCTTCTTAATTTGGAATCGAACCAAAGATTCTATTATTGTAGCAGGTAGCTATGATTATTTTTTTTCACATGACTAGTTTAACTTAGACCACTTGTGGGAACTGAGGACAAATTTTTTTTTATGTCATAGATGAGTCATACAAGATGTCTATGAAATGGATAAATTGTGACCATTGAACAGATGTAAAAAAATATTTTGTGAAAGATTTACCATAAGAGATAAACATGTGTTTTATAAACTCCTTCATAAAGACTGGTGTTTAAATTGACTAAAAGGTGAAATGGGAGGTACTTCTAGACTTCCTACATATGCCATCCCTCTGTCCTATCCCTCGTTCCGGCCATCTTGGAAACCTGAGTCAATAGGGTATAAAGCCCATGGAATTGTGTCTGGCACAACAATAAGGCAGCGCACACCAATACCCTTTATTGCAGTCCACACAGCCACAAGACGTAATCAGGCTGGAAGGAGGAAGAGACCATAAAGAGAAGGGGAAAGTGGAAGATACCACAAAGGGATTGGTGGTGGGTGTGGAAGAGACCACAAAGTGATTGGGGGGAGTGCAAGAGACACAAACAAAGGGGGCTAGGTGAAAGAGACACACAAAGGGGCTGGGGAAGAGACACATGGAGGGTCTGGGGGAGGAGGAAATGCACAGAGGGGAAGTTGGGAAGTGTGAGACACACAATGTGGCTGTGGCAGAGAGGATCACAGAGGGGCTCAGAGGGGAAAAGAGACACATAAAAGAGGTTTGTACGAAAAAGACACACAGAGGGGTTCAGGGGAAGAAAGAGACATACAGAGGATCTGTGGGGAAAGTGGCACAGAGGGGAAAGGAGAGAAAGAGACACATAGAAGGGCTGGGGAAGAGGAATAACAGAAAGAGAGGAGGGGGAACATGCACACAGAGGTGCTTGGGGAATGGGAGAATGACACATAGGGGCTAGGGAAGGGAGAAAGAGACACCCAAGCAGGAGAGGGGGAGAAAGACACAGGGGGCTTGGAGTTGTGAGGGGAGAAAAACACATGAAAGAGGCTTGGGGAGAAAGACACACAGTGGTTCTGGGAAAGAGGCGCTATAATAAACATGCAGAGGGGAAGGAGGCATTTCAATATGTCTGGAAACTAAGAAGTCAAAAACAATGTAACAAACTTATAAGTTTTATCTTTGCTTGTTAAAGCAAAGCACAGTTGGTTGATGCATGCTACCAGTGGCGGAACTAAAGAAGACAGGGCCCTGGTGAAATAAGTTTTTAGGGGTCTCCCATTGCAAGGATGGGCAAATAGTAGGTTATGTGTCATACAACTCCCACAATGCTTTGCCAGCTGGGGATCTACCATTTGCCCATCCTTGCAGGATTGTATTTAGCACTGAGCAGAGCTGTTTGTATATTTGGATGTAAGTATGTATGAAGTGTGTGTGTGTGAGAGAGAGAGAATTTAGGGATTAATTTGTGTGTATTGTTGTGTGTTTTTATGTACTATAGTAAAAGTTTAGTAAAAGACACAGATTCACACACTGACACCCATGCAAATACACAGACACACTAACACACATACAGATACACAGACACACACTGACACACATGCAGATACACACACTGATGCTAATGCACGTACGCAGACAAACAATAACACACATAGAGACACACAGATACCGCACATGCAGATGCACAGACACACAGGATGACACACAGATACACAAGATGACACACATTCAGATATACAGACACGAGTGACACGCAGATACACATACTGACACACAATAGATACACAGACACACATGCACCCTCTTGTTTCCTACCTTTAGGATGCAGATGGAGGGCTTCCATGGAGTCTAGTCGGCTGCCTGATGCTGTTGGGAATTGGAGTCTATCCCAATCTGCACTCCCCTCCTCTCTGCTTTTTTTGCGCTACTCTTTGCTAGCAGGAAGGAAGTGACCATCTGTCACTTCATCCCAGCATGGACATTACTAAAGGGGATCCTGTGGACACATCACCATTGGGTGGCCCTTATTGAATGGGCCACCCGATGGGCCCCCTCAGCGTAAGTTCGCCCGCTGCTTGTTACTACAAAAGCAGTAAAAATATAATATTATGTGCTTAAATTGCACTATTTGTATAATTAACATTTTAGAAAGATAAGTCCTGCGCTCACTCCCTTTCTGCACTTGTATCCATTTTTTGTATCACTCAACCTTGTTACAATGCTGCCGCCCATCCCATGTGTTCCCTATTAAGGGTTAATAAATATATAGGGGTGTATATACAAAATACCCTTTTCTGTCTCATTAGAGATCTTTGCCAGAAGCTCAGAGAAGCAAGGTGAAGGGTCAACGTAGGCAGGCAGCATTCCCTCCAATGACCATTGGAGTAACTAAATGACCTCCATTTGTCTAAATATACATAGGGATTAAGGAGAGAGCGCAGGTAACTTGTTTTTCTTTAATTAACATTTTAGACATTTAAACACACAGCACTTTATAGAGGGCAAAGGCACTGTAAAAAGTGCCTATTTTTTCATTTTATTTGGTACTTATTTTGATTAGTATTCAATGAATTTTTAGCACATTGGTATTAACCATTTTTTAGGTGGATGCTTAGTGTATAACCAATTTGGGGTTCTACACTATTTATTTTTAAATCTAAAGATCTCCTGTACCCAGACAACTTTATTGACAGTAACTATACTGGTTGCCTTTAGTTTTAAACATATGGTGTAATATGGGAAGCTAAAAAATTTAGACTTTTTTTCAGGAAGTGTGTAAGGGGGCTGTATGAGTCAGAGCCAGGGAAGATGTGGGCTGCATAAACAAAGTGATTTAACTGCTAAATGGTAGAGAAATGAGCAGTGAGACTACAAGGGTATGATCTATACACCAAATCCACTTCATTAAGCTCAGTGTATTTACTAACACACAAAAATAAGTCCTGTGCTCAGATTCCCGCTACTCCTGGGTGGCAGCAAAGACCACAGTACACATTAGACCCAATACATACAGTAAAAACCAAGGCAAAAAGTTACATCTACTCACTATTCCAAATCCCTATGCATATTTAAATAATTGGAGGTTTTTAGGTTGTATCACTCCAATGGCCATTAGGTGTAAGCACACATGCCACGTCAAGGCAAACCTCTTAGGTTTAAAATACACAAAAATAAGTCCTGCTTATTTCCTTTCATAGCACAAAGCCATGTTACAGTGCTGCTGCCCACCCAATGTGTTCCCTATAAAGTGTTAGTAATTATGCAGAGGTTTAGAAAAACACCCTTCTCTGTCTCATTAAATATTTTTTTTTTACCTGAAGCTGAACAAAGCAAGGTGAATTGTTAGTGTAGGACCCACCAAAGAGGTTTGCCTTGACGTGGCAGGTGGGCTTACAGCTAATGGCCATTGCAGTGATACTAAAAACCTCCAGTTGTTTTAATATGCATAGGGAAGTCTCTCACATCTCTACTCATATCCAGTTAGCTATACAGATACACAGATAGCCCCAGTCATTAGACAATTTAGGAAAAGATAAAGAGAAAGTGGGGCACAGCTGGTTTTTAAAGTTGTTTTAAAATTGGTATTATTTATATATATAATTTTTATTTTGAAAAGTGTTTTCTAAATAATGTCATATTTTGTATTAATATTGTGTTATGAAACCCTTCTTACACCCTTCTCTCTTTTATATACCTCATGGACTGAGATGTATATTTAATAAAATCGGACGGACCGAAAACGAGGTATCGATATAGAGAGGAGGAGTAAGGGTAATGAAGTAAAGGAGATTTACCTGAAGTGACGCGACTGAACAGGATCCGACGTCACTTCCGGTTTCACGGACGTTTAAGAAAAGACACTCTCATTAAAGAGAAGCAGCACATCAATCTACACTCCGAACACTCCAGACAAGGCATTCTGGGACATACTATAAGCCCACCTGGCCCTGACCCCAAGCCACCACAAAATCATGTCGCCAGCAGCTCACAGGCACCGCCCATACCGACACCGACAAAATCCAACCCCCACGACTAAACTAGACAAGATGCTACAATCATTTGCCTTACGCCTACAACTGATAGATATCTGGCGAACACTACACCCAGCTACACGGGATTACACATTTTACTCCCACCCACACAACTCATACTCGCGCATAGACCTCTTCCTGGTTTCCCCCTCCTTTCTACACATGGTCCAAGCATCTACCATAGGAAACATATCAAGGTCAGACCATGCTGAAATTGCCCTATCAATTAAAGTCCCCAACATCGCTGGTCTGTGGTCCTGGAGACTGAACCTGACCCTACTTCATAACCCCATCCTAAGAGAGACCATCCACAAAGATCTGACAGACTATTTCAGCATTAACGCACCCTCGGCATCCTCTCCGGGCATACCGTGGGCTGCCCACAAGGCAGTTCTTAGGGGGAAACTAATTGGCCTCGCATCGACACACAAGAAAACTCAACTGGCGGAACTAGCGGAGTCCCTCGAAAACCTCAGGATGTTGTAAACACGTCATAAACAAAACCCTACACCTGACATTCTCACCAAACTAACAGACTGCCGTGATAAAATGAAAGACTTCATGACCAGAGACTCGGCGAAAGCACTGCAATGGTCGAGACAAACTTAGTACGAAAAATCCAACAAAGCAGATACCCTACTTGCCCGAAAACTTAAACGCAGGACCGATCAAAAACGAATAGACAAAATACAGACACCAGACAGAAACACATACTCTCTCCCATCCAAAATAGGTGAAGTCTTCCAAAACTACTTTGCCACACTATACGACCATTGCCCCGCCACAAGACAACACCCAGACATGACACTACAATCCATATAGACATACCTGCAGAAAATACCATTACGGCCTTAAAACCAGAGGCAATCACCAAACTAAATGAACCCATCAGTATCAAAGAAGTAGCCAAAGCCATAAAAAATACCAAACCCAATAAGAGCCCAGGACCGGACATTTTCACGGGACTATATTACAAGACTTTCCCCACCACACTCCTCCCACACCTGTGCACTCTCTTTAACTCCGTACTGCAGGGAAATCCGCTGCCCCCAGACATGCTACGAGCAAACGTGTGCCTACTCCCCAAACCAAACAAAACTCACTTAGACCCAAGTCATTACAGACCGATTTCCCTACTGAATGTAGACATTAAACTACTTACTAAACTGCTAGCGGATAGAATAAATCCCTACGTACACAAACTCATCCACCCAGACCAGGTCGGTTTTATACCCTACAGACAGGCATACGACAACACGAGAAGGACCTTCGACCACCTCTGGACCGTGACACACCGACAAATCCCTGCACTCTTTCTGTCCCTGGACGCCGAAAAGGCTTTTGACCTACTCCTGTGGCCCTTTTTGTTTGCAAATCTCAGCAAATTTCGGCTCCCCCAAGAAATTCTCAATGTACTCCAGATTTTATACTCCGCTCCGGAGGCAAACCTCCTAATCCCCAACACCCAGGCCCCCTCCTTTTGCATCTTCAACGGCACAAGGCAGGGCTGCCCCCTCTCCCCGCTCCTGTTCGCCCTCTCACTGGAACCCCTCCTCCAAGCACTAAGACTCAACCCCGAAATCACAAGCATACACGTAAAGAGGGGAAGAATACAAAGTGGCAGGGTACGCCGATGACCTTCTCCTAACCCTCACTGACATGACACGTTCACTCCCACCACTACTGCAAGCCTTAGACGACTACTCCAAGGTCTCAGGCTACCGCCTTAACCTAGACAAGACAGAAGCTCTACCGGTCCAAATCCCAGCTGACGTACTATCCTCCCTATTAGCCAACTACCCATTCCACTTCAACTCAACGCATATACATTACCTGGGTGTTAACCTCCCTGCTGATGTTACCCAGACCTATAAGCTAAACTATGCCCCCTACTACAAAAAGCGACTGCCGACCTCAAGACATGGGAGACCCACTCCATCTCCTGGCTAGGGAGAGTGGCCTGTATAAAAATGAATCTCCTACCGAGATTCTTATACTTGTACCAGACACTGCCCGTCCAAGTATCAGTTAAAGACTTCAAACACTTACAAACACAGATAGACCGCTTTATATGAGCTAACAAATGAGCCAGAATCAGACGGGACATCCTCTACCTCCCAACCAGGGCGAGGGGACTTGGACTGCCCCATTTTCTACACTACTTTCACGCGGCCCAATTAGCCCAGATCCAGGCATTACACACCCCCATAGGACTAAACGGTTGGTTGACCTGGAACATGATTTATTTGGCAGGGACTTCCCCTCACTATATATATGGCTACCACGATGAGCACGACCACAGGTCCCGCAGACCACCCCAGCACTAACCACCTCCATAGCAATATGGAATAAACTTTCCTTAAAACACGCACTCACATCAGACCCATCACCCCTGGCACCAATATTGAGAAACGAACAATTTGTACCAGGCATGACCCCACGAGACTTCGCTCATTATGAGGACAACAACCTACACAGAGTCTACCGGTTCTTTCAGAACCAACGAATAATCCCGTTTGCCTTGCCACTCACAACTACTTTCGATACCTCCAGATAAGAAACTTCTTAGAAACAACCGCATATCAACAAGCAGGACACACACCCCTCACCTCTTTTGAACAATCATGCATCCACGCTCCCAAACAGAAGAGCCAAATATCCACAACATACTCCCTGCTACTCACAGCGACACAAAGTCAGCCACTGAACTACGTTGCGGCATGGGAAAGGGACCTGGGCCCCCCCACCAATCCCTCAGACTGGGCTGCCATCTGGGAGGCCATGGCGACAATAACAATCTGCGTCACCCACAAAGAACAGGCCTACAAAACCCTTATGCGATGGTACCACACACCACTGAAACTTAAACAGATGGGACTTTCCACCTCAGACAGATGCTGGAAGGGCTGTGGCCAAAAAGGGACATACTACCACCTCTGGTGGGAATGCCCACTCATAACACAAATCTGGATGGACATAACGACCCTAGCATCCAAAGTACTACACGACCCCATCCCTACAGACCCCTGGCTGTGGCTGCTCTCCAAGCCACTGCTGAATTCCCCCCTGAGCCCACAACAAACTACTGGCCAAACTAACCTTAGCCACCAGAAGATCCATTGTTACCCAGTGGGGCGCAGCAACGATCCCGACCATAACGGACATTAAGAAAAAAATAAACGAAGCTAGGACAATGGACGACATGTCAGCTCTCATCCACGACACTATGACACACTGCGACAAAATATGGGACCCATGGCTCGCGGAACCCTCAACCCTCATCTAACACACATAGACCAAAAAGAAAAAGGCTGTGCGCCACCCCCCCGCACCACTGAATCCCCAAAACTGACCACCTAGCCCCAACCTCTTTCCCCACACCCCTAACCACTCAACCACTACCACACTAACTCCGACTCTGACACTATCACGATCTACAGACAAATGCAAAATAAAGAATTAAAGAAAAAGAGAAGCAGAACAGCTGGGGAGAGGTCTCTCTGGATTGGCTGAAAAGGAACAAAGGAGGAGCCACCTCAGAGTTAAAATCGGAACTGGGAACTTGTAAACTTACACCGATTGAAAAACCCCTTTATCAGTGAAACGCGTCTTGGACCCAAAGGAGGACAAAAAGAAGGACTCAATATCAATATTTATATTTTAAAGCCTATTTTATTTTTGTTTTATTTGTAATAAAAGTATAGCTTTTTACCTTAAGTCCCCTTTTTATTTTTTATTTCCACCTGACTGTTCCGGTTCCAATTGGGAAGTGTCACCCTAGAAATTGACACTAAATGGGAATTTTGGAGCCAGTTATCTAACAGGCTCCAAACAAGGTGAGCAGGCAATCCTTGTATTTTAAATCATTGATTGTAAATACAGCTCCACCTAAATTTTCTCTCTCTCTGTTTCATCTCTATATCTGCTACTAGGAGAAAATACACAGAAGAAGGTCTTCTGGTGCCACCTAAAATGCCCAGATCTACTCTTAAAAAAAATGTGAGTTTGTATTTACTATGTACTTACTTTAATATATACTTCAAAAGTAATATACAGTATTTCCCTATTGTATTCCTTTCTATGTTTTCTTGCATGTGGAATAATCCCCCATATATATCTGAGGGGTAAGTGTAAATAGAAAGTGCTGCACACATTTTTTCTATATGGTTTTTCTGGCTGCCCTTTCTGTATCAGATACTAACTCAACTTGGATATGTGCCAGCTGATGCAGAGGAGAGCCAATGAGTATTTAGTGTAAAATAGTTTTTCACCTGACACGTGTTTTCCTACAAGCCTGGGCTCGTCAGGTACCTCACCTTCTCTTTCTCTATCTATTTCTAAGTTGATAATGACTGGAGCTATCAGTGCATAGCCAGATGCAGTCTGAAACACAATTTCTGTCTATCCTTATTTGTATTTTAAGCTGGAAATTCTGGGATAGATCAAACATGGTTTCTCTTGTTTCTTTGCCCACAGTGGACATCCAAAAAAGTAAAACATGCGCAGGTGATGCATAACAGAAAAAAATACTTAAAATGGAACATGACAGGGGTTCCCAATTAAATTTTCCCATGGAACCCTTTGACATAGTGTATCAACATCATAGAACACCTTCCCTCCAGCCCCCAAATAAAATTGCACCGTTTTTTTATAACTGTGCTTGTATGTGTGTGTATGTGTGTGTGTGTTAATATCTGCCACACAGATACACACACACTGGCACATAGTGGCACATATATCCACACACTGACACACAAATATACACACCTTCACATACAGTGTGTATCTGTGTGTGTGTATGTATATGTGTGTCAAGGTGTGTGTATCTGTTTGTCAAAGTCTGTGTATCAAGGTGTGTGTATCTGTGTTTGTATGTGCCAGTGTGTATGAATCTGACACACAGATACACACACACTGGCAGATAGTGGCGCACAGATACACACACCTTGACACACAGTGTGTATCTGTGTGTGTGTATGTATCTGTGTGTCAAGGTGTGTGTATCTATGTTTCAAAGTGTGTGTGTCAAGGTGTGTATATCTGTGTTTGTATGTGCCAGTGTGTGTATCTCTGTGTCCGTGTGTATCTGTGTGTGGGCGCATATGTATCTGACACACAGATACACACACACTGGCACATAGTGGCACACATATATACACACCTTGACACTCAGATACACACATCTTGACTCACAAATACACACACACACACTCAGATACACACAGTGAAATATACACACTAGCACATACACACACTGACACACTCAGATACACACACAGTGACATACACACATACACAGGCACATACAGTTGCAAGAAAAAGTATGTGAACCCTTTGGAATGATATGGATTTCTGCACAAATTGGTCATAAAATGTGATCTGATCATCATCTAAGTCACAACAATAGACAATCACAGTCTGCTTAAACTAATAACACAAAGAATGAAATGTTGCCATGTTTTTATTGAACACACCATGTAAACATTCACAGTGCAGGTGGAAAAAGTATGTGAACCCCTAGACTAATGACATCTCCAACAGCTAATTGGAGTGAGATGTCAGCCAACTGGAGTCCAATCAATGAGATGAGATTGGAGGTGTTGGTTACAGCTGCCCTGCCCTATAAAAAACACACACCAGTTCTGGGTATGCTTTTCACAAGAAGCATTGCCTGATGTGAATGATGCCTCGCACAAAAGAGCTCTCAGAAGACCTACGATTAAGAATTGTTGACTTGCATAAAGCTGGAAAGGGTTATAAAAGTATCTCCAAAAGCCTTGCTATTCATCAGTCCACAGTAAGACAAATTGTCTATAAATGGAGAAAGTTCAGCACTGCTGCTACTCTCCCTAGGAGTGGCCGTCCTGTAAAGATGACTGCAAGAGCACAGCGCAGACTGCTCAATGAGGTGAAGAAGAATCCTAGAGTGTCAGCTAAAGACTTACAAAAGTCACTGGCAAATGCTAACATCCCTGTTAGCGAATCTACAATACGTAAAACACTAAACAAGAATGGATTTCATGGGAGGATACCACAGAGGAAGCCACTGCTGTCCAAACAAAACATTGCTGCACGTTTACAGTTTGCACAAGAGCACCTGGATGTTCCACAGCAGTACTGGCAAAATATTCTGTGGACAGATGAAACCAAAGTTGAGTTGTTTGGAAGAAACACACAACACTATGTGTGGCAAAAAAAGGCACAGCACACCAACATCAAAACCTCATCCCAACTGTGAAGTATGGTGGTGGGGGCATCATGGTTTGGGGCTGCTTTGCTGCATCAGGGCCTGGACGGATTGCTATCATCGAAGGAAAAATGAATTCCTAAGTTTATCAAGACATTTTGCAGGAGAACTTAAGGCCATCTGTCTACCAGCTGAAGCTCAACAGAAGATGTGTGTTGCAACAGGACAATGACCCAAAGCATAGAAGTAAATCAACAACAGAATGGCTTAAACAGAAGAAAATACGCCTTCTGAAGTGGCCCAGTCAGAGTCCTGACCTCAACCCGATTGAGATGCTGTGGCATGACCTCAAGAAAGCGATTCACACCAGACATCCCAAGAATATTGCTGAACTGAAACAGTTCTGTAAAGAGGAATGGTCAAGAATTACTCCTGACCGTTGTGCACGTCTGATCTGCAACTACAGGAAACGTTTGGTTGAAGTTATTGCTGCCAAAGGAGGTTCAACCAGTTATTAAATCCAAGGGTTCACATACTTTTTCCACCTCCACTGTGAATGTTTACATGGTGTGTTCAATAAAAACATGGCAACATTTCATTCTTTGTGTGTTATTAGTTTAAGCAGACTGTGATTGTCTATTGTGACTTAGATGATGATCAGATCACATTTTATGACCAATTTGTGCAGAAATCCATATCATTCCAAAGGGTTCACATACTTTTTCTTGCAACTGTACAAACACACTGGCACATACAAACACAGTGGCACATATACACACACACACACACACACACACACACACTTAGATATACACAGTGACATATACACAAAACTTGACACACAGATACACACATACTCTTTGACAGACACACATACACTCTCACTGATAAACACACATACGCTTTTACAGACACACATACAAACACATATACACTCTCACTCACAAGAACAGATACATTCTCACTGACAAACACACATTCACTCTCACTGACAAACACATACAAATTTCTTTTATTTATTTTTTTACATTATACTCCACCCAGCACCCCTACCTAGTCCTTGGGGTCCAGTGGGGCTGCTGAGTGGCTGGTGTGCAGTTATCTCATTGCTCAGCTCCCTCGCGCGCCTCTTAGTGATGCTGGAGGGATGTCATATTTCGGCTCCAGCATCACTGCTGTGCACGCGAGTGAACTGAGCAGGGAGATCACTGCTCACTGCTCCCTCGCCAGCCGCGTCTATTTTATTTTTAAACTTTTGGCGGAACCACAATTGGGAAACACTGGAACAGGACATTATAAATAAGAGGGGAAACATTTGGACACATTAGACAAGCGCCGGAATTAACAATTATCTATCAAAACAACCAGGCAAAATCTCACAATCAACAGAATATTGCTTTATGGGTTCAGTCTCACATAAAATTTTTTATCTGATTTCTATGGCTAGCTTCTAATCTAGAGACTAGATAATGTAAGCAATAACATACTAGGCTAACACACTGTTTCAAGTGCAAGACTAGCCCGATCAGCCTACATCACACCAAAATAGAATCAGGAATAATAAATTTAATACACACTGATTCTTTGGGAATGGGGGCACAGTCCTACATTGAGCAGTTGTTTCAGACAGTATGGTGCCCCTACTCCTTAGTTCGGAGTATGCCAATTAGCAGTGCATGTTATGAGGTATGAAATCTTGTTGCTTGGCACTAGCAGCATGTTGTAGCAGAAATTACTAATAATCAAAGAAAAGGTAGTATACAAAATGGTAAGCATTGGTTAATAGAAAGCTTTTGGCAATATAAAATAACAATAGACAGTTTTGTGTATAATCCAGGTAGTTACATTTTTCATTCTCTTCCCTTTTCTTATAGGTTCAAACTTTTCTAATAAGATTCATGTCCTATTGGTTGATTGGGCAAGCACTAATTACCATATGTCCAAAGAATGGACATCCAGTACAATATAATGATGTCACCTAGTACCTAGATGTCAACAATAACTACTGGTTATTATTGGTTGATCGGGCAACCACTAATTACCATATGTCCACTATTGGTTGATTGGACAAGCACTAATTACCATATGTCCAAAGAATGGACATCCAGTACAATATAATGATGTCACCTAGTACCTAGATGTCAACAATAACTACTGGTTATTATTGGTTGATCGGGCAACCACTAATTACCATATGTCCACTATTGGTTGATTGGACAAGCACTAATTACCATATGTCCAAAGAATGGACATCCAGTACAATATAATGATGTCACCTAGTACCTAGATGTCAACAATAACTACTTCAGAATGTGTTGTCTAACATTATAGTACAATAGTATGATTTAAAAATTGCTTGTTTACATTCTGCTGAAATGTCTGTTGTAATTGTTGCTTAGGGATTAACAGACCTGGGTTAGAATCGAGACAGAATTCTGTTCTCTGCAATAATAATTGGAAAAAATAAAAACCCATAAGGTCCTAAAACAAAAACAAGAGCATAGTGTCACGGCAAGGGTGCATAATTCATTGTTTTACTATAGAATATTGCAATTTAATGTAATATGTGTAGTGCATATATGAATTGGCCACTTGGCAAAGGTGTTCTTGTCAATTTCAAAAGGGGTTAATTTAATTGTATGGGAGGTCAGAAGGTCTATAACCTGAATTTCTCTTTGAAGCTGAGGACTCCAACTGTAAGGAGTGAGAAGTCACACATAAGTGGCCTGGAAGTCTGGTTTAAATATAAACTAACTCTTTAGTTTGCCATATGTCTAGATTCCCTCTTAGATAGGGAGTCCTTTGATATTATTATTATTAGTAGTATTTATATAGCGCCAACTAATTCTGCAGCGCTTTACAATATTAACAAAGGGGGGTAAATTTACAATACATGAGACAATTACGCAGTGACACAGGAACAATAGGTAGATAAGGAGCCTGCTCAAACAAGCTTACAGTCTAGATGAGATGGGGTACAAATACACAACAGGGCAGCAAGGGTGGGTGGAAAAGTAGCAGAGCTGGATGTGAGAGACAGACTTGGGTAAGTATAGATAAGTTACTCTGGGAGTCCATAAGTATTTCTGAACAGATGTGTTTTGAGGGACTTCTTAAACAATTGAAAACTAGGGGAGAGTCTCATAGGGGTAGACAGGCTGTTCCAAAAGAAGGGCGCTGCCTGCGAGAAGTCCTGCAAGCGCGAGTTAGCAGTAAGGGTGTGAGCAGCGGACAGGAGAAGGTCACCGGCAGAGTGGAGAGACTGAGAAGGGGCATATCTATGAATCAGGGAAGAAATGTAAAAGGGGCTAGAGTTGGTTAGAGCTTTATAGGTAAGGGTTAGTATTTTGAATTCACACCTATATGATACAGGAAGCCAGTGTAAGGATTGACAGAGGGAGGAGGTATGGGAGGAACGACGGGTGAGAAAGATCAGCCTGGCGGCAGCATACATTACCAGTTGTAGTGGGGCAGTTTGGCTTTTGGGGAGACCAACTAGGAGAGAAATACAGTAATCCATGCGAGAGATTACCAGAGCATGAACAAGCTCCTCGGCAGCATCTTGCGTGAGAAAGGGGCGGATGCGGGCTATATTTTTAAGTTGGAATCGACAGGTTTTAGCAACATACTAAATATGTGGGGCAAAGGTGAGGCCTGGATAAAATATAACAACAAGACAATGAGCTTGCAAGGATGGACTGATGCAAGCCCCATCAACTTGCAGGGAGAGCAAAGGAGGAGGATCAGCATTATGAGGGGGGAAAATAAGAAGCTCAGTTTTAGAGAGATTGAGTTTCAGAAAACAGGAGGACCTCCAATCAGAAATAGAAGAAAGGCAAGCAGTGGCACATTGCAGGACCGCGAGGTAGAGATCAGGGGAGGAGAGATATATCTGGGTGTCATCGGCATACAGATGGTAGCAGAATCCAAAGGAGTTAATGGGTTTGCCAAGAGAGGCAGAATAAAGAGAGAACAGAAGGGGACCAAGAAAAAAAAAAAACCTGGTGTTCCAGTATCATATCCAAAAGAAACATTAATACTTACCCACAGATTAATAATTAAAGGATCACTATACTGTCAGGTAAACAAACTCCATTTCCTGACACTATATAACCCTTAGGTCCCCCCCACCCTCAGGATCCCCCTCCCACTGGGCTGAAGGGGTTAAAGCCCCTTCAGCCACTTACCTTTATCCAGCGCCAGGCTCCCTCGGCGCTGGTGACCTCTCCTCCCCTGCCGTCAGCTCCCGAGTGGAGCAGAATGCACATGCACGACAAGAGCCGCACGTGCATTCAAACAGTCCATAGGAAAGCATTTCTCAATGCTTTCCTATGGACGTTCTGCACGCTGAATTCAATTTTCGCATCCAGTGTCGCAGAAGCGCCTCTAGCGGCTGTCAGGAAGACAGCCACTAGAGGCTGGATTAAACCTGCAATGTAAACATCTGAAGGGTTAAAACATGGGGGGACCTGGCACCCAGACCACTTCATTGAGCTGAAGTGGTCTGGGTGACTATAGTGTCCCTTTAAGCCTATATTGGGTCACAAGTAAGAAGTGACATATCTATGGAATGGAAAAATAGTAACAAATTCATAGATGCAGTCATTATTTCTGTGGCAAGTGCAAAAGAGGAGATAGAAGAAAAAGTTTCTATTTGTATTGATTTTATTCTGGAACACAAGGGTGGTCACGTATTGTCTCTAATACACAGGGTATATATCCAATGCTGTTGAAATGTGTATTGTACTTGCTTGGGGCCAAAATCTAATTTTGAGTAAGTCACCCTCTTACTTGCCAGAGACCCACTGGGCAGAAGTTTTACTTTGAAAACCTGAGTAAGTGATTAGGACTTGTGTTATTTTATCCCTTTTGTTTTTATCTGTTGTTGGTGTAACTATAATTTGATTGTCATTGTATATTTTTGTATGCATTGTGACTATTTTTGCTCAATAAATATTCCTTTATTAAGTTCTGCCTTTGTCTGGTAAAGAATCACATTACCTGAAGAGACTAATTTGTGTTTTGCAATTGCTTAAGTATTGTGCCAAGTTGTATTTGGTGGGTTTTATTATCAAGGTACCTGGGGGACCAAGGCATCCCATTTATAAATTGTCTTGGTGGTGGCAACGTTAAAACAGTAATATTTATATTATTGTAATTAAGTGTGGGTGGTGTTAAAGGGGATTTTAGCATTATTTCCAGTGTAGTGCAGACAAATACTGAACTTTAACCCTTTCACCCCCACAACAACGTCATGCACACTCTTGAAGTAAGGTGCGTTCGTGACAAAGAAGATAAAACAAATTTGTAATATTGTCCTCTTGAAAGGAGAATATATAATATTTATAACAGGTGTATTAAAATATATAATTATAGGGTTCATTATATCTGTTGCAATTATTTCAAATTATTATTAGTTAAATATGTTTTTCGTCTACCTAAAACACCTGACACATTCAAACAACTGACACAGATTTTAGTTTGCAATTACCACCTGCCTTCCTGAACAACACTTAGCAGGGAAGTATTGTCCTCCCTACGTCACTTGTGTGAATCAGTTTCTAAAGAGGAGTTGTCTAAGGTAGACAGAGTGTGCACTTCACAACAAACATATGGTGTGACCCTAGCATGCAGCCTGCTTTCTTGCCCTTAAGAGCACATTGGTTGAAGCCAAATGTCCCTTTTGGTGACATGAGTGGAGACAGTGTAGGGTATACATCTTTTCTGCTACCAGCTGATATTATGGATCTTAGCTCAGCTAATATTCTGGAAGCTATTTGAGTTATGCTAGAAAAGTTGATTGAAGAGATAGCAGGCACAGCAGTACATGAGCGCTGTGTAGTGCGTGATGGAGGAGCCAATATGGTTAAAGCTATCAGAGATGAGGGTTTTATTGGTGCGTGCTGTGCACTTCCAACTAATGTAGAGGATTGCAGACTTTGCAGCCTATTAGAAAGATAGATTGATGATGAGATGATGGAACATATCCTCGAGCAGCAGAAAGTGATACATTCCTTATCATCCAAGATTAACATAGGAATGACATGACCACTGGGGAGTAATAAATGGGTAGTTAGCGTATAGTAGTGCAGTCCTTAAGTCTTTTAATGCGATCACAGACAACTTAAGTTAAGCCACACAGAGCTTTAGGCAGGTGATTCCATTATTCACCCTTCTAAAGAACAAAATAGAAGCAATACTAGAGAACTGTGAGATTGAATCAGATATAAGTGGTATATTTTATTAAGTGGTTTAAGTAGAAATTAAATGGTTGCATGATATTAATAAAATGAGGACACCACTCTAGTGTTCATGCTGGCCAACATTTGTGACCCAAGAACAAAGGGGAATTTGGCTGTGAGAAGTAATAACCTGCCTATGTGAAAAGACAGACACACTTATAAAGTATGTAGATGCAGAGAACTAATAAAACTCCTTGTAGCAGCAGCACCGCTACGCAGGAGAGATATTCCCACCTTAGTTGGTGTCCATGGTCATGGTGTTCCCTGTAGAGGCAGACATAGTGGTGCATCAGCTGTCTGGGCCAAGGTCTCAGCCACTTTGGTGGGAGTAGCTTCTCTGAAATGGGGTAAGCATACTTTTCAAAACCTTCTTGGCAATTACTACAGAGCCTCCTACTTACTGGGTAGTCAAATGTGCCCAGGCCTTAGGTTAATTCCACAAAAAAATGCTATAATGCCCACTCACCACTGTTCTGAGTGAGAGAGTTTTCTCATTCGCTGCCAACATCCTAAATCCTGAGAGATCGCAGCTCTCAACAGATCTAGTTACATTTTCAAATTTAACCTGCCTAAGCTTGGCCACACTTCTCTACTTATTAATGCAGAATGATTTTAGAGGATCCAAAAAAAAGTTTTAATTTACTTTTTTGGCATATGGCTGCTATGTTTTCCCTGGGTTCAATTTCTATGTTTGCTGTTGAGTGGATATCCCCCTTTAGGAGTTTTTGTGAGTAGGGCAGGACTGCTATTGCTTTGCCATGTGAAGCACTGCATTTTTTTTAAAACACTTATAAGCAGGCACCTGATATAAGTAAAAAATCTGCCACCTCTTTCCCAAAGACTGCTCCCACTCTTCTGAAGGAACTCCCTTTCTTCCAATCTACCACCTTTTCCGTGGACTCACATCCATTTCTTTTTTAATTGGCTGTGAGAATGTACATGAAGTTGCATTATTTTAATTGCACAAAAAACAATTGCTTTATTTATGACTTTCAATTTGCATTAATCTTGTTATACAAACATGATTATTTAATTTCCATAGAAATTAATGGTTGATCGAAATTCAGTAACAAAATGAAAATGTTACCTAATTTCAGCTGTATCGAATAGATATTGTTACCGAAAGCAAGGAATTATGCTGGATGGAGTCTATATATCTCCCCAGATTCTGCAATTTGTGTAATTAATACTTTGTGTAATTAGCCCCATGGAAATGTGTTGTATTCAAAATATTGTACTTTATATATGTGAATATGTTTGGGCACTGGGGTGGAGCACTTGGAGAGTAGGGTGGGCCAGTGCTCCACTCCACATTTTGGAGGTTGTTTGGAAACTGCAGGTGAGGAGTCCAGTTCCAGAGTTTCAACCCAGATTTACCTCACCTGAAAAAGATAGTAATTGCAGGTGCTTTTAAGTACTCCCTTGCCAAAGGAGGAGTAGAGATTGTGTTTTTATTCCTGTGAGTGGAAAGAGAGAACTGAAAGAACATAAAACAGTAAGGTGGATATTTATGTTTGGAAATGGACAAGCCATCCAACCCAGTTTAGTTTATTATTTTGTTAAGTTAGTGCTCAGAAGAGCAAGGATTTTGTTTTTCTTTATTTTGTAACACTTTGTTTTACCTTACTGCACATTGTTGAATTTTGGAACCACAATAAAAAGAGCAAGTCCTTTTACCTCATCCAACGTGTGAAGTGTCTTAGAAGCCTGAAAAGACTGTGTGTTTAACCCTAATCCCAGGACAAGGTACCAAAGGAAAGGAGTCCTTTTGTCACAAAATGTAACCAAATTTTGCACGGTTTTAGAAAAATGTCTAAATTATAGGCCAGCATTAACCAAAAATTATTTCCATGCACTTCTCTAATAAATTATGCTCTGCTGGTTAGTTAAGTTAAAAGGCAGGAATGAAAACAACAATAAAAAGAAATAATATAAAACTCAATACCGATTGTAATGAATTGAAAACTGAAATGCTTAATTTAGGCTACAACTGTAACTATAGTTCAATTGGACAGAGAGAAAAAAATATCTCCAGGCATTTAAGCCGTATGCAAATTTATCGGGTCACAAAAGAGCAGCAATGTTTCGACCTACTACGAGGTCTTTGTCTTTAGCTTGACAAAGACCTCGTAGCAGGTCGAAACGTTGCTGCTCTTTTTTGATCCAATAAATCTGCCTACGGCTTTAACACCTTGAGTGCCTGGAGACCTTTTTTTGGTCTGCCAGATCATTGTGGAATTGCTGGTCCTACTCCAGTGCACATGGTGTCTACTGGAATTGAGTACGGCTCCTCTAATTTTGTATAGTTCAATTGGAGACTTTTTTTTTACATTGGCTGATGGTGTTTAGTCATAAACTTCCAAGTATATAATCAATGTGAAACATAAGTTATAGAAGGTGGTATGAATATGTTAACACATCTATGCTACTTTGAAAATAAGAAAATTAAATTCTAAGCAAAGTAAGATCAATTAAGGACCATTCTTTAAATGTATGTATTTGTTATGTGTGTAAGAAATAGATCATGATGGAATTTCAGATAAATAAAATGTCACAATCAATAGTGTGCTTTTTAAACTGTATTAGCTTTAAAATCATAAATATGCAGTGTATGATTTGTGCTGAATTACTCAGGCATGATCTCAACAAAAGTTATTGTGCTTGCTTGTGTTTTTTTTTTTTTCAACAGTCTGAGCATGTGGAAGTGGCAGGGGTAACATTCGGAAACATTTCACTGCCAAGTTTCCTGATCCGAGGTTTAAAATAGACAAGACTGGGAAAGGAAGTGAGGACTTTCACCAGATGTCTCTGCATGGGACAGAGATTTTCTTTATTTTTCAAAATTCACAAGAACATATCCCACAGTTTCCCTTGTGGTCTATTTCTGTTACACTCATAGAATTGCAGTACTTTTTTTTTAAGTCTTCACCAGAGATCTATAGCTTAAAATAATAACACAAAACTGAACATTCATAAATGTCTGCATTTTAAAAATGCTAATGGACATTGGTTACAATTTGTCTCGACCTATTCAGGTATGGTTTTCCATTTTTATTATATGTTCTCTTTTCCCTTTATTTCTTTTTTATGACTGCCTCTTTTTTTTTTTTTTTTTAAATACATAACAAACTTCCAGGACAGCTGGAAAAAGGGAAAGCTTGTGACCAACATTTTTGAATACATTTATTGTCATACTGTTTTGTACCCATATAAGCAGATCAATATCTAACTTAGTCTGTCTGGCTTGTGCCATACTTTAGTTCCCAGAATTCTCAGCCAGATAATGGCATATCTACAGGGGAGCTTAAGTTATAGAATATATAATATAAGGTACTCGAGCAGTCCAATCAATGAGCAAAACAATATGATCTTTGCCCTACACTTGTAAATTGAATTTGAATAAATAAAATTATTTTTTGCAACTACTGTATTTGATGATGATTCATTGCATTAAAGACCTCTATGTGGACAATAGAGAACTATCCTTCAGCAGGGCCGGACTGGGTATGAAAACCAGCCCTGGAAAAAAATCCATACCAGCCCCATAGCATTGCGTAATTATACCGGCACAACGTCATTTTCTTGTTCATAAAAGGTAAAATCATGCATTTTAAAGCACATTTGAAGAGTGAATTATTTATAGATAAGAGATATAAAAGCACACAAGGCCTTATACATAAAGCGTAAGAAAAGTGTAAACGTGGCGCAATCATCAAGAGTAGACCATTTATTGCTAGGGTGATTAGACTATATTTAGAACTTTGCCCCACAATAGCTCTTTATGTAGAACCCCCATTGTTCCAAATATCATAGTAGACCATTATCCCATGCAATTGTGTCTGCCCCATCAAAATTGTCCAAATAAAGAATAATCAAAGAGCTTTACTTCAAAGTATAGAAAACACAAATGGTTTCCAAAATTTATTAACTTAACATATATAAATTACTCATAAACACACAAAACAGTAGTAAATGCAAATAAACTTTTAGAGGTAACAAAAAGTGAAAATGTTATACTAGACAGTAATTAAATATTTTTAACAGTTATAATAAGCTTGCTGTTAATTCTGTAACAGTACAAAACGTGTACCTTTGGAATTCAATAAAGTTTAAATACCTTGAAACATATTGCTGACTAACTTTCTAGTCCAATTTTAGCACAGGAAAATTGTACCAGTACCATGGCAAGCAAACCAACAGTTTTCAAAATGTAATGTACAAACATTACTCAAAAAAGTGCTTTAAAACAAGTAAATTAGTTTAACAGTAGATAAAAACAGGGCTCATTACCCTTTAGGACATACCTGTCTAACCTGTGCTCCCCCAGATGTTGCTAACTACAACTACCATGATTCGTTTAATGAAACAGATGACCAGGGAATTATGGGAGTTGTAGTTCAGTAACATCTGGGGAGGGTGCATGTTGGACAGCCCTGCTTTAGGAGGTTGCAATGTGTAAACATATAGAGGATAAAATATGTAACAACTTTTAAAAGTAATAACTTAAAAAAAAAAACAATCCAGTCAAAATCTAGAAAAAGAAATATTGACCAACATTGTAATTTACTGACATGCTTGTAAGTTATGTAAGCAACATCTCTTGTAGCAAGCTGCTTTTCGAAGCCAAAACATCAATGATGGTTTCATTGCTTAGTCCAATCAAGGCCTCTTTCTCCACTGACATTAGCATAAAGGCCTCCAAATGTGTTTGAGAGAGGGAATTTCTCAGTCTGTTCAAGATGTATTTAAGTTTTGAAAAAGACCTCTCACATGCTACTTGCGAAGAGGAAAGTGTCAGTTTAAATTTGCATGCATTAAAACCTTCAGGTATCTCCAGCAATTTATTTCACACATATTGCAGTTAATTAAAGCTGTATTGATTGGCCAGGAATTATATTATTACTCAAAGTACCCCATGTTATAAGTTGTTTTTTTTCCCTCAGACTACTTAGCCAGACAATGCTACTCATGCCACTCTCAATGTTTTCTTTGCCTTTTAGATAACATAAACTACCTACATCATCCTTTCATCCCACTTAACTTTAACCAATGTGACATATTTGCAGCCAATACCCTTTTCACGTATATTTTGTTTTTATTGAAAATATTGGAGTAAGAATAGTACAGTACAAATAATAAAAAGTATGTGCATGTTATAAAATACAGCAAACTTACAAAAAAGAAGATGCAAAGGAAACAGTAGAAAACTAGGATACAAATACACAAGGTTATTTACTTCAGTGATAATTGCTAAAAATTCAAAGATAATATCAAAACCTAGGCCAAAACAGCCAAATTGGGGCGAAGGGAGGGAATCATGCTTTCAGTTTGGCTTGTTTGGTCTTAAATTTGAAATTTACTTTTAATTCCCAAAAATTCTAATTTTAGTAAATATGCCTGAGGGACAAAGTGTGTATTGATATCAAAAAAAATACTTCCAAAGCCCTGGATTACCCAGTATTGCTGCCAAAACATAATTTGTCTTGATCATTTTGCCATTTTTGGCACTATGCACTAATCACATACATATTTAACCTTAAGCTTCCTAAAACAATGCCTCATTCAGTTGGGAGTATTGCAAAGTTCTGGTCTGGAAAGCACACAGTTTTCACTTTGTGCATTTTTGTGAAATAGCCTATTTAGACACTGAGAGAGAATATATGGTGTTACCATCAACACTTTAATGCTTCACAATTGGTCATTATCAAATCCTACATCTTAAAAGCAACTCATATTTACCACTTTCTGACTATATATATGCAACCACTTGTTCAGGCACTCTGTGTCATCCAACTTAATTATTGCAACTCATTAGTGCCTCAATTGCCCTCTTACAATACAAAGAAAATTATTCAGTGAGTCATATTATTATTGTCATTTATATAGCGCCAACAGATTCCATAGCGCTTTACAATATTATAAGAGGGGGGGATTTAACTATAAATAGGACAATTACAAGAAAACTTACAGGAACAATAGTTTGAAGAGGGCCCTGCTCAAACGAGCTTTCAATCTATAGGAGGTGGGGTATAAAACACATTAGGACAGGAAATAGCAATCAAATAAGATGGGAGTGAAGTAGAGCTGGAGGAGAGAGTAGAGTGCTGCCCTTTAGGAGAGAGCAAGAGACAGGTATGTGAGTAGAGGTTACTCTGGGAGGCCATAAGCTTTCCTAAAGAGACGGATTTTAAGGCACTTAAATGATTAAAGACTAGGGGAGAGTCTGATGGAGGTAGGCAGGCTATTCCATAGGAAGGGAGCCGCCCGTAAGAAGTCCTGCAAGTGTGAGTTGGCCGTATGGGTGCGAGCAGCGGATCCGAGAGCGGAGGGACCGAGAAGCGGCATACCTATGGATCTGTGAAAATATATAAGAGGGGCTAGAATTGTTTAATGCTTTATAGGTATGGGTTAGTACTTTGAATTGACTCCTATATGATACAGGGAGCCAATGTAAGGACTGACAGATGTGTGAGATGTGAGAGGAGTGACTGGAGAAGAAAGTCTGCGTCAGCATTCATTACAAACTGTAGTGGGTCAATACGGCTTTTAGGAAGACCAGTTAGGAGAGGGTTACAATAAGCCAATGCGAGAAATTACTAGAGCTCGTTAGTAGCATCTTGTGTAAGAAAAGGGCGGATGCGGGCTATGTTTTTAAGATGGAATCTGCAGGATTTGGTAACATACTGGATGTGAGGCTCAAAGGTGAGGCCAGAGTTAAGTATAACACCAAGACAGCGCGCTTGCAAGGATGGACTTATGTGGATACCACTAACTTGAAGGGAGAGCGAAAGAGGAGCATCAGTATTAGGAGGAGGAAAGACAAGGAGTTCAGTTTTAGAGAGATTGAGTTTCAGAAAGTGGGAGGACATCCAGTCAGTGATGAAAGAAAGGCGAGCAGTAACACATTGCAGGACGGCAGGGGAGAGATCAGAGGAGGAGAGATCAGCATACAGGTGGTAGTGGAATCCAAATCAGGGAATACGTTTGCAGTATAAAGGCAGTATAAAGAGAACATAGAAGGGGACCAAGGACAAAGCCAACCAAGACAGGACGAAGAATATTTTATTTAATTATTATTAAGTAACTATTTAATTACATTATTTATTATTTAAATTGCAGTCTACGTATTGCCTTAGAATTATGTGATGCAAAGCACAGTAAATGACCAAATTAGCATTTTTGTATTGCGATATTGTATTTAACTTTTAAGTCATTACAGCCAGGAGTGATATAGGAGACAGGAAACTGGCTGTTGCTTTTGTGCCAGATAAGGTATTTCAGTATTAATGTCTCACTTTCCTTCTCAATGTGTCTCAACAACTAAATCCAGAGTAATTTCAACTTCTGGAAATGACAAAATGACGGCAGGGGAGAGATCAGAGGAGGAGAGATCTGCATACAGGTGGTAGTGGAATCCAAATCAGGGAATACGTTTGCAGTATAAAGGCAGTATAAAGAGAAAATAGAAGGGGACCAAGGAAAAAGCCAACCAAGACAGGACGAAGGAAGGAGATATCATTAGAAAAGGAGACATTGAATGAGCGTTGGGAGGAATAAGAGAAAAACCATGAGAGGACAGAGTCACCAAGACCGAGTGATTGAAGAGTTTGAAGAAAGTGTCAAAGGCAGCAGAGAGGTTAAGAAGAATTAGTATGGAGTAGTGGTCTTTGGCTTTAGCTGTGATCAGGTCATTAGTAACTTTGATAAGAGCAGTCTCAGTAGAGTGGAGGGGGCAGAAGTCATTTTGAAGAAGGTCAAGGAGAGAGTTGGAATTGAGAAAGTGAGATATATTCCATGCTGTGATTGGTTTCATAATTATTCATAGCCTTCTTGACAATAATAGTTTACAACCTATTAAAATTCTGCCCTTAAGTCGCATATCCAAACATTGAAATAAATAGTCTAAACCAATCGTAGGCAACTTTTGGCACTCCAGATGTTTTGGACTACACCCCACATGATGCTTTGCCAGCATTATGGGTGTAAGAGCCTTATGCGGGATATAGTCCACAACATCTGGAGTGCCGAAGGTGGACTACCCCTGGTCTAAACAATAACATAGGTGGGGCAAGATTTCATATGAATAAAGAGTTAGTTGTGTAAGGTTTGGCAAAATATCAACAATGCTTCCATATGTCAATGTAAAGAGTGTCATATTTAATAGAATAGGTAGAATTGATCATGTATGGCAGGGATCTCAAACTCTGGCCCAGATGCTAATGCCTTCAAACTTTGAAAATTCTCTAAACGCAATAAATGACCAAAGAATCATGGCAGTTTTTGATCTGCATAATGGGGGAGGGATGGGTTTGAGATGTGCAATTTAGGGTTTTATTTTATTATATTTTCAGCATCTTAATGCAATACACTAAACATGATTTTAAAATTATAATTCTGGACTCTGCAAAATATAGTATGAACATGTGGGTATTTCAGATCTTATTAACTATAACTCCCATTCTCCTCTGCCAATTATAGTTATGGGACACAGAGGAAAGCTAGAGGATCATCAAAGTTGAGTCCATAAAGGTTCTAGAACCCACGAGGACACTATGACAATATCAGATAGGGGAGACAGAAACACCTCTCCTAAACCCACAACATTACAGAGTTGCATCAGTGAACACCTCAACAGTGCAATGGGGAATCTACAATCTACAAGCAGTTAAAGTCTACTTCTGGCTCCTCCTACACATAGAAAAAATCAGAGGGTGGTTAATATTTTATTTAATTATTATTAAGTAACTATTTAATTACATTATTTATTATTTAAATTGCAGTCTATGTATTGCCCTAGAATTATGTGATGCAAAACACAGTAAATGACCAAATTAGCATTTTTGTATTGCGATATTGTATTTAACTTTTAAGTCATTACAGCCAGGAGTGATATAGGAGACAGGAAACTGGCTGTTGCTTTTGTGCCAGGTATTTCAGTATTAATGTCTCACTTTCCTTCTCAATGTGTCTCAACAACTAAATCCAGAGTAATTTCAACTTCTGGAAATGACGATTGTTCCAGTATGTGCCAGTTTGACAGTGCAACATTCTTTAAATAATAGGACATTATTCCCTGGAACACAAAGGATAGGAGAAATGACTCCCATAATCAGAAGCCTTTGGCTGGCACCAGCTAACATTTATATCTAGCAGCTGGGTCGTGACATTGGCGTAAGGTTCCCTACACAGCTGTGTGGTGCCTTTGCCAACATTTAGTCTCATTGTGAATGCCTGACCCAGCTGCTCTAAAATATTTAGTCCTTACTATGTACATCTATTCTTCTAGAAAAGAAAAAAACATGGAATTGTATTAGACTGCTTGTAGATTTGTTCTTTCCCCCTCCCCACCCCCCCAAGAAACAATATAAAAGATGGTCTTCAATCACTTGTATAAATCATGTTTCCCCACCTACTGTAATGTACAGCATATTAGTACAGATGGATTGATTGCATTATAACCCAATAATTTAATTTTTTTTCTTTATAAGAATATTTTTTTTCTACTTCATTATAGATAATAATAATAATTATTATTGCCATTTATATAAGTGCCAACTTATTCCGCAGCACAGATCAAACACATTCCCATATTCTAGCTCTATCTTGTATAGATAATTCTCCGGATACACCTTTTTTTCTTATGTTCTAAACATATTAAACGTGTTAGATCAAAGGTTATGTTTTTATATTTAATATTCAGCCATTACATGTAGAAGTTAAGCCAGATAGATTTACAGACAGTCTGAGGTATAGATAAATAACTTTTATTCTATTGCTTACCTCACCTGTTGTCTTTTATTCTTTTTACATTTTTTTACATTGTTGTGTTACCCAACTACACTTTTCCGTGATTTAAAGCCAATCATAGTTAATCATAGAGTTGCTTGAGCACCAATTATTATTATTTATAAAAATGTCACCATACAGTGCCAACATACTCTGCAGATCTTTACAATTATACAATAGGGCTAATTTACAACATGTAATTGACATACAGCATTTTAACAGAGACAATAAGTGAAGAAGGCCATGTACAAACGAGCTTACAATCTATGAGGTGATAAAGACAACGCAATCAATGAGCATTTGATTAAGTTTGAAAAAGAACTGATTAATCGGAAAAATTCCAAAATCCTTAGGGATAAAGGGTGTTACCGGACTGGAAAAGTTAGAAGTTGGCAGAGAAAGTCACATTCTAGACCCCTTAAGGCAGATACGTTCCTTTAAGGAGACTACCGCAGAAGGAGTCACATTCACATAAATCTGCTCATTCATACCCAGATGCAGTTAAGTCTACCAGTGCCAAACAGTCCCATTACAATAAGGGAGGTCCTTACAAGTCAAGAGGCAAATCACCTACTGTAAGATCCAATAGATATAATATCAACAATACCCCTGTTTGTAATCCTAGACCTAGGATTAGTTCAATGGAATAGAGAAGAGAGGTAATTCAGGAAGATATTGATGGTGCCCCACTTGATCTGGGAGCAAGGCCTAAGGTCCAAAACCCAAGATTAAAGTCCTTCAAGAAAGAGGAATGTTTTAGGGGATGGCATAATGCACACCCCCAAACCATTTCCACTGTTCACGTGTTTAGCCAGCTGAAAAAGGGACGCACCCAGAGGGGAAAAAGAGGGCATGGAGGATGCACTGAACATATTCACTAATCCACAATCCACAAGACAAGATCATTTTCCATAATCTTCTGTTCTTATTAAATAAGCAAGATTAGTTTAAGCACAATCTAGATGCACTGTGGTGAATGCAAATATCCCCTCAGGTTTAAGCGCTTTACAATATTATAAGAGGGGGGGATTTAACTATAAATAGGACAATTACAAGAAAACTTACAGGAACAATAGTTTGAAGAGGGCCCTGCTCAAACGAGCTTTCAATCTATAGGAGGTGGGGTATAAAACACACTCTACATATTACCCTCAGACAGATATGGGTTATTTCATACAGATCTTCTATGAATTGGTACAAAAGGACTTACAAGCCCTTTGTAAAAATGCCAAAATTAAGAATAGATTTGTATTGAATAATCTGTCTAATAGAGAATTGATGGCCCTGAAGAATCTCAAAAAGAACAAATAGATCATTATCATAGGGACGGATAAAGGCGGTGGCATTGTTATTTTAGATAGGCAGGACCATGGACGTAGGAACCGGTGGGGATGGGGGGGACGCATCCCCCCCAGCAAATCATGCGGGGGGGACAGGTTATGGAGAAATCCCCCCCAGCTCCGCCGGCCCCCCTCATGTTGCAGCCGCCCGAGCGCTCTGCAGAGAGCCTCAGGCGGCTGCAGCTTTGCCTGGGCTGGTGCGTCCAGGAGGGCGCACCGCCCGGGCGCAGCATGAGGAGAGGGGCTGACAGGAGGGAAGCACTCAGCGCTCCCTCCTGTCACTCCCTCACTGTAGCGTGGCCAAGCCCTGTATGGTCCACGGGTACAGGGAGCATCTGTCTCCTGTACCCGGCCGGACTAAAAGGAAGTGCACACTGACTCACACAAAAGCTCCCTGTACCCGCGGACCATACAGAGCTCGGCCATGCTACAACAGAGGTGGGGGAGGGTGGGGGGATAAAATGACGGGGGAGGAAGAACTGACAGGGGGGAGGGAGGGGGGAGGAAGAACTGAAGGGGAGGGAAGAAACTGACAGGGGAGGAGAGGCTGGAAGAAACTACAGTATGCCTGACAGGGTAAGGAAGAAACTCAGTTGGGAGGTGCCACTGACACAGGATGGGGAGGAAGAAATTACGTGTGATGGGGAGGAAGAAATTGACAGGATGGGGATGAAGAAACTGACAGGATGGGGAGGAAGAAATTGACAGGGAGGGGAATTGACGGGGGAGGGAGGGGGAATGAGAGTGGGGAGGGGGAGGGGAGAAGAGAGTGACAACAGGGAGAGAAGAGAGTGACAAGGAGGGGGGTAGAAGAGAGTGACAAGGAGGGGGATAGAAGAGAGTGACAAGGGAGGGGGAGAAGAGAGTGACAAGGGGGAGAAGAGAGTGACAAGGGGGGGAGAAGAATGTGACAAGGGAGGGAGGGGAGAAGAAAGTGACAAGGGAGGGGGGGAGAAGAGAGTGACAAGGGAGGGAGAGGGGGGAGAAGAGAGTGAAAAGGTAGGGAGAGGGGGGAGAAGAGAGTGACAAGGGAGGGGGGAGAGATTGACATCCATCACACACACCCACAATCACACACAATGCACCCCTTACACACAAAGACAATGCACCCCTTGCACACAGAAAAACACACAATGCATTACACACACAATGAATTAGACACACACACACAAGCAATGCAACCCTTACACACAATGCATCCCTTACACACACTCAATACACCACTTAAACACACTCAATACACCCCTTACACACGCACACACTGCATCCCGTACATACACAGAAACACACCTTGCAGCCCTTACACATACAAACACAGATTCACACAATGCATTCCTTACACACATATCAGGACATCCCCTACACACTCCACCCCCTGTGAACAAACTCATTGGTGGAACATGAAGGTGGACCCTGGGACCCAGACCTTGAGCTGTGTAAAGGTCCCCCAAAAAATGGAGCTGCTTCCCGTTCTCCCAGAACATTGATTTTTGTGACCACAGTTACAAACAGCCTCCAGAGAGCCTGTTCTACACCAGACCAGTGGAGCCAGACTGCAGCTAGAGCCCATCATCATCCTCATCTGGTTGTAAGTAGGCAATCTATCATATTATTCGTGGCACTAATCTCTAATTTACCTCACATTAAAGAAACACTATAGTTCCCAGAACCACTGCAGCTTATTGTAGTGGTTCTGGTGTCTATAGCCTGTCCCTGCAGGCCTTTTAATGTAAACACGGCAGCACTCCAGCACTGGCGTTAGGTAACATGGCAGATCATATGGGTGGGGCATTGTAATGTCACATGGGAGGGGGCGGCAAACTTTAATTTTGCCTAGGTCGGCAAAAATCCTTGCACTGGCCCTGGCCGGGTGTCACGTGACTACCCAGCGCTCAGTCTGACACTGCGCCTGCCGGACGTCCAGAGGTCTCCCTGCTATGTCAGGTAAAAGGGGGGACAAAGGTAGAAAAATAATTGGAAGGGTTTATGGGGGTTACTAATATGGATGGGGGAAGGGGTTAGTAGAAAAATAATTGGAAAGGGTTAGGGGGGCTACTAATAAGGATAGGGGGAGAGGGGTAGGTAGAAAAATAATTGGAAGGGTGGCTACTAATATGGATGGAAGGAGGGGGGAGGTAGAAAAATTATTGGAAGGGGTTAGGGGAGTACTAATATGAATGGAAGGGATAGGGTGGGTTCTAATATACATGGAAGGGGTTAGGGGGTACTTATATGCATGGAAGGGTAAGGGGGGTTAATATGCGTGGAAGGGGTAGGTGGGGTTCTTTTGTGCATGGAAGGGGTAGGGGTGGTTCTAATATTCATGGGAGGGGTAGGGGTGGTTCTAATATTCATGGAAGGGGTAGGTGGGGTTCTAATATAAATGGAAGGGGTAGTAAAATGTATGGAATGCATTTCTGACAGTGTCACTGAATGACAGTTAGGAAATGTGGTCACCCTAAGTCAGGGGCAGTATTACACAATCTGTATATGTATAAAACAAATATAAAAAGTAATCTGCAAAGTACAAAATGTTTGTGTCATATGTCGTGCTAAAAATTAAGCTAGGAATATGCATATTTTTTTAATATAATTTTTAGAATAATGATACAGACATTTTATTTCTTACAATTGTGATGATTCTTTTTTCCTCTCTATATTCAAGGGACACTATTGTCACCAGAACCACAACAGCTAAACGTAGTAGTTCTGGTGTCTATAGCTTGTCTTTGCAGGCTTTTTAATGTAAGCACTGCCATTTCGTAAAAAGGCAGTATTTACATTACTGTTGAGGAATACCTCTAGTGGACACTCAGATGGCCACTAGAGGTGCTTCCTAGTCGAGACATGAATGGCGCCCTATGAAGTATCTGCGCATGTGCGGCAAAGCTGCGTATGCGCACCAGAGAGCAATGACGCTTCTGAATAGAAGCATTTTATTGCTCCCTGCTCGCACCCTCCTATTTCGTCATTTTGACGAAATAGGGGGCGCGGCATCAGGAGGATCCCGGCGCTGTATCCGGGTAAGTAAAATCCGTTCCCTGTAGTGACCCTTTAATGTTATTATTTAATCATTTATATAGCAACTGCAAATTCTGTAGTGCTGTACAATGGGATAAACAACTCCTAGTTTACGGAGTAAGAATATACCCGGCGAGTAAAAATGCTATCCCCCCCCAGATTTTTTGGGGTTCCTATGCCCATGGGCAGGACTATATGAAGGAAGCATATAATATACTGGGTCATACAGATTATTACAGAAAATTATGTTTTGATCCATTATTTAAGCTCATGAAAGAACTACACCATGTAGTTGAATTGGCTTTCAACAGTGGAGCTATGGAAAAAAGTAAAGAGGATATCTTCTTTCGGCCACAGGTAATGTCCCAATATTTTATTATTTAACCACCATCCACAAGTCTTTGCATAATCTGCCTAGTCGTCTGATCATTTCCTCAGTTAGATCTCTTACATCCCCCATGTTCAAATGGGTAGACTTTCACTTGCAAAGATTTTTTCCAGCACCTACCATCCTATATTTGAGATACAGGGCATGTGCTTTCATTAATTCAGGATATTGAGTGGTCTGAGAATTATAGTTGGGTCCCTATAGATGTCTCGGCCCTGTATTAGAACATCGATCATAATTTGGGGCTGCAAGCCTTAAATTATTATCTCTCTACTGATCCCCTATTGCCTATTACTCCTTCCTCAGCCAATTTATTCATGGGCTTCTGGAAACTTTGTTTTGTTCTTGATAGCCCATATTGGATGGGGCGACTCACCTTCTATTTCCGCTTTATAGATGATATGCGGATCATATGGGAAGATGGGTGGAATGAAATTGATGATTTTATCGCTTACCTGAATGACAATGATTAGGGGCTGTCTTTTACATTCAATAAACACAGAACTAAGATTTTTTTGGATCTGTCACTTAGGGGAAGTGTAGACAGCATCCTCACTAAAACGTATCAAAAACAAGTCAATGTAAATGGATTTTTACATGCAGGAAGTGGGCACCATCCTATTTGGATCAATAATGTCCCTTCGGGACAATTTATAATGATAAAACATAATTGTTCCCTTGTGGAAGATTTTGAGAGAGAGTCACTTGCACTCAGCTAGTGGTTTGTTGAGAAAGCGTATCCTCCAAAGATGATCAAAAAGGCATATCTAAAAGTGTGTATTATACAGAGAGAACATCTAATTAAGATTAAGCCAGACAGTTTTGAATCCCCTTTCCCTACCATCCATTCTGGTTTGCATGAAGCCATATTATGACCATGGGCGTCCGCAGGAATTTTTCCAGGGGGGGGCAAAATTGTAATGACATCCATGCTTGGTACCTTTTTGACAGTGTCATGAAAGGGAAGGGGCATAGCCATTATCACATAAAGCCAGGGTGAATAGCGTTTTCACAACTATGGTATCAGGAATATAGGTTTGTATTCCTGACACTATAGTGTTCCCTTAAGCAAATTAAGGGACATTTCTGGTCACCATAACAACTTCACCTAAATGAAAATGCTATGATGCCAGGAAGCCCCTGTGTGCTCGCTTTCCTTTAAGGGGTTAAATCGCTCTCAAATGGTTTAACCCCAAAGGCTTCCTCCAGCTCCAGGTCACTCAGTGGTATTTGGCTTCTGAAACAGAGTGTCAGGAAGTGCAGATTGACGTCAGGCATGGGTGCCGCTGATTGGCTAGAGTGGACAGTTGACACTCTAAGCCAATCGCTAGTTCCCGGTTCATAAAATCTTTTTACTTTTTTATGAATGGGGAGCTACTGATTGGCTTAGAGTGCCAGCTGACCGCTCTAGCCAATCAGCAACACCCCTACCCAACGGCACTCTGTGCTTCCTGACACTCAGTAAATAAAAGTGAACACATTAATACTGATATTTTTTGACCTTTGGAGATGAGAAGGTCCAGCGTTTCCCTGCCAGGCCCAGGTACCAAAGCCTTATGATATGGTGTCCATTATAAAGTGGAGGGTTCACTTAATTTGTCCTTCCTGCTCCAATCTCCTTTTCCTCTCCTTCATTTGACAGTCTTTTTTTTTTTTATTCTGACACTGTTTTCTATCCTTGGCCCCTTCTGCTCTTTTACCTTTCTGTTACTTTCTGCTTATTTTGCGCCCTTCTGCTCCTTTCTCATTCTGATCCCTTTCTGCTCCTTGCAGACCCTTTCTGCTCCCTTTTCTACTTTACCTTTGTGCTCCTTGCTGTCCCTTTCTGCTCTTTCTCTTACTTTACCTTTGTGCTCCTTCTGATTCTTTCTGCTCCTTTACCTTTGTCCTCCTTGCTGTCCCTTTGTGCTCCTTCCTGCTCATTCTCCTACTTTACCTTTGTGCTCCTTCTGCCCCTTCCAGCTCATTTCTGACCCTTTGTGCTGCTTTACCTTCAAGCTCCTTGCTGACCCTTCCTGTTCATTTCTATATATCTATAGGCTGCTGCACCCCCCAAAAAATCTATGGGCTGCTGCCCCCCTCCCCAAATCTATGGGCTGCTGCCCCCCCAAATCTATGGCTGCTGCCCCCCCCCCAAATCTATGGGCTGCTGCCCCCAAATCTATGGGCTGCACCCTTTGCAAATCCCACAAAATTGCTGCCCCCCTCCCCAAATCTATGGGCTGCTGCCCCCAAATCTAAAGGCTGCTGCCCTCCCAAATCTATGGGCTGCTGCCCCCCTCCCCAAATCTATGGGCTGCTGCCCCCAAATCTAAAGGCTGCTGCCCCAGAAAATCTATAGGCTGCTGCCCCAAATCCTACCAGAGCTGCCCCTCCCCAGCTCCTGGGCTGCTGCCCCAAAATCATGGGCTGCCCCTAGAAAATCATAGGCTGCTGCCCAAAATCTATAGGCTGCCCAAAAAAATCTAGGCTGCTGCCCCCCCCCAAATCTATAGGCTGCTGCCCCCCCCAAATCTATAGGCTATCTCAAACCCTCCCCCCATCCCTCACTTACCTGATCTGTAGGCTGTCTCTGGCTGCATGTGTTGCTCCCCTGCGGTTTCAATCAGCAGAGAGAAGCAGGGATAAGATGCAGCTTCCTATCCCTGTCTCTCTCCATACACAGCTCATATTAGGGGGAAGATGGACGGGGGCCCAGGGCAATTTTTGCACTGGGGCCCTGTAGTTTCTAATTAAGCCTCTGACTCAGCTCTAGTGGGAACAGCAGTGGGGTCTGTAAAGGTGACCCTTTCCCTCTTTATGATGCAATCCCGTAGTCTGTCCTGGATAATGACTCAGAAAAAATACGAACATAGAGTAATAACGTAATATACAAGAAATCCAAGGTATATCACAAGTGAATACTCACACAAATGGAGACGATATTAGGCTCGAAGTATACGCAGTGTGTAAGTGTTAAAATGTCTCACTAAAAATACCACAATTTACACAAATACACACTATAGTATAAAATGTTATGTTTTTAAGGTAAAAGGTTTTTACACCATTAAAAAAAAAAAGGCTTTCTACTGATGTAAAGATGCTTCTATGGACGTATATAATGTATACATCTGTTTTACTCTGTTAACTGTAAATAAGCGCTACACTGTGTTTTTGTTTTGAGGTTTATTGATGGGGTGTGTATGAGGGGATAACACAGCAGCTAAAAAGTTAAATATTTGGTATTCACAATTGGAAAATTCTCTTTTAAAATAAGCGCTAGTACACGTCACTACTTTTATAAATACCAGTTTTGCCTTCATTCAGCCTTTTTTCTGAAGGTGGACACATTTTGTTATTTCACTGATTATGTGTTTGAAACGCCATGGTTCAGCCGGCACAGATGTTAGAAAAAAATGTAAGTATGGCCCTCATTTGGCATTGTTCAATTATACTATTACATTTGGCTTCTTTAAAAGTCACACATTGCCATTAGGCCAGTCAATGAAGTTAGAGTTATTTTTGTCCCTCATGTGGCTAGATTGTATAATGAGTTATTATAAGTGATTATAATTAAACATTTTAAAAAAAGCTCTATAGCAGTGATGGTGAACCTTTTTGAGCCCGAGTGCCCAAACCGCAATACATGCCAACTTTTTTTTCCCTCAAAGTGCCAACACGGCAATTAAACCTGAATACTGAGGTTTAAGTTTAGAAAAAACAAGTTGTACAGTTGTCCGAACTAATTAACATCTTTTGTTTTAAAAGAAGAACACAACAGAGTTCAATTATACAAATTTTAAATAATGATATAAATAGATAAAATTAAGCTTATATTTATTAGTATCTCCAACAAATGCAATACATACACACAGACTGCTGTACACATTCACACACGACTGCTTAATACACACACACACCGACACAGAGACAGACTGCTAAATACACACACACAGACAGACTGCTGAATACATACACGGTCCGCTAAATACACACACACAAACATACACACAGTCTGCTGAATACACACACACACTGCTGAAGACTGCTAAATACACACACACAGACAGACAGACTGCTGAATACATACACGGTCCGCTAAATACACACACACAAACATACACACAGTCCGCTGAATACACACACTGCTGAATACATACACACAGACTGCTGAGTACATGCATACTGCTGATTACATATAACACACACACACACTGCTGAATACATAAAGACTGCAGAATACACACACACATATAATGCATTGAGGGGTGCAGTGTATGTGTGTAAGGGTGTGGAGTGCTGTGTGTGTGTGAGGGGTGCTGTGTGTGGGGGAGTAGGGGAGGGTTGCTGTGTGTGGGAGGGTAGGGGTGCTGTGTGTGGGGAGGGTAAGGGTGCTGTGTGTGGGGAGGGTAGGGGTGCTGTATGGTGGGGTAGTGTGCTGTGTGGGGGGTAGTGTGCTGTGTGTGGAGGGTAGGGGTGCTGTGTGTGGGGACGTAGGGGTCCTGTGTGTGGGGGTGTAGGGGTGCTGTGTGTGGGGGCGTAGGGGTGCTACATTGTGTGTGGGGGTGTAGGAGGGCTGTGTGTAGGAGTAGGTGTGCTGTGTGTGGGGTGCTGTGTGTGTGTGAGGGGAGGGGTTGCTGTGTGTGTGTGTCTGGAATTGGGGGTGCCTGTGTGGGAGGTAAGGGTGCTGTGTGGCTGGGGGAGTAGGGTTGCTGTATGGTGGGGTAGTGTGCTGTGTGGGGGTAGGGTGTTGTGTGTGAGAGGTGGGGTGCTGTGTGGGGACATAGGTGCTGTGTGTGGGGAGCCAGGGATGCTGTGCATGGGAGGGAAGGTACTTTGTGTCTGGGTGGGGGTAGGGGTGCTGTGTGGGGAAGATGCACATAAAAAATGGTATATTAGTCAGTATCCCTGCCTTCTTCTTACCTTTGGTGAGAGGAACACAGCTCATCCTAATTGAGATGGGTGGTGAGGCATAGAGGTATGTGACAGGGAAGCAGCTCTCCTGTTCTTCCGCGTGATGCTGTGTGGAGTGTTGCCATGGGAACGCGCAGCAACGCTCCACACAGATTGCTCACGGGAGGACAGGAGAGCTGCTTACGAGATCCCTCTCCCTGCTTCCTGTCCTCCCAACAAGAAAGCAGAGTAGACGCCTGCCATTTTGGGCAGGCAGGTGCCTACTCTGCATTGATGGCGAACCTTTGGCCGCGTGCCCACAGAGAGGGCCCAGTGTGCCACCTGTGGCACTCATGCCATAGGTTCGCCATCACTGCTCTATAGTATTTAGACAGTTCTAATCATTATTATCCAACCCCCATTGAAAATCTGGTATATTGTCAAAATTTACAGACTTTCAGTGGTTTGCAACGAACAATTAAAAAGCAATTGAAATAGATCAACAACAAACACTAGGTTTCCCCAAATTCAACTGAAAATGCAATTTATATGACTCCTTCAGTCTCAAAATTATTCAACCCAATTCATGGCAAGCATCTTTAGTACATAATACTTTTGAACAATTATGATTAGTTGACCAGGAAATTAGCCTGGCTAGCAGCAACACATCAGTTTTTCCTGGATTGTAGGAAATGCCCTCTCTAGTTCTCATTTTCAGGACTTCCTCAAACTTCACCAAACTGCCAGGAAACACCCATCTAAAACCCCAGTGTTTAACCCCTTAAGGACCAAACTTCTGGAATAAAAGGGAATCATGACATGTCATGTGTTCTTAAGGGGTTAAAGATCTCATAATGGACTAACTCAATTATTGACCCATGGCAGGTTGCTCACATAAGCAGCCATATATGACAACGCCTAGAGAACATACAACAGAGCACTGACCTTATTTAACAGATTCATCTCCCATTGTCAAATAACTGAATCTTATTCCATAGAGATCATGGTAGCATTCGTTGCTTTTTGCCACCTTAATTTAAAAATATCATATAATACAATAAAACGTTACTTGATGGGTATTCAACATCACGTATTAACCACCTTTCCTTAGCACAAACCTTTCATGACTATGTACCCCATTAAAAACATTCTAAAAGGCATACAATGAGTAGACCATCCAGTAAACCCACAAATAACTACCTATTGATGGGTCTAAATTCAGAGCTCTTTCTGACATACTGTATAATCCAATTTGAATCTCTCACAAATTCAGTAATTAAGGCCGCCATATATATTGTAGTTTTTTACAGTTTCCTATGACCGAAGGAATTTAAATGAGGAACATTGTCAGATAAATGACGGTGTCTTAAGATTAGTGATGTCATAAAAATAGCAGACCATTATGTACCAATGTTAAGACACACCAAAATCAAACGGGTCCTCTAGTAGTACCCTTTATCCCACAGACAATAACTGGTGTCTGGTTAAAAATTTTGACCGCTACAGTCCCACAATAACAGCTTGTCCGGTAAATATACCCCTTCTGCCACTGCACGGTAAACCACTCACGTCAGCTAAATTGATATTTTATATCAGAAATCTATTCATGAGACTTGGACTAGAGCTGTCTACATTTTCAGGTCATTCATTCACCATTCAGCACCATCAGCTGCCTCTAGCAGAGATATTCCTGTGCATATAATTAAATGTACATTATAGTCACCAAAACCAACTTTAGCTTAATGAAGCCGTTTTGGTTTATAGGTCATGCCCCTGCAGTCTCACTCTTCAATTCTCTGCCATTTAGGAGTTAAATCACTTTGTTTATACAGTCCAAGTCACACCTCTCCGCATGTGACTTGCACAGTCTTCCTAAACACTTCCTGTAAAGAGTCATCTGATGTTTATGCTTCCTTTATTGCAAATTCTCTTTAATTTAGAATGTATTATCTTCTGCTTTAATAGCTTGCTAGACCCTGCAGGAGCCTCCTGTATGTTTTTAAAGTTCAATTTAGAGAGAAGATTACACACATTTTTACAGCAAGTTACTATTTAATTGAAAGTGAAACTATTTTTTCATGCAATCTGTGCCAGTCACAGCCAGCGGGGGTGTGGCTAAAGCTGCATAAACTGCAACAAAAGTGATTTAACTTCTAAATGGCAGAGAATTAAGCAGTAAAACTTCAGAGGCATGTTCTATATACCAAAACTGCTTCACTAAGCTAAAGTTGTTTTGGTGACTACAGTGTCCCTTTAAACTAGGACGCTGAAAATCCTCTGTTTATAATCGATATAGTTAAGGAAAGCATTTAAGAGTTTGGCTTTGTAATTGTATTATGTAATAAAGTGAGCATTTTGGAATTCTTTTTGTCCTTCTTATTAACAGGCCCTACCCATACGTCTGTTTCAGCACACTACAATTGACTTTGTTCTGTATACCATGGCTTTGTATACTGTATACCCACACTGTCTGAAGAATATTGAGAGCAAGTGTGAATAAAGAAAGTAGATGAAAGTTTTACAGTATATTAATAGTGCATACATTATTACAGGATACTTGCATGCCACCATACTTAGATTTTGTTAAAGTATGTTATTCTTATAGTAAGGTAGTGCAAATGATATTTGCATTTTTAAAGTGTGGTGTAAGCAACGAGATATGAAATAAATGTATAAAAAAATCTATATCATATTGAAAATCATCTCATTATCTTAGAGACAAATACATACTTCGAAATGAATTATTTAACTGTACAAGACATTTCAACATTATTTTTTCACCAGGGCTGATAAATTATAGCATATAGTCATATGACACAAGGAAAGGTTGAGTATAGATTGAATGTATTTGTTGTCACAGCAATATAAACAATAAAAATATTTGTTTCTATTTTAAAACCTATGAGAAAATAACAAATAGACAGATCTGTTTAATTTTCTTTGCTTAAAGCGGCACTGTCATGGCCGAATCCCGTTTTTTTTTTAACCCCCCTCCCGCCTCCATTATCTCTAATTGACCCTCTAGTCACCCCAAATGCCCCTAAGCCCCCCATATTACCTATTTTTTCATCTTTATTTTCTTCCCCGATCTATATTCAGGGCGCCGCCATCTTTGTGTAGGTAGAGGTGTGGGACACATCATCTGCCCACACTAGATAGACTGTGAGATTCCCGCACATGCTGTGTAAAATGACACAGACCACTCTGATTGGGTGGCTTGAAATCCATCCAATCACAGTGCTCTGTGTCATTTTACACAGCGTGGGAAAGTTCTTTGGAATTTTCCCACGCTGTGTAAAATGACAAAGAGCACTTAAACCAACCAATCAGAGTTTTCTTAGCCTAATTGCAGGGCGGGGCAAGGCTTTATAAGCCTTGCCCCGCCCTGCAGAGCTCAGTCTGCGCGGAGCCCTCCATGGGTGAAGATGGATTCATTTTTTTAACGTTGGGTTTTTTCTTTTTCGTCAGGATTTTTTTTTTGCGCTCGGGTTTTTTATTTTATTTTAAGTTCAACGGGTATGATGGCTTTTTATTTGGCCTTTTTTGGGGCTGAAAAACGAAGATTTTAGAAAAAAGAAGACGTCAAATGGTAAGTTTAATTTTTATTTACAGGTTAGTTATTTTTTTCCCCCCTCACTATTTTTAGGGTGAGGGGGGTAGGAGGTAGGGGATTGTTTTATTTGGGTTGGGGGGGGAATTTTTATTTAGGGCCCCCCCAACCGCCGCTCAGGGGTGGGGGCCGGAGGGGACAGTAGGTCCCCCCTCCCTTATTGTTTTTAGGGCCCCCACCCACCGCTCAGGGGTGGGGGTCAGGGGGGAGGACAGTAGGTCCCCCCTCTTTGTTTTTCAGGGCCCCCACCCACCGCTCAGGGGTGGGGGCCAGGGGGGGAGAGTAGGTTCCCCCCTTATTTTTTTTTTAGGGCCCCCACCCACCGCTCAGGGGTGGGGGACGGAGGGGGAGGACAGTAGGTCCCCCCTCCCTTATTGTTTTTAGGGCCCCCACCCACTTCTCAGGGGTGGGGCTGGGGGGGAGGACAGTAGGTCCCCCTTATTGTTTTTAGGGCCCTCACACACCCACCGCGCAGGGGAAGGGGCCAGGCGGGGGGAGGACAGTAGGTCCCCCCCCCACATTCTTATTTATGTCCCCCACCCCTGGGAGCAGGGGGATATGTTTTTTTTTTTTACATTTATTTACAGTGAGCAGTCACTGTTTAATAGACATGCCCCTACTCGCGGTATAGCGAATAGGGGCAGAATTTACTAATACTAAGTAATCTTTACTTAGTATTAGTAAATTTGAATGAAAGACCAATTTAGGTCTTTCAGCATTTTAGTAGATAACTCCCTGATACCGTTGGAATTATGGAGTTACCTACTAAGCGACTGCAAGATGCAGCCACAGCACGAATAGGATAGGAGTTTCATTCATTCGAATGAAATAGCGATCCGGAAATTAAGCACACTTTGCTCCTCCGCTGGTCAAAGCTGGTCAAGTGGAGGAAACCTCTAGAAGGCAAAGAGTCCCTACTTTGTCTTATGATTTTAAAGAAAACTAAAGAAGACAGAAAATAAGAACAGATCCTGAGAGAGGGGGAGAAGAGGAAGAGATTGGGGAAAGGTAAGTTCGGCATGACAGTGCCGCTTTAACATGCTAGACCATTCCCTTAAGGTTTATGGAAGAGCACATTCAAGTGAAGAATGACTTAAATTAACATTTATATTGGGAATCATTTATATTTATATTGGCTTTTATTTCTATAAACAAAGTCATTTAGAAAGATGACTAGTTTTTGGGTTGTTTTTTTTCTCACAAAGTTGAAAATTTAATATAAAATACAATATAAATTAAATACTTTTGTATAAAACAATAAATGTACTTGTTTACGTAGAGCCTAATCATGCATCAGCTTTATGAAAACAGGCTTTATATGATCAACTAAACCAGGCCTTATTAACATGGAAATAATTTTATTTTCTTCCTATTATCTAATTAATGCAATGACTAACACGGCTGGGCTATGAGTTTTTCAGACTTTGTCAAATTGCTGATTTCACATAGAGGGGAAGTGTACTATAAATAAACATTGATTGGCACACAAGTAAATACTTTAGGATAATTGTAATCCAGAAGAAAACAAAGCACAAAACAGAATTAATACCACATTCAGGTCTCCAATACATAGATTCTCACCCTGAACTTCTAAGAAACCCCCTTTTGTGTTTCTTATACCTATTTTTTTCTCTTTTGTGTGTTTTACACCCCATAGTGTGTCTCTTACACACCCCTTGTGTGTGTCTTCTGTCCTTATAGTGTATTTGTGTGTTTCTTACTTCCCACAGTCCCTCTGTGTTTCTCTCCCTTCCAGTCCCTCTGTTTGTCTCATCCCTATAGCCCATTTTGTGTCTCTTACATCCCCCAGCCCCTCTGTGTGTATTTTCCCCCAGACTCTCTTTGTCTTTCCTTCTAACCCCTCTGTGTCTACCACTATCCCCTCTGTACATATTTTTCTCCATCACCTCTGTGTGTCTTTTTCACCTTCTCGAGACCCTCTGTGTCTTTTTCCTTTTTCCCTTTTGTGTATCTTTTTCAGCTTACCCTGTGCGTCTCTTCTACCCCTTCCCCTTTGTGTGTCTCTTTTTCTACTTACCCAGCCGCATTCTGTGTATTTTTCCCCCTTCCACAGCCCCTTTGTGTGTCTCTTACCCCTTCTGTGGCTGTTTACCCAAATGTAGCATGGTTGTGCAGACTTTGGTAGGAGATATTGTTTATCCTCTACCTGGTTTGACAGGAGGCTGTATGGTGCTCTCAGATCAGGTAGAGGATAAACAAAATACTCTGCCACAGCCTCAATCTCAGCCTAAGGTAAATACTATCCAGTAGGATCCCTTCTCATTAAGAAAAAAAAGATGGAGAGGAAAACATCCTTTAATAAAAAAGGAAGCTATATCATGTTGTATTGACAGCAGTATAAACAACTACAAGTATTAATCATTATGCATTATTACACCCTCACCTTAGTAATAGGCATAGTAATAGTCATGCCTTCCCAGCTAACACAGACCAAGCAGAGAGGAGGAGGATGGGCAGGGAGAGCAAGCCCCAACTTCCAACAGCCCCAGCCAGCAGAAGTTTAACCTGTAGGTATGTTTATGTGTGCCTGTATCTGAACAGGTTGGTCCAGGCACTCTGGGTATAACATCAAGCAGATTTTTTGGAAATACAGAACAAGGAATGCAATGTTTCAGCCTACACAGAGACCAGTATCTGCATGTGCGTCAGTGTGTGTATTTGCATTGTCTGGGTCAAAGGAGAAGCAGGGGTAGCATAGAGAAACAGAGGAGGCAGAGAAGGAGTAGTGGAGCCGGTGACAGAAAAAAAGCTGGGTGCCAGGAGGAGGGGGGTGTCGCGCGGAGCAGGCTGATGGCATGTCACAGGGAGCTCAGCAGGTGGCCAGCTGGCCACCTAGGACGCCCCGGTAGCAAGGCAGAGTAGGTACCTGCTTGTCCCAGATAGCAGGTGCTTACTCCGCAGCAATATACCGGCGAGGGAGCACTGCCTCTGCTGATGATCTTCCTGCTCCTCTCTGCTCCCTCGCGCGCCCTTCTTTGGTGATGCCGGGTGCCGGAATATGACGTAATTCCGGCTCTGCATCACTAAACTGCGCAAGGGAGCAGAGAGGAGCAGAGGTCACTGGACCCCGGGGAAAGGACCCAGAGGACTCCTAAAGGTAGGAGCAACAAGAAATAAAATACATTTGTGTGTGTGTCTGAAAGTAGGCATGTGCATTGGGAAAATATTCGGCTCGGTTCGGCACTCCAAAATTCGGGACTTCGGCCCTTTGGAACTTCGGCACTTCGGTATTAGGGAGTTATCTACCAAGAGGCTGAAAGACCTAAATTGGTCTTTCAGACAAATTTACTAATACTAAGTAAAAATTACTTAATATTAGTAAATTTTGCCCCTACTCACGATATAGCGAGTAAGAGCAAAATGTACTAATACTAAGTATGTAAGGCATGTCTATTATTATTATGATATTATTATGATGATATTTATAGAGCGCCGTCAAATTCCGCAGCGCTTTACAATGGGTGGACAAACAGACATGTTCTCCTAAGCTCCCACCCGCGACGTAAAAAAGGGGGGGAGGACCTATTGTCCTCCCCACCGGCCCCCACCCCTGAGCGGCGGGAGGGGGCCTTAAATAAAAATTGGGTGGGGGGGACCTAATGAACTCCCCCCTGGCCCCTACCCCTGAGTGGTGGGTGGGGCCCCCAAATACAAATTGGGGGGACCTAATGTCCTGCCCCCGGGCCCCCACCCCTGAGCGGTAGGTGGGGGCCCTAAATACAAATTGGGGGGGACCGAATGTCCTCCCCTCTGACCCCCACCCCTGAGCAGCGGGTGGGGACCCTAAATACAAATGGGGGGACCTATTGTCCTCCCCCTGGCCTCCACCTCTGAGCGGTGGGTGGGGGCCCTAAACTAGAATAAGGGTGGGACCTAATGTCCTCCCCCCTGTACCCCACCCCTGAGAGGTGGGTGGTGGCCCCAGGTGACTAGGGGTCTCAAAAAAAATTAACCCCTACCTACCCCCTTCACCCTAAAAATAATGAGGGGGGACCTTTAACTAAGTACCTGTAAAAATAAAAACAAACTTACCATTTGATGTTTTCTTTCTTCTAAAATCTTCTTTTTTCAGCCAAAAAAAGGCCAAATAAAAATCCATAATAACCGACGCAATAAATTTATTTTATTTTTTTTAAACCCGAGCCCCCCAAAAAATAATCCATCTTCACCCGCTGAGGTCTCCGCGCAGACTGAGCTCTGCAGGGCGGGGCAAGGCTTATAAAGCCTTGCCCCGCCCTGCAATTAGGCTCATAGCACTCTGATTGGTGGGTTTAAGCCATCCAATCAGAGTGCTCTGACAGGTAAATGAAGAGACCAACAGGTAAGTCTCTATATTTACCTGTCACAGCACTCTGATTGGTTGGTTTGAAATCCACCAGCCATTTTACACAGCGTGGGAAAGTTCTTTGGAATTTTCCCATGCTGTGTGTTTTGACTCATAACTCTCTGATTGGTTACTTAATCCACCAGAGTGTTATGAGTCTTTCCGCATGGGCATGCTGGGCAGTTGCCCATGGGCCCCCACAGGGCCGCCCAGGAGTGATGGGAGTGAGCGCAGGACTCTTTTTGTATTTGTATTCACTTTTCGTATCACACAGCTTTGTTACAATGCTGCTGCCCATCCCATGTGTTCTCTATTAAGGGTTAATAAGTATATAGGGGTGTATATAAAAATACCCATCTCTGTCTCATTAGAGATATCTTTGCCAGAAGCTCAAGGAAGCAAGGTGAAGGTCAGTGTAGGACCCGCCTAGAAGGGTCTGCCTTGACGTTGGCAGGCGGGCATTCCTTCCAATGGCCATTGAAGTAACTAAATGACCTCCATTTGTTTAAATATACATAGGGATTAAGGAGAGAGCGCATGTAACTTTTTCTTTGGCTTTTACTATATGTATTGGGGCTGATGTGTAATGTGGTCATTGCTGCCGCCCAGGAGTGATGGGAATGAGCGCAGGACTTATCTTTTTGTATTTGTATTCACTGCATATTGTATAATATACAAGTGTTATGAGACATGTTTTTATACTCACTTAGACTGCAGACTGTTTTGGCAGGGCTCCTGTTACTTCTTGTTTGTATATACCTAAAGTCGTTAAATGTTTTTTTTTAACCAGTTCTATGGCACTGTAAGATATATTACTGCGGTATTGATGGAGTGGGTTGGAGATATAAATTTGGCGACTCTGCAGAAAGCCAAGATACCATGCCCTTGCTTACAGTGTCCCAGTGTTCCATAAAATATTGTCAAACAAAAAGTGCTATAGAATTTATAGGATACACTATCATAGATTAATTTAGTTTTCAAAATGCTTTACTACTCTTTTATAATCAATAAGATTAGTACAGACCAATATTCAATTGTTGGTTTCCCCGCTATACTAGTTTCTCAGCCTGGGGTTTACCGTTTTGGATTACCCCATATATTCCAATTTCCTTTTCTTTCTATGGTTTCTTAACGATTAGTTTAGCTGAATAATAAGACAGAGTCACTGGTTAACACCATACAGAGAGCATTCTTTACTCTACAATTTCTGCCTATGATCCATTACACTGCCTTAGGATCAGTCTGGCATTATTAATCTACATTTATTGTTATATATTAGATACTATATCAGACTTTCCTGGCCCCCAGCAGCTCATAAGATTTAGCTGGGTGCTTTCAATTTGTATGCAATTTTGCAACATAGTATCAGGCTATGTTCACCTGCGTTCTTATCTATTTCCAAGCTGGGAGATCATTCTGACTATCTATATAGGATCCATCTGCTTGTCCAATTTTATTTATTTTCAATTTTTTCACTTTATCACATTTTTCTGGAACAGTTTTTTTGTGTGGTTTTTGTATCATCATTATAGGAATTAAATAAAGTTGTGAATTATAAATTTTTAAGGTTTTCTCAATCCAACGTTGTACTAGTATTTTATTAAGGGTAATCTGATTGGTATTGGGCTCGATTCTCACTAGTCTGCACTAATCTTCTTATTGATTTCTATGTTGGGTTATGCCCTAAGTACCCAAAACCATTACAGACTCCGTGTTAGATTCTCTTTCATCGTGTTTGTATATTTATCATACTCTTTTATAATAGTGATCTGCTGATTGCAAGTTATTTTAATGCCTGACCTCTACTATGACCAACACATCTACGCAGAAAATTTGCTCTATTTAAAATATTTCCAAACTGAAAAAAATAAATCACAGCCTGTTACAAGAATGCATTGTAATTGCTGCGAGGGTTAAGGAATTAGTTTAGGAGTGGAAGTTTTATGTTAGGTGTGTTTGTTCTATTTAATCTGATTAGATGGCTATCCATTTTCAGGTAGTTGTTTAGCCGTTTGGCAGGTGGTGTGTGTTTAGCCTGTCTGAGCCAAAGCTTGTATCCCTCCCAAACAAATCTGAGAAGTCCAAGGGTTCTTCACCTGAGTGTCTAGACATGTCTGGAGTTTGTAAGTAAAGGTCCTTAGCTTGCAGGTTTGCTGTGTTGACAGGTGTGTATGAAGGTTAGAGGAGGCTTTGCATGTAATGTTTGTATCATTGTTTCCCGGTGTCTATGGGAACAGAAACTTCAAAGGAGGGACGCTGTAAATACTGAGCTGTAAGGCCAAGCAACAAATCTTTACAGCAGTCATAAATCTCAAAATTCTAAATCATAATGAGCTGAAATCATTTTGAGAATGGTACAAATATAAAGTTTTAGTTCAGAGTTACAAACTGATGAGGACTTAACAAAAAAAAAAAAAGAATGAAAACAGTTATTTTTTTGTGTTAAGGTGCTAGCACATGTTAATCACATAGATTTAAATAGTTACCTTCCGGTGTGTATGAAATGCATAAGCACAGCCCACTTCATTGTTTATAAATTGTAATCCTTATAAGTGGGGAGACTTTTGATACACTTTCCAACATAATGTTAATAAACCTTTCTTGAAGCTATGAGACCATAGAACTCAGTAAGCCAGATGTAAATAGGATGTTATGAGAGATAGATTTGATTTCTTTACTTTAAGCCTATTCCATTTAAAAGACATAGGCAGCCGAATATGGGCTGATTAAGTGATCATATGAATTTCCAAACTTTAAATCAAAATGAAATGCAGCCAAATCATGGATTGCACAGTGGAGGAGCATGTTCATTTGAATTGTCACTTGGAATATGGCTACAGGACAGCCACCGAATGTTAATTTTATTTACAGATGTATGTATATATGTGTAGCTTCACATATATAATATAATTTAATTGTATTTATTTTTTTACTGCTACTCTGTTTTTCCCTCTATTGGTTGCTTATTTTTCCCTCTATTGGTTGCTTATTTTTACTTGATCTGTAACCCAAATGGCAGGAAAATGCACTTATTGGTGTAATGCAAAATAGATATATAATGTTTACATTATATATAAGAAAGTACACCCCCTTTGAATCTCATGGTTTACATTTGTTCCTTAGCAGGTCTTAAAATAAAGTAAGTACAACATCAGATGAACAACACATGACATATTACACTGTGTCATGATTTATTTAACAAAAATAAAGCCAAATGGAGAAGCCATGTGTGAAATACTATGTACACCCTTACTGATTCCATAGAAATTAAGAGGCTAAGTAGCAGACAAGTGCCATCAAATTACCTTGATGAATTGATCATCAGCAAATGTGACCAGCTCTATAAAAGCTGATGTTTTAGCAGTTTGATCAAGCCTGGAGCACTCAGGTGTGTGTTAATACAATGCCAAGGAGGAAAGATCTTAGAGAAGTAATTGTTGCTGCCCATCAAACTGGGAAGTATTATAAGGCCATTTCCAAACAATTTATTCATCATTCTAAAATGAGAAAGATTATTCAAAAGTGAAAACATGGAAGATAGTTGCCAATCTTCCCATGAGTAGACATCCCAGCAATTTCACCCCTAGGTCATACTTTGCAATGGTCAGGGAAATTGCACAAAAAAAGTTACATCTCAGACTCTACAGGCCTCAGTTAGCATGTTAAATGTTAAAGTTCATGACAGTACAATTAGAAAAAAGACTAAACAGGTATGGTATGTTTTAAAGGGTTCTCAAAAGAAACAATCTTCTCTCTAAAAAGAACATGGCAGCATGGTTTAGGTTTGCAAAGTTGCATTTGAACAAATCACAAGTCTTCTGGAACAATGTTCTTTGGGCAGACAAGACCAAAGTGGAGATGCACAGAGGCATGCTTGATGAAAACCAAACACAGCACATCAGCACTAAACATCTCACACCAACCGTTAAGCGCGGTGGAGGAGGAGCAGGGCTGCCATCAGAAATGTTGGGGCCCCTGGCACAGCTCAAGGTCTGGGCCCCCCGGTGCCTGCACCCGAGTCCGCCCAAAGTGCTGCCCCCCCTCCGAATCCGCCCACAGGGATGCAGTGTCTGCAGGACCGGTGCAAGGATTTTTGCCGCCCTAGGCAAAAGTAAAGTTTGCCGCCCCCCCCATGTGACATCACAATGCCCCACCCATATGATCTGCCATGTTAACTAACACCAGTGCTGCGGTGTTTGCATTAAAAGGCCTGCAGGGACAGGCTAGACACCAGAACCACTACATTAAGCTGCAGTGGTTCTGGGGACTATAGTGTCCCTTTAATGTGAGGTAAATTAGAGATTATTGCCACGAATAATATACTAGATTGCCTACTTACAACCAGATGAGGATGATGATGGGCTCTAGCTGCCGTCTGGCTCCACTGGTCTGGTGTACAACAGGCTCTCTGGAGGAGGTTTGTAACTGTGGTCACAAAAATCACTGTTCTGGGAGAACGGGAAGCAGCTCCATTTTTTGAGGGCCCTTTACACAGCTCAAGGTCTGGGTCCCAGGGTCCACCTTCATGTTCCACCAATGAGTTTGTTCACAGGGAGTGGAGTGTGTGTGTGGGGGATGTCCTGATGTGTGTAAGGAATGCATTGTGTGAATCTGTGTTTGTATGTGTAAGGGCTGCAAGATGAGTTTGTGTATGTATGGGATGCAGTGTGTGCGTCTGTAAGGGATGCATTGAGCGTGTGTAAGGGGTGCATTGAGTGTTGCTGTGTGTAAGGGGTGCATTGCTTGTGTACGTGTGTCTGTGTGTAATGCATTGTGTGTTTTTCTGTGTGCAAGGTGTGCATTGTGTGTGATGGATGTCAATCTCTCCCCCTCCCCCGTCAATTTCCTTCTCCCCCCCTCTCCCTCCAATTTCCTTCTTCTCCCCCTCCCTCTCCAATTTCCTTCTTCCCCCCTCCAATTTCCTTCTTCTCCCCCTCCCTCCCTCTCCAATTTCCTTCTTCTCCCCCTCCCTCTCCAATTTCCTTCTTCCCCCCTCCAATTTCCTTCTTCTCCCTCTCATTTCCTTCTCTCCCCCTCCAATTTCCTTCCCCTCCTCCCGTCCCTCAAATTTCCTTCCTCTCCCCGTCCCTCAAATTTCCTTCCTCTCCCCCGTCCCTCAAATTTAATTCCTTTCCCCCCTCCCCCTCAAATTTCCTTCCTCTCCCCCCTCCCTCAAATTTAATTCCTTTCCCCCTCCCCCTCAAATTTAATTCCTCTCCTCCCCTCAAATTTCATTCCTGTCCCTTCCCCTCGTTTCATTTGCCCCCCCCCTCAAATTTCATTCTGCCTCCTCAAATTTCATTTCTGCCCCCCCTCCCTCAAATTTCATTTCTTCCTCCCTCCCTCAAATTTCATTCCTTCCCCCTCCCATTTCATTCTCCCCCTCCATTTTCATTTCCTCCCCTTCCATCCCTTCTCCCCCCTCCCATTTCCCTTCCCCCCACCCATTTCATTCCCTCCCCCCTTCCATTCCTTCCCCCCTCCCTCGAATTTCATTCCTCTCCCCCCTCCCATCTCATTCCCCATTTCATTTCCTTCCCCCCTCCATTTCATTCCCCCATTGCATTCCCCCCCTCCCATTTCATTCCTCCCTCCCATTTAATTCCTTCTCCCCTTCCATTTCATTTCCTTCCCACCCCCTTTCCTTCTCCCCATCTCCATTTCATGCTCCCCCCCTCCCATTTCATTTCCTTCCCCCTTCCATGATTTCATTCTCCCCCTCCCATTCCCTCCTCCCCCTCCCATCTCATTTCCTCCCCCCATCTCGATTCCGCCACCACATTACTAGGCGGAGGGCGTAGCGAGGGCACTCTCTGTGTGCTCTTCTAGCTCAGCGCACGTACTGATGCGGGCGGAGGATGTCATCATCGGCTCGGCATCAGTCTTGTGAAACTGAAAGAATAACCTGAAGTATCTCTCGCGTACCGAACGGCTGTCAGAACCAGCCTCTGGGGGGCCCTGAGGGGACCGGCTGCTGGGCCCCCCAGGAGAAGAGGCTGGCCCTGTGAGTACATACCGGGGTCGCAGCATACCAGCATATCTACAACAGAATGACTGAAAACGGCTGTTGCAGTGGCCCAGTCAAAATCCAAACCTCAACCCGATTGAAATGCTGTGGCGAGAGCTTAAAACAGCTGTGCATAAACAAATGCCAGCAAACCTCAATGAACTGAAGCAACGTTGTAAAGAAGAGTAGGCTAATATTCCTCCATAATGATGTGAGACTGATAAAGACATACAGAAAATGATTACTTCAAGTTATTGCTGCTAAAGGCGGTTCTACAAGCTATGGAATCATAAGGTGTACTTCGGTATCACACATGGCTTCTCCAAATGCTTTTTATGTTCATGTGTTTACTTCATTTTAAGACATGCTAAGGAACAGATGATTGTTATTATGTCCTGAAACATTAAACCATAGAATTATTTTTCCCATGACTATATATATATATATATATATATATATATATATATATATATATATATATATATATATATATATTATATGGGAATATGTGTGTATTCTCATCAAGGTAAATAAAGCTCCTTATCCTTGAAGTACTCTTGAATATGGGGCATGACAGATACATTTGTTTGGTACACCTAGGGTGTGTATATATAGTTATTTCCAACAATATGTGGCACCCTTATACTACCATTGTTGATGGAGGGGTTACGTTGATGAGAATCTGCCGAACAGATGGATTGGATGAAGAGGTTTAGTAGAAAACCCTTTGTGATAACCAGACCTCACGCCACTAGACTTTTTTTTTAATGGAGATACATAAAAGATAAAGTTTATGGGTCAAAACTGGTAACAGTCAACGAATTGATTGCAGCCATTGAATGCGAATGAGCACAAATACTGAATGAAATGATTCTTGATGTTTATTATTCCATTGCTCAACATTTTTCAGCAGTGCCTGCACCAGAACGATCACCAATAAGAAAACGTTGACAAAAAAAATAAATTTTTGCATTTTCTTTTAAATTTTGAATATGAACAGTTTTTTTTTTTTAAATGAACTGTTTTTTTAATAAACCTTGACTTTAAAATCATTCAAAGTGTGTATACATGTTATTTATATATATTTTTTCCAGTACACGGATTGGCCATTTTTGCACCCTTTTGATTTTTTTTCCCAAATCTTTTTTTTTTTAAAGGGACACTCCAGGCACCCAGACCACTTCTGCCCATTGGAGTGGTCTGGGTGCCAACTCCCACTACTCTTAACCATGCAACTGTAATTATTGCAGTTTTTTTATAAACTGCAATAATTACATTGCAGGGTTAACTCCACCTCTAGTGGCTGTCTACTAGACAGCCACTAGAGGGCACTTCCTGATTCATAGCAAAGATTTTCTTTGCTAGAGCCTCGCTGGACGTCCTCACGCTGTGTGAGGACCTCCAGCGTCGCTCAATTCCCCATCGCATGCGCATTAGGTTTCCTCAGCCGGCGGGCGGGATCAGTCTCGCCCACCGGCTGACGTAATTACTGGGAGGAGCGATGCCGACCCGAAACCACCGCCAAGCGACATCGGCGGGGTCTCAGGTAAGTGACCTGAAGGGGTTTTCACCCCTTCAGCTACCTGGGATGGGAGGTGGGAGGTGGGAGGGAGAGGGGACCTGCAGTGCCAGGAAAACGGATTGTTTTCCTGGCACTGGAGTTTCCCTTTAACAAAATTTGGATGAGACGAATCACCATATGGCTGAAATTCTGCCTACCTACATTTTTTTTTATCCTCGCAATTGCTTTTAAAACTTAGACTAATAGCTGAAGGCATCTTTTGTTTTTTTCAGGATTGCAATGATACTCCAGACTTTAGCTTGTTGTTGTTTTTTCTTTTTACATTTTTTATTTGTATAAGTTTTCGACAGCAGTATTTAAAACGAGAGGTACAGAAATGGTAACTATGAGGCCCACAATGGCCATAAAAGTACATTCTCATCACAACACTTAAATAATACCAGTAGTGAGCGTGGCCACAGTTAGCCCCAGTAAAACCGTGGTGATTGCTCCTTCAGTCGTTTGGACAAACTGAGTAAGTATCTTAGGGGCAGTCAGGTGCCATTGGATGTAGGCTTGTAGCTTAAAGGACCACTCTAGGCACCCAGACCACTTCAGCTTAATGAAATGGTCTGGGTGCCAGGTCCTTCTAGGGTTAACCCTTTTTTTCATAAACATAGCAGTTTCAGAGAAACTGCTATGTTTATGAATGGGTTAAGCCTTCCCCTATTTCCTCTAGTGGCTCTCATTGACAGCCACTAGAGGCGCTTGCGTGCTTCTCACTGTGATTTTCATAGTGAGAGCACGCCAGCGTCCATAGGAAAGCATTATGAATGCTTTCCTATGTTACCGGCTGAATGCGCGCGCAGTTCTTGCCGCGCGTGCGCATTCAGCCGACGGGGAGGAGAGAAGGAGGATCGGAGGAGGAGAGCTCTCCGCCCAGCGCTGGAAAAAGGTAAATTTTAACCCCTTTCCCCTTTCCAGAGGGCTGGTGGGGGCACCCTCAGGGCACTATAGTGCCAGGAAAACGAGTATGTTTTCCTGGCACTATAGTGGTCCTTTAAGTTTGAACTGGAGAGTTTGGGAAGAGAGTAGCAGGAGGTTTTAACCCTCTAAGGACACATGACATGTGTGACATGTCATGATTCCCTTTTATTCCAGAAGTTTGGTCTTTAAGGGGTTAGGGAGAAGTCTGAAATGAGGGTCAGAGAGAGAGGGGAAAGAAGGAGGGAAAGGAGAGAGGAGGAGAGAGAGAGAGAGAGAGAAGAGGAGAAGGGGAAAAAAAGGAAGGAAAGTGTCAGGGTCCCGTGGGCAGCTGCAAGGAGTGGTTGCAGTCCGGCCGTCACCCTCCAGCCATCCGCGGTCCCCTTCCTGGCGTGCGCTTGGCATCCTCCCAGCCACGGATGCCGCCCGCGTCTTCCTCTGTGTCCCCCAGCGGCAGCATGCATGACGCTGCACGCTGGGAGACCGCCCATTTTAACCAACGCCGGGGTCAGTCACCTGACCCGGCGTTAAAGGCACAGTGCCTCAATCACAGTGGGAGGTTTAGATATCTCCCACGTGTGATTGTTAATTCTGATTGGAAATTATCCAATCAGAATTAACCTATGGATTTAAATACTTACCTTTGCTGTTCCTCTCCGCCCTGTTGTGGTCTTTACTTGCTAGTATTACTACTGAACTTGTGTTTCTGGTTACGTACTCTCTGGCTTGTTTATCCGACTTTGTGACTTTCTCCTACCCTTTGACCTCGGCTTGTCTATCATTATTCTGTCTTCTGGTTCCCCTTTACTCGGCTTGTTTCCTGACTATTCTTTGTGTGCTTAGCCCGGCCACTCTAAGGTCCGGTACTGTACTTTGTGTGTGTGTGTGTGTTGGCGTGTTTGGTTCCCCGAATCGTGACAGAAAGGGGGAAATTGTCACTTTTAAAAACTGACCTGGTTAAACTCCCCTGGTTGACAACCAGACAATCGGTCAGTGGAGCTATATTTACAGGCAGGCGATTGTCCAAAGGCTTCTCATTGAGTTGCATTGGGAAGTATGTGATTGACAGCCAAAGAAAGTCTGGGTTGGTTTTGAAGGGGAGGGCTTGCATAAGATATCTGCAACTTTTGCAAACTGCTGTCAGATATACAACCAATAAAAATTTGCAAAGTTAAATGCATGTTTTCAATGGTAGCATATCTACTAAAAAGTTTTTTTTTATTTATATTATTATTTAAGCAATGAAGTGTCCCTTTAACTTTTTCTAGACAAACGTTTATGGGAATTGTAGTATTTGCTATCTACTTTGCTATCTAGAAGCTGTGTTCTTCTGATACAGGATTTAATGAACAACTGGAAATCTTAAAGGAACAGTTCAATTCTAAAAACAATTTATATCTTTCAGGCATGCTCCCTATTTAAAAAAGAGCCCATTTTAATTTTTTTCTGGACTACTGAGTTGGACAGCAAGAGCCAATGAGGAATTTGATCTTTGTTGCTTCTATCTCGGCATAAAATGACCTGCTGGATGGACAAAACTCTGTCAATATGCCATTTAAATGCCTCTTTGGTTTAGTCTTGGGTAGCAATATTTCCTGGCTAATCAAGGCAGCATTTAACTAATGGGTTAGCTCCTACCTTCAGCCAATATGACAGAAAAAACAATTAAATAATTAGGTAGACAGGTATAAGAGTCCTCCTTAGCAGTGGCGTACTAAGTGGGGGGCGGAGGGGGCAGTCCGCCGCGGGTGCCACCAGGGTGGGGGGGTGCCATGACCAGGGGTGCCGGCCCCCCCATGCTGCAGCCGCCCGAGTGCTCTGTAGAGAGCCTCAGGCGGCTGCAGCTTTGCCCAGGCGGTGCAGCCATGAGGGCGGACCGCACCGCCCGGGCGCAGCCTGAGGAGAGGGGCTGACAGGAGGGAAGCGCTCAGCGCTCCCTCCTGTCACTCCCTAGTAGCGTGACAGCCAGTATAGTCGGCGGGTACAGTGAGCATCTGTCTCCTGTACCCGGCTGGACTAACACACAGTGTGTGCACTTCCTGTTATCGGCCGGGTACAGAAACACTCACTGTACCCGCGTCCAGACTCTGCTGCGTACAACTGAGCAGGAGGGAAAGTGACAAGGGAGAAAAGGGAAGGACAAAAGTGACAAGGAGGAAGAAAGGAAGAGTGACAAAGGGAGACAAGGAGAGGAAGGGAAGGAGAGAAAAAGAGAAGAAAAGAGAAAAATGGGAGGAGGATTGACATTCATCACATACACACAATGCACACATATCAGGACATCCCGTACACACTCCACCCCCTGTGAACAAACTCATTGGTGGAACATGAAAGGTGGACCCTGGGACCCAGACCTTGAGCTGTGTAAAGGACCCCCAAAAAATGGAGCTGCTTCCCGTTCTCCCAGAACATTGATTTTTGTGACCACAGTTACAAACCGCCTCCAGAGAGCCTGTTCTGCACCAGACCAGTGGAGCCAGACTGCAGCTAGAGCCCATCATCATCCTCATCTGGTTGTAAGTAGGCAATCTAGTATATTATTCGTGGCACTAAGCTCTAATTTACCTCACATTAAAGAAACACTATAGTCCCCAGAACCACTTCAGCTTAATGTAGTGGTTCTGGTGTCTATAGCCTGTCCCTGCAGGCCTTTTAATGTAAACACGGCGGCACTGCAGCACTGGCGTTAGTTAACATGGCAAATCATATGGGTGGGGCATTGTGATGTCACATGGGGGGCGGCAAACTTTACTTTTGCCTAGGGCGGCAAAAATCCTTGCACCGGCCCTGGCTGGAGGGGGCTGTGTGAGCTGTGGCCGCACAGTGTCCCATGGTAGTTAGGGTGCCGTGCGGCCAGTACAGCTCACACAAGCAAACAGCTGATAAACTGGAGGAAATGTGTATGTGTGACTGTCTGCCTGTAAATGTGTGTGTGTGGGGCTGCAGGGATTTTGTAGAAGGGGGCGGGGGTTTTGTATTGGGACAGGAGTCTTTTATAAGGGGGGATAAGCAGGGGATTTGTGGAAGGGGGTTGCGGGGGTTTTATAGACGGGGCAGTACAGGATTTGTAGAGTGGCAGGACAGAGGTTTTGTAGGAGGGGCGGGGCAGGACAAGGGTTTTGTAGGAGGGGCTGACAGTGGTTTTGCAAAGTTTACAAATTGTAAAAAAAAAAAAAAGAAAACCTTTTTTACGGGGTTTTTTTTTTTTCGGGGGGTGCCAAGCACAAGATCCGCCCCGGGTGCCAAATGCTCTAGGTACACCCCTGCTCCTTAGCCCCTGCACCTCAGCCTTTTTTCCTGTCCTCTTAGCTTTAGAACAGATTTTATTCTTAAATGTATTTTTTTTATGCTCACCTGACTAATTTTAGTCCTTATCCTTGGAGAGGGATAGCTTCAGGTACATGCAACCCACCTCCAAGAAGCTGGGGACCCCTGGAAACTGCAGAGATTATTTCTCTTTGCAGACAGCTTATTCTGGCAAACAGCCTCTGGATTAGAGCCTTGCAGTCTCCTTTCAACATTTCACAAGAAAACAAAAACACTGGTTGGGGAGCGTGCACGCATGCGCGGCCACGAATAGCCCTTAGTTTGCCAATTTCCAAAATGGCAGTCGGGCGTTCGCAGTGTAAGTGACCATGCGCAAAGATTTAACGACACGGAAGCGCGAAATTCAAACTGAAAGTAACTTTCAGTTCTTGCTTCTTTGTATGAAAAGCATTTTTTTTTCTGGCTGTTTTTTGGCTCTCTTATCTTACCTTTTCTAAAGCTCTGTAGGTAAGATGAAGGACAAAGATTAAATGTGAACTTTTTCATTTTAAATGAAAGAAAGTTATTAAGATCTCTAAAAGTTTAGGAAGTATCTAGGCTTTTTATGTTTTGTTTTATAGAAAATGCATTTTCAACATAATTTTTTCAAAGAACCTGGGATAGAGGAATTCCTGTTTCTATGCGAACACAGAGTTGAATAATGGGGTTTGTATTCTAGTGTGTAATACTCTTAAATTTTGTTGTACAAGAAGAGTTAGCTGATGAAAATGAAAGTATCTGTAATTACAAAGTGTGATGGAACCACAACCACCTACATGGACATTGTGTGACACTGCACTCTCTATTAGTTGAACACTGCAATGGAACCACAATCATCTACAGCAAGGGTTCCCAACCCGTGGTACGCGTTCCCTCAGGGGTACAATTCAGTGCCCCAGGGGGTATGCAAAATAATTTCGCTAATGGCGGCCTCACGGGTTGGGAACCCGGCCATTGGGTAAACCGGTCAAATGCCCCGTGTGCCACTATGGCCATGGGCCGACAGGGGAGATCACAGGATCTCCACTGCCAGCCCTAGCTGGGCCAGTGCTACCAGAGCGCCGGCCCTGCTGTGTGCCTTCATGGGCCGGTGGGGAGATCAAAGATCTCCCTCACCGGCCCACAGACACTGACAGGCAGCCTGGAGAGGGAGGAAAGGAGGAGCCACGAGGCAGAAGGTTCCTCCTGCGAGTTCGGCAATTCGGAGCGTTGCCGCAGGTTACCACGACAACACTCCAAGGATCTCGCGGGAGGACTGATCTCTGTCTCCAGCCAGAGGAGCTGCAGGCAGAGTAGTGCTGCTCATCTCCACCGGACCACCAGGGCAATGTCCCCTCTCCCTGTGGAAAAGGTAAGAAGAGGGGAGAGGGGACATAGTGTTTATTTATAAAAAAAAATTTTTAAATAGTAATTTTTTTTATGACTTACTGCTATTGCCCCCCAATATATAGGCACCCCCCCACACACACACACAATACCCATCACCCACACTCTGCACCCCTCACACTGACAGAGCACCACACACACACACAGCACCCCTGTCAAACACACACAATACCCCTCACACACACTGCACCCCTCTCACACACACAAACACAGCACTCCTCATACACACACAGCACCCCTCACACACACATAGCACCCCTCAGTAAAACACCATCCCTCACACACAAACACAGAGAACCTCACACACACACACGGAGCCCATCTCTCTCTCACACACTCACACCCGAACACACACAAAGCACCTCTCTCTCACACACACACACACACACACACACACACAGAGCCCCTCTCTCTCTCACACACACACACACACACACACACAGAGCACCCCTCGCAAACACAGCACCCCTTGCAAACCTGCACCCCTCACACACACAGAGAGCAATGGAGGGGTGCTAAGAAAAATGTGTACACACACAGCACCCATCACACACACAGGACATCCCTCACACACAGCACAGTGTCTGTATCTCTTGGTATGTATTTACCACAAGGCAAACAAGGCATTTGCCTAGGGCGGCACTTTCAGGGGGGGCGCCAAAAAATGCAACCCCAAGCTCCCAGACAAATGCCTTGTTTGCCTTGTGTTCTGGGGCTGTCCACCTTACTGTGAGTGAGTGAATGTAGCTGTCAGTGTGTATCTGTGAGTGAGAATGGGTGTGCCTGTGAATCTGTGTCAGTGGGTGTATGTCATTTTATGTGTATTTGAGAGTGTGTGCCTGTCAGTGAGTGGGTGTGTCAGTGTGTGTCTGTCAGTGAAAGTGTGTGTCGGTTAAACAGTGTATGCCAATGACTGCGTATCTGTCAGTGAGTGTATATCAGTGCATGTATCAATGATGGCATGTGTCTGTCAGTCAAAAAAATAGCCTTCACATGAATTGGGGGGGGCAAATTTAGATTTTGGGGGTGCCCAAATTTAGTCGTGCCTAGGGCAGAAAAAATCCAAAATACACCACTGTCTGCATGTGTGTGTTAATGTGTGTATCTGTATGTTAGGGGGTGTATCCTTAAGTATGTCATTGTATGTATCTATGTGTCTGTGTGTATGTGTGTAACTGTGTATCTGTGTGTCAAGATAAGTATCTGTGCATGAGGATGTGTGTCAGGGTATGTATCCTTAAGTGTCAGTGTGCATATATATGTGTCTGTGTATCTGCATGTTTGTCAGTATATGTATCTGTGTGTGGGTGTGTGTGTCTCTGTGTATCTGCATGTGTGTCTTTGTATCTGCATGTGTGTCAAGATGTGAATTTGTGTGTCAGGGTGTGCATTTATGTATCAGGGAGTGTATCCTTAAATGTGTCAGTGTATGTATCTATGTGTCTTTGTATCTGCATGTGTGTCACTGTGTGCATCTGTGTCTCAGGGTATGTATCTGTGCATGAGGATGTGTGTCAGTATGTGTGTCAGGGTATGTATCCTTAAGTGTATCAGTATATGTGTGTGTATATATATATATATATGTGTGTGTCTGTGTATCTGCATGTTTGTCAGTATAGGTATCTGTGTATCTGCATGTGAGCCTGTTTATCTGCACTTGTGTCTGTGTATCTGCATGTTTGTCAGGGTGTATATCTGCATGTGTTTCAGGGTGTGTATCAGTGTATGTATCTATGTGTCTTTGTATCTGCATGTGTGTCAATGTGTGTATCTGTGTCTCAGGGTATGTATCTCTGCGTGAGGATGTGTGTCAGTGTCTGTATCTGTGTATCTGTATGTGTGTCAGGGTATGTATCCTTAAGTGCATCAGTTTTTGTATACATGTGCATCTGTGTGTCAGGGTGTGTATCTGTGCATGAGGATGTGTGTCAGGGTATGTATCCTTAAGTGTATCAGTATATGTGTGTGTATATATATATATATATATATATATATGTGTGTGTGTGTGTATCTGAAGGTTTGTCAGTATAGGTATCTGTATGTGAGTCTGTGCATCTGAACTTGTATCTGTGTATCTGTATGTGTGTCAGGGTATGTATATATGTGCATCTGGTGTGTCAGGGTGTGTATCTATGTGTCTTTGTATCTGCATGTGTGTCAATGTGTGTATCTGTGTCTCAGGGTATGTATCTGTGTGTGCATCTGTGTTTCAGATACATACACTGACACACTTAAGGATACATACCCTGACACACATGCAGATACACAGACACATATATACATACCCTGGCACACATGCAGATACTAAGACACATAGATATGTACACTGACACACTTAAGGATACATACCTTATGTTTCTTTGTATCTGCAAGTGTGTCAGGGTATGTATCCTTAAGTATGTCAGAGTACGTATATATGTGTCTGTGTATCTGCATATGTGTCAGTGTACTTATCGCTGTGCATCTGCATGTGTGTTTGTGTATCTGCATGTGTGTCAGAGTGTGTATCTGTTTGTCAGTGTCAGGGTATGCATCTGTGTGTATCTCTGTGCATCTGCATATTTGTCGGTGTATCTGTATGGGTGTCAGAGTGTGTATCTGTTTGTCAGTGTCAGGGTATGCATGTGTGTGTATCTCTGTGCATCTGCATATTTGTCGGTGTATCTGCATGGGTGTCAGTGTGCCTGTGTGTCAGGATATGTGTCTGTGTGTGTATAGGTGTCTGTGCATCTGCATGGATGTCAGAGTGTGTATCTGTTTTTCAGTGTGTCTGTGTCTCAGGGTATGTGTCTGTATGTGTGCCAAGGTATGTATATGTGTGTCAGACTGTCTGTGTTTCAGGGTGTGTATCTGTATGTGTGTCAGGGTATGTATCTGTATGTGTGTCAGGATATGTATCTGTGTGTCTAACACACAGATACATACCCTGACACACATACAGACACATACCCTGACACTCATACAGATGCACACTGACACATAGATACATACATTGACACACATATACATACAGACACAGATACCCCCACAGGCACTGACACACAGATACATACCCTGACACACTTACAATGTCTGTATCTGTATGTGTGTCAGTGTATATGTGTGTCAGTGTCTGTATCTGTATCTCTGTGTGTCAGTGTGGGTATCTGTGTATGTATGTGTGTCAGAGTATGTATCTGTGTGTCATTGTGTGTATCTGTGTGTCAGTGTCTGTATCTGTGTATCTTTATGTGTGTCAGTGTATGTATCTGTGTTTCACTGTATCTGCATATGTGTCAGGGTATGTATCTTTGTGTCAGTGTGTGTATCTGTGTACCTGTGTGTGTGTCAGTGTGTGTATCTGTATGTTTTTGTGTGCCTGTATGTATGTCAGTGTTTTTATCTGTATGTTTGTGCATCATTGTGTCTGTACTTCTGTACGTCAGTGTGTGTATCTGCATGTGTGTCAGTGTTTGTTTATGTGTGTCTTCATGTCTGACAGTTTGTGTGTCTGGGTCAGAGGAGTAGCAGGGAGAGCCTGGGGCAGAGGAGAAGCAAGGAGTGCGTAGGGCAGAGAAAAAGGGGATATGGGACAGAGAAAAAAGTATACATTTTAAATAAATGCAACTATATTAATTACAAACATTTTGCTAATGTCATCAAGAGGGAACCCATAAGAAAAATAAATTGAAAAGTTCTCCCTGCAATTCCCCTACAGACAGAAATGCATATTTCTCTTTTATTGAGAATTGTATCCTCTGTATTTTCTTAGAATTTGAATTGTATTTCAGGAATTTTCTGTCTTCAGAGTTCATGAATTGCAGTGATTTGAGTTTTTACATAAATTATTTCATAAACATATTCAGGTTATTTAGTTTTGCAGTGTTAAATATATAAAAACACCATGTCATTAAAGCGCTGCAAAATTTGTTGGCACTATATAAATGCCAATAATAATAATTAACACATTAATAACATACTTAATACATACATATTCAAAAAAAAATTTTTTTTTAAAGGCTAGAAATTATTACTTTATTAATTAATTAATTCTCCCAATTTTTCAGTTTTTTTTCTGGGAAGTCCCATATCTGGTTCTTTCAAGCATTCCAGAAGCAGAGTTTTAGAACTTGACTTCTGGCTGCAATATTACCAGCGGACATTTAAGAAAAGAGTAGGCCTTAGAGCCTTTGTAAATCTAGTAGCAAAAGCTAGGTTTGTGACCCTGCTAAAGTAGCTATGGTCCCATACAACCTATTAACACTTTTGAGAAAGCCTATTTTTAGGTGAAACGTCTTGTGTACTATTTATATTGCTTTATCTATTTTTCTCGGACCGGTTTTTCCTGCTTCTGGACCCCTGGCCTACGTATCCTTGGTGGGGATAATACCACCTGAGCATACTGGATTGAGCAAACTGTACTTTGCTCTAAAGCATGTGAGTAGGTTTTTTTTAATCTTTTTATTGTGTTTTACACTGCATATCTATGATGTACACTATTGTGGTTTTATTTGTTTCCTTTTCTATATATACCTACGGAGGGAGACCCACTACACCAATATTCTTGAGTGGGGATCATACCACTTCACACTATTTCTGGAGCCAATTTTAGGGCTCCATTACAAGTGAGTGCACATTTTATATATAGCCCTACCCCTGCTCCATAGCTCAATATATTATAGTTTTTTTTGTAAATATCTCTTTTTGAGAACATTTTTTTCAAAGTTTCACCAAAAATGCAGATTGTGAGAATGAGGAAACACACAGGTTTCAAATAGAGGTGATAACATCCGGTAAAACGAGACACGCAGATCTCCACATAAACAAGGAGAGCTGAGACATGCAGGTCTCACATGGAGAGTAGGTTCACAGTCTATAGGTTTTAAGGCGTTTGAGATGTTGGTGCAGGAGCGTACAGGTCGCTATTTGCGTGTGTATGATGGGCTCATAGCATCCCGAGCACCAGCCATAAATATGTGGATATTTGAGCCTGGTGTGTAGGTGCCTTGGACCCCTCGTCGTCCCGAATACCATCTGGCTCTCCTTGGCTTGGTGTGAGTGTATTGATTCATTTGCCACTCCCCCCCTCCCTTGTGTGTTTTGTTGGCTTCAGTCGAGAGGGGTGATGTCCTCCCCCCTACCATGGCAGGCTATGCAACGTGTCCCTCCAATGTTGGGGTAACACTCTATAATATTGTTGAGTGGCCGTGGGGCCGTGTGCGCATGAGTGGGGTGTATGGATCATTGGGAGTAGGTGGTGTGGGTAATCCCCCGCCCCATCGAAGCAACGTGCCAGGTGGTATACTACAATTCTGTTTTATTTCTATGAGGATACCTTCTACAACTACGAGAAGAATTAGCACTGCACTATATCCTTAGGCGGGGATTATTCCGCCCAGGCACGTAGGTTGGAGCTGCATTGAAGCTTCATAAAAATGTGAGTGCACATTTCTACTTTATTTATGCTAACTAGCGCCCGGTGTAACTCTGGTCCGGCGGCATCCACTTCAGCCTGCTCAGCCAGACCCCCACAAGGAGTCCTATTGACACAGCTGCGCAAGGGCACATCAATTTCTCGCTCCTGCCCCTTGTCCTGTATGAGGGGAAAGGTGGGCGGGAGCATAGCAGGGGCGGGGCTGCAACGGAGTGAAGGCAGCCAGGCACAGGGAAGCTGCCAGGAGGAACACATGAAAAGCAGTCAAATATGAAAAAAGGTAAGGGTCAGTGTTTGTCTGTATGGGTCAGTGTTTGTCTGTATGGGTCAGTGTTTGTCTGTATGGGTCAGTGTTTGTCTGCATGGGTCAGTGTTTGTCAGTATGGGTCAGTGTTTGTCTGCATGGGTCAGTGTTTGTCTGCATGGGTCAGTGTTTGTCTGTGTGGGTCAGTGTGTGTCGCCATGGTTCAGTGTGTGTCTGCATTGGTCAGCGTCTGTCAGTGAGTGTGCGTCAGTCTGCATGGGTCAGTGCGTGTGCATCAGTCTGCATAGTTTAGTGTATGTCAGTCTGCATGAGTGGGTGGAACACATGGGGCAGCAAAATATTTTTGGCATAGGGCGGCAAAAATCCTTGCACCGGCCCTTTATACAGTTGTGCATAAACGTTTTCATACCCTGGCAGAAATTGTGAAATTTTGGTATTGATTTTGAAACTACAACTGATCATGCAAAGAAAATATATTTTATTGAAGGATATTGATCATATGAAGCCATTTATTATAACATAGCTGTTTGGCACCTTTTTAAATCATAATGATAACAGAAATCACCCAAATGGCCCTGATCAAAAGTCTACATACCCTTGAATGTTTGGCCTTGTTTAGACACACAAAGGTCAAAGTGGCAATTAAAGGTTAATTCCCCACACCTGTGGATTTTAAATTGCAATTAGTGTCTGTGTATAAATAGTCAATGAGTTTGTTAGCTCTCACGTGGATGCACTGAGCAGGCTAGATACTGAGCCATGGGGAGCAGAAAAGAAATGTGAAAATGTTCGGGATACAAAGAAAACCCACAGGTAACCTCAGAAAAAATACAGGCTGCTCTGGAAAAATACAGTGTGGTTATTTCAAGGAGCACAATACGACGCTACTTGCACAAAAATGAGCTACATGGTCGAGTTGCCAGAAACAAGCCTTTAATGCACCTATGCCACAAAAATGTCCGGTTATAAAATGCCTAACAACACCTTGACACGCCACAGCTTTTAGCACATTGTAATTTGGAGTGACGAGACCAAAATAGAACTTTATGATCACAAGAGCTATGCTTGGGGAGGGGTCAACATTAGTTATGCCACTGATTATTGGCATGTTGTAACAGGGCCTTGCAGAGAGGTTTGCAGTCTAGCCTTTTACCTACAGATCACAGATGCTCCTGTCATGGAAATTCTCCTTCAGCCCTAAAAGTTTATACCATCCACAACATCCCAGTACATAACAGATTAATCACTAAAGAGACAGTAAAATACATAAAATAAATTAGGTCCAGGCACTCGGGATTTGCTGCAGCAAGGCATATTTATTCATTAATATGCATTAATTAGTAAGCAGCATGAAGTAGAGTCAACCCTTGTTTAAGACATATTTTGACACCCCCAAGGGTGTAGACTGGGGAGAAAATGGCACATTTCCGCAATTTATTAAATACTGGCCTCCACTCACCACCTATGCTTGGGGACTAGGGAACACTAGGTTATCCCCTTATGTTTATAAAATAATAGCACACACATGTCACTCCTGGGTGCAGGCTATTATTGAACCCTTTGCCACCTGCTGGCCACGGAGAGAACAGGGGATTACCAGTAACCTGCTCGCCCCCTATTATTTAACCCCCAACCCGATGCCAGGTCCCTCGTGGGATAGGAACTTTCTTTACAGCTGGGCATCAGAGGTTTTTAGAATATATTAGAGGGTGATAAATAATGAAATTGTGATTTTTTTCTGGCTTACTTATATCACCTTAATAAAACTAACAGTTTTGCTATCTACAAATAAATTCTAACAGATGAAATGTTGCAGAGGGTAGGACTTAAAAAAAAAATAAAAAAAAATAAAAAAGAATAATTACATAGTGTTGTGTATATGTTCACATTTCTTTCCAACGCAATCAAGTAGCATTGTTTCAAAAACAATGCTTGGATCATTTCAAGTTCTTTGTAGATCTTCATTTCACACTAATTCATTTTTTGCACTTTATAGTCAAGGGGAACTAAGTTTTTCACATATTTACAGGGTTATTAACAAAAGAAAGAATTCAAAGTGAATTTCAAATTTAAGGTAAAACTCACTAAACTGGAGAAAAAAACATTTCTCAGCAGCTATGCTTCCAGTTCAGCAACTTTGGCCACACATTTGAAATTCACTTTGAATTTACTTTGCATTTCCAGCAATTCTCATTTTATTGAGTAGGCTGAAAAAAGTCCTTTAGTTTTACATAGTAATTCAGGCTGAGAGAAGTCCATAAAGTTCAGCCATTTCACACATGTATGTTAATACAAAAGAAAGTGAAAAACTAATTTTGAAACTATTTCCAATTTTGCCATGAAATAAGATATCATTCCTTCTTAGTGTGTTAGTTTCAGTACATATTCTTCAAGGATTAACAAGCTGTTACGTGAAAAAGCCTTAATGGTAAAACGCTTAATGGATTCTTTTATTATTGTTCTGTGTCCCTGACCTCGGCTAGTTTTCTGATTATTCTGGTGTACGTTAAGTCCACCCATTCTAAGGTCCGGTAAGACATTACCCTTAGTGTGATACTATTCTGTGTGCTAGATCAATATAATCCTGACACCTCCTTTTTTACAGGTACACAAACTTTTTACTTAGTTCCCTTTACTCAAGTCCTCATGTAGTGTCATTTTTGACCTTAGTCATCAAATTACACAATAAGGAAAGTATTCTAATATTGCAACCAAAGAAATATATCTACAAAATAGTAAAGGAAAACTGTCTCTTTATTTGAACTATTTTATCCACTCTGAGATAAAAGAAAACAAAAACATATTTACAGATTTTCATGATGAATGTAATTATGTGAAAATCCCAACAACAACAAAAACATGAGGATTTGTTTACACTTGTATACTAAACTATTTCTGGACAAACCATCTGGGAATGTAAGCATATTATGGATCATTTATTTACAACTTAAGAATTAAGGTTAGGTGGGAGTGATATATCAAAGGTAAGGAAATTAGTAATTTTATAAACTCCACCCTACACATAATTATAAAGAATGATGAGCCCACATACAAAAGATAAAACGTTTTAACTAGAAGGTGGGACCTGATCACCATGTTGAGTGTGTGCACGCATACACAGCTCCACTTATTTTCATAATAAAAATTGCAGAAATAGGCAAATAATAGAAGCAATCTGTAACATATCCTCTTTGTATTTTTATTTTATTTTAGTTTTTTAGATGTACAAGTACATACAAATACAAAAACATAGACAAAGACAAATAGGTAGATAGGACCTAGGGAATATTTAGAGTATCTCTATCATTGATTATCTGCTAATCCCTTTTCTCTTATAGATCGATATAGAGGGCACGATGCAGGAGTAGAAATTGGTTGCAGTAGATAAGATTGTATGCCTTTATAGAAGATTTTAGCAGAAGAAAATAAGGAAGAGTTATCTCATAGTTAGTTTAAAAAAAAAAAATCTATTTATCCCAAAGAGTGCATCGGGAGCCCACTGGGCAAGAGTATCTCGCAATGACACATTCCATTTTGCATTGAGAGACAATTTGTGAATGTATCTCAGGCCAGTTGCTTACTACAGAAGAACCGTTCTTAGCTATTGTAATATATATTCTTTTGGATACTTGGAGGATAATTTAGAGTTCCTTCCAGATAAGCTAACTGCAGGGTATGTGCTGATCTGACTAATGAGCTGTCAGGATTACTAGTTGATCCAGCACGCAGAAATAGTATCACACCTATGACTAAGGATGACGTCTAACCAGACCTTAGAATGGCCGGACTTAACTTTTCAAAGAATAGTCAGAATACCTGCCAAGGTCAGGAATACAGAATCAGACACAACGATGAGGGAAAGCCAAAAGTCAAGGATACCAGAAATCAGGGAAGTCAAAATGAAGCCAAAGTAAAAAAATCAGTATAATACGATCAGGAACACACTCTTGGATAACCAGCAAAGGGAAACCACGGCAGGGCAATGAGCCATACCCGTCCTTTGACCCCAAAACGTGCGTGTGTGTCCTTTGCGTGACGTCACCCGCACATCGATGTCTACTGTACCATGGACGGAAGTGGGGATATATAATAGAGTGGATCTGCAGCAGCAAGCGTCCACCGATATGTCACAAATGCCAGGCATAATGGCGTAGGGCTGCTGAGCGATACTTCTATTATTCTTAGGAAGGTAATCACTACTGTAATCTTTACATGAAGATGATGTATACATGACATGAGCTAGAATAACTGGGTAGGAGGCAGCCACTCTCCAATCTCATGGACTTCAGAGATTATCCCACCCCACTTCCAAGTCCTGGCTCTCCATAGTCTCCACAATCAGAGCTATAGAATCAAGGGATACACTAATGCCATTGTGTCCCTGGCTACAGCGCTCATCAAAATAAGCACATAGCATATAGATTTATTGCCTTAGGCTTGCTTAGCAAGTGCCTTGAACCATGGCTGGACTGAAGGGCTGTTTTTAGACAACCTAAACAAGCAGTCCACATATTACACAACTAAACCTATTACTACCTCCCCTAATATCCACTAAGTCCTTTATCTCCATACTCATGCATGGGCAGTAGCTCACAGAGCCCGTGTGCAAGAGTCAACCTGTAATAGGCAGAACAAAAGATACTATTACTTCATGGACTGACTAGATAGATTTCAACCTATTGCATTGTTGTGTTTCCTGGCAATTTACAAAACATCAGCTTGACAAGCTCCACATGTCGCATGGGTCATGTTCCTAAATTGTACCTTTCATTCTCTCTAGCTCTTATTTTCATGCTTGTTGTTTGATCCTGCATGCAGCTACTTTACCTATGTGCAAAGGCATTTAAGCTATAAAACCTTTACTGCAGAACAGGCCATTTATGAAACTGCTCAACAGAAATGTAAATATAGAGTTAAAAAAAAATGTTAACTAAAAAAAAAGTTAAAAATTGGATAAAGAAAATCCAATACATAAATTATTTCTGAAATAGCACAAAGTCATGTCCTATTTCATGTTGATGAACATGATGAACATGTTGTTCAAATCCATTTTAAATGTGTTTTTGTTTTAGATACATTTTTGAGAGTCTGACTTCATAATTGATATGTTACTACCTATATTTAAAATATTTACAATGCTATTTTCTTCCTATTTTTCTACTTTCTATTACAAAGCTACTTTTCCAAAGCTAAACTTTCTAAATAGCATTCTTAAATGAACATCTAAATGCCTGTGCAACTTACAAAACACAATAAAATAGATTTGAAGACAACCGTGGCTAAAATGCATATTGTAACTTGTCCAGTATTTGAAAAATAAATACAAATATGTAGGTAATAACCTCTATCATGCTGAAATAGATGCAAATGTCCAGCACTGCATGAATTCTATAGTGATTATGTACACGTGTGACATTTTACCATGCTCAAAACTATTCTCACATGTTTATAAGAGAAAATAATAATTGGTTCATAACTGGTTTGCTACAACCTTATTGCTCAAAATATGGAGCTTGCAAGATTTAAACTTTTCATGGTAGTATTTTTTCACTTAAATTTTCGATATATTCATTATGTATATAATTAAACATAGCTTAGCTCCAGTCTGGAGTATCGCTTTAAAATAAATAGCTTTATTAAAAACAAACAAGCATGTTCTTCGTTTACATACACTGGGTAATGGCACTTTTCTTTAGATCACAAAATTAGATATAATCAACCACACTCCAAGGAGTGCAATAGTTGTACACACCATCATCAACCACTTTTACTGACATACATACATCCATTTCACAGAAGTTTCAGGGGATACCCTGTTTCTCGTGAATGTACACTTAACCAACAATAAGGCAATCCTTGAAGTGTGGGCAGTTATGTTTGTCTAAAATACAGTTTTAATTTTGTCATATATTAATATCCAGGAAACATATTAAAATAAATAAAAACAATACCATCACGCATTAACCAATGCAAATGGGATGTGAATTCAAGTTCTAATCCTTGTTAATAAATACTATTATTCTTGAGGCTGGTGAAATAGCTCAGTGGGCTAATTCAACAGCAGAATCTGTTCTAAACCTTGGGGGTCGCAGGTTCAAATCCCAGCAGGGTTGATTCAGCCCTTCATCCTTCCGAGGTAGATAAAATGAGTACCATTAAATTGGGTGATAGTAACAACCCCTGGATGTTGGGCTAAGGTAACATCCCCAGGATGTACTTGGAAACCAGAGCAATCTGAATGTACCTTTCCTGGTTAAACACTTTGTTATTATTTTCTAAAAACTGCCTGAATTATTTATGCCCTATCACCCAACAAAATGTAGCTCAGTAACCTAAAACCCTGGGTTTCTAGTACACTAGTGCCTTCAGTTTCAAACAAATTGTGATTCATATGCATTTTGGGCAATCAGCAATTTCTCGGAAATCCTAAACTCTAAAATGCCACATGGATAAATCCTAAAACAAATGAAATGGACAATGGATTAAGCTGTTTCATTTGTAAGTTCTACGTCATTATCTAGGTGGCCAAGAACTCAAGCATAAAACTTGTGAAAATATGAATTTTAATATATCAGTTAATGTAGATGTTTGTTAGCAAACAAAATATTTTTCCCTTTTGAAGATTTTTTTTTAAATTGATTTTCAATTTTGAAAAACATAAAGAAGAGTCAATATACAAAGAAAAATACATAGCCAGTATGGATATCATGAAAATACAGCATTCAATGGCTATACCAAACATAACATTGATACATTGACATCAGAGCAGCAGGCAATTCAACAACCACTAGTGTGGAGTCTAGTGATCACTAGATAATCTGGCCCTGAGGCTGGCGATTCCAGAAGATATGTGTGTCAATGAAACTCAGCGGTGGCATAGATATATTATGAGTAGGGAGGCTGGTGTAAGGTGTTTTGCTTTTTCTGCTGCCTATAGTTGAAGGTCACTCAACTATGTACACTTTGGGCTGACAGGTGAATGGAAAAAGGACAAGGGAAAGCAAAAGAGCAAGGAAAGGAAGAAAAAGCAAAAGAAGAGAAAAACAAAGCAAGAGACCCTGAAACCCTCGGATCTGCGCATGCTGGCGAGCAAATCTGAAAGTAACATTTGTATAATTCGTATAGATGGGAGCCATTCGCTAAGGAGTGTGTGACATTTTTAATACATTTTCTTTAAAGTATGAAGGAAAGGTGAATGGTCTGGTAGACATGTTGGAACATCGTGCAGTATGCCATTCTGTGGGGGTAATAGTTACAAGAAAATATAATTATACATCTCGGTATTGGTAGGATGGCTAATAGGTACAATAACCAACTCTATCTATGCAACATTTGTGGAAGCTGTTGCGTGTTTCAAGCAGTCTTCTCACTGAGACTTGATTTCTAGAATGTTTTTCTCTAATCTGGGATGTGTTTGTGCCATATGTTTGTATATTCGATTAGTGGGAATTTGTTGTAAAAGAACAGTCTGGGAAGGTATTTTAGTATCTTTCCAAGCTCTGGCTATCTGTGTAGTGGCTGTGATAAGTATGTGGAAGTTAAAATGGAGTCATTATTGTGAAAGGTATCTAAAGACATAAATAAGAGTTCTTATTGAAGTGTGAAATCCATATGTGTTATATCCGAAATAAGTCACTCCACCATCAACCAGTAAGGTTTAATATGGGTACATTACAGGCTAACCAAATGTGGAACATTGTGCTCTTATCTGCCTGGCACCTCTAGCACATATAAGTAGGGCCTGTGTATATTTTTGCCAGTCTTACTGGAACCATGTACCATCTAAAATATAATTTGCTAAACAGTTTTAAGTGTGTTGTGCATGCTGTCCAGCCCTTGTGTGCTGTGAAAGATTTCTGCCACTGTGCCAAGCGAATTGTCTAGGAGTTCATTGGTTTCCTGAAGTAGTGTAGCATAGCACATGGAAAGAGTCTTTTTCGAAGTGGTGTGCTTTAAGTATGCTCTTTTGAAAGTTGACAGTTGTGTTAGTGTGTTTTGATGTTTACACTGATTAGCAAAGAAGGATTTGAGTTGCAAATAGGAAAACATTGCTCTCTGGGGGAGGCTAAAGCTCTCCTGGAGGTCCAGTAATGGATATAGAACAAAACATATTTTTTTCTATATCCATAACCTTTCTTCATCAAAATTGAGCTGTGAGTAAATATTATTAAATAAGCTCTTTCACCCCCGAAAAATGTCCAAACTTTTAGGCAATGGATGACATTCATAGGTGAAATTGTTTTATATAAGAGTCACTTTCCCTAGTTGAATTACATAATCAATCAGGGGGCCTTCACATGATGGTGAATTGGATAGAACTTGTTTACGAAATTGCATATTATCCCTTTATACTCTTTAGGTTACCATTGTAACATTACATCTTGCTTCACTGTATGGTGTAACTTTGTAACAGTATGTCCCACTACTTATACAGGTGCTTGCCTGTGTTTCTGTCACTTCGCATATATTCATGTCACCCCACCCAATGTGAGACTAAAGTACACAGATGTTTTACCATGATTTTTTAATTGATTTAGTACAATTTTTTATATATTCTTGATATGCAGCAAAATGTCAAGATTACCAGTTCTGACATCAGCAAAGGGATAGAATAACCTCAGAGGTGGGATCAGGGGATTGAATAAAGGGCTGGATTAGTGACCAGTTTAGGAGTTGGATTGGTAGGGCTAAGGGGTAGGATTATAGATTGGATTTTGAGTAGGTTTATGTGTAGGATTAGTGGTAGGCTTAAGGGAAAGGTACACATGTGGGGTATCATTGTACTCCAATACTGTAACAGCAAATATTGGGTGTTTACAGTAGTGGTACACAAAAGTTCTGTGGATGTTCCCAAAATTATACAAGTGTGAAAAACTACAAACAAAATAATATTTTGACAGAGGTTCATCATTGTTAAATGAAAAGTATCTAAATGCTCTTTGTTAAATAGGCCCATTCTATTAATATATACTTTTATATAAAGGTTTTGGATTCTGCGATTACTGTAAAAGCTGTAATGCCAGAATTTACTAAATTTTAGCTTTGCAATACAGGTTTTATAATTTATAAAAAGGAATTGAAATCCAAAACATACAGGGCATTTTAGCAATCATGACTAATTAATGAATCATTTTAACTTTGTTTTCTACAGTTGCACTTGTTCTCTCAAAATTATTAACTGTAGAAATGAGGGGAAAAAAGTGTGTTAAATTCTATAAATATTTTATTCATATTTATTATTGTTGTATGTATACATATAAGGTCTAAATCAGGGATCTGCAACCTATGGCACTCAAGGTGCATTTGGATGGCTCTCAAGGCTGCCTGAGCCAAATAAGTTCTAACTTATCAGGAGTTCCAGTGAGACTTCAGATATCGGCTAGTGCAATCCGAGATGTGATTGCAGGTGGTGAGGGACAATCCTCAATTTACACATTGCAGCACTTACAGGAAGTAATCTCAGATCACTTGCTCTCAGCACTTATGAATGGGAATCCACACTGGAGTAGAGCAGCCTGCAGCAGCTATCGCAGCTCCTGCCTATAACCTGTACCTGGCCATCCCGGACCCCTCATGACCCCAGGGAAGCAACCCACACTGCTAGATATACGCAGAGCTGCAGAAGAGGCCACCCCTTCATACAAATAATACAAACAGCCCACAAACACAACACCATTAACAATCCACATACACTCACACAACCCCACAAGCAGCCTCTCACATGGAATACCACAAGTATACACACACCACCAAACACACAATGTGATTTATCATCCAGACACACAATTCCATAAGCAGCCCCCATATGCAATCCGCATTCCTAGGTATCATAAACAATACCACAAAATACTCATACAGTATAAAAGCCTACATACACACAAATATGATGTTACAAAGCAACTGCAGCAGCCATGGATAATACAAGCACAATACGGCAACATACACACCTAAATTAAAAAAAAGGACCGACACGCCAAGGGAGTTTTGAGGCATTATTTTCGCAAAATGAAATGTGGCATTGCAATCCAACGGCTAGAAGGGCTGGATTTGCCAGAGGAATACTACCTGGGTTGTCAAGCAGCACCTCCGAAGCGGTTCGTCAGGGTAGGTAAGTACACAGAGACTCAGGGGCTGAAAACCGTTATCGTGTTCTATGCTGCTGTAATGGCTTTTAAGCCCATTTAATTATGGCATAGAATGTCGTAACGACATTATTGGTTAAATTATGTCATTTCTATACTTATCAGGGATTATGCAATTAAACTACAAAATTAAAGGTTAAAAAACTAAACAACAAACATACTGATAGATACAGTAAAATAGATTCAAACAGGTATAGAACAGACAGGAACTCAAGGTATGGTTTGAAGTTTTTTTTTATTTTTATAGATAAAAAACTGAGCATTAGACAAAAAATGTATATTAGACACTGAGGTTCAAGAAGTGAACATACAGTTACAAATAGCCAAAGATACAAAGCCAAATTAGGTTACAATGTTATTAGATTGACAATACGTAGTACAGAGTAAGAACAAGGACGTGAACTGGGAAACAAACTGAAACTAGATGTACTCAACTGCATGGCAATTGAGAGGAAAAGGTGACAGACTCATTGCTATTACTTGTGTTGGAATTATTTCGAATTCTAATAGAATTAACGAGAATAAATAAGAACTGGTCTGCCTAGTGCAACACAGAAAGATGAGGGAGTCCGACTTGGAGTGAATAGCTCAAAACTGAACTGGGACAGGGATACACCCAAAACCTGTCTGGAGATAAAAAAGGTCGTAATACCTTCGAGGTAGTGCGTTCAGGAGCAAATTCACTTATGTATGGCTTAATTGATACCGTTGGATATAGTAATAAAATAACTAAAACACTGGATAATAATTTCACTGGGATGTATGGTGTGTATACCTTTAAATCTGCTATAAGCAGATTATTTTGGTTACACGCCAAATGATCTGCTTAATATAAAGCAGTTACTTGATACAGAATAACCTAAAAGGAACTGGTTATCTGTATGATATTAATATACACACTGTTATGTATAGTGTGTGTTTCACTTTAAGTAATCTGTAAGCATAATGAATGGTGCAAAAACACAATTAAACTTTCAGTGGAGAAATGTAAAAAAATTCATAATCTCTGTGCTTGGTATAAAAATACAGTCACTTAAAATATAAAAAATATATAAGAGAAATTCCAAAAAAACCACTTTTAAAAGATGAGTTGTTTTAAAAAATAATGTAAAAGTTTATTCACAATACAAAAATAATAAATGAATAATTCAAAATGGAAAAAAATACAAAAAATAGGAGCCAGGGACGGTCAGCAAGTCATCAGCCAATGCAGATATTAGACATATAACTTTTTACACACTGTAGTTGATGAGGATTACAGTGGATACTTTTGTAACAGAACGGAATGATTTTACTTGCCGGCTGCTGGGGAGGTTTGTGTGCGTGCCAAACCTCACTCTGATACTCCGGTGCTGGCAGTCCGTTAATCCCCAGGTCATAAGTGCCGTGTGGGGAAAGAGAAGAATCCCTTCTGCTGGCGTCTGGCTGCTCTTCATAACCGGCTCACTATCACTGCTGGTCTAACGCGTTTCGTGGGTGTCAGCCCCACTTCCTCAGAGACAAGCTGACACCCACGAAACGCGTTAGACCAGCAGTGATATTTTTTTCCATTTTGAATTATTCATTTATTATTTTTGTATTGTGAATAAACTTTTACATTATTTTTTAAAACAACTCATATTTTAAAAGTGTTTTTTTGGAATTTCTCTTATATATTTTTTATATTTTAAGTGACTGTATTTTTATACCAAGCACAGAGATTATGAATTTTTTTAAATTTCTCCACTGAAAGTTTAATTGTGTTTTTGCACCATTCAGTATGCTTACAGATTACTTAAAGTGAAACACACACTATACATAACAGTGTGTATATTAATATCATACAGATAACCAGTTCCTTTTAGGTTATTCTGTATCAAGTAACTGCTTTATATTAAGCAGATCATTTGGCGTGTAACCAAAAGAATCTGCTTATAGCAGATTTAAAGGTATACATACCATACATCCCAGTGAAATTATTATCCAGTGTTTTAGTTATTTTATTACTATATCCAACGGTATCAATTAAGCCATACATAAGTGAATTTGCTCCTGAACGCACTACCTCGAAGGTATTACGACCTAATAGAATTAACATTTACATTGTAACGAAATTAAGTTATAAAGAAATAAGAAGGCATATATCAACAATAAAGAAAAAAGCCAAACTCAGTGTTTAGGTGATCAACTCCACCACCCAGCACACAGAGTCCAAAGGTGCAGCGCTTTAAATATTCTCAATTGAGAAAGCCCTTACTGGCGAAACACGTTGTAACGGATCACCTGGCACCCCGACTGGGTACCTCCGTTGAAGGATGCTCCTAGCGCTTCCTGAGGACTCCAAGCACTGCAGTAGACACCACAATCACCGAACCGGAGAAGCATACGAATGCTCTCAAGCATATGAATGCTGTAAGCAGCTGAACAGGATAGGACAGGAAAAGCATACAATCAGCTTACACTCCTGGCAATCAGCATACAATCCAATTCCCCCAATAACGAGACGACACTTCGTTTTGAGGTCAAGCAGAACTGTCTGTACTGGCACATACAGCCTCTTTTATTCACAATCCACAAACATAGTACTGCCCACAGGGTTTTGAAATACAACCAATCAATCCGTACAATACATACAGAACACTCCCACACAAAATCCTCCCCTCTGCCTGTGATATGATTACTGAACACAATGGTTAATATAATTATCACAGGCAGAGAAATACAGTATTATAAAACATATCACAGGGACCCCAAAACATGCAATAACCCCATAAAAATCCTCTGAACCGGGGGATCTGGGTGAACCACATATCCCAAATTCACCCAGATCCGTTCAGTAGTTTGGAAGATGCAGTTTAATGCAGATTCCGCAGAACATATACAGGCTATATGAAAAATAATTACTGTTAAATGTGTCCCCTGTTGTATAGTTTAAAACTACTGAACGATATCTTCGTGCACCAAATACTGGCGAGATGGCACCGTGTAGAAAAGTCCAAACAGTGTCTGTGAGTTAAAATGGCCGCTATCCATTGTTCTCACCATGTGCCTTTGATACATGAAATGGTGGCCACCCAGTAACTCCACAGTATGTCCCCAGATGGTTCTTAAAGGGCCAGCAGCAGCACAACACAAATCCATTATGCCCAAATCATGTCTTTAAAGGACAATACATCCCAGGGGCCATAGTCACATGGCAGGAGGCTGGCAATCAGTCCTCTCCAATTCCCAGTGGCGAGGTCGGTTTCGCCACACACGTCTTGGACGGACTCATAAGAACGACTCATTGCCTTTTAATTTGTATTTTTATAGTGATTTTACCCACTATTTTGTTTATTTGTGATAAATCATAGTTTTTTATTTAAAGTCTTCTTTTTACCTTTATCCTGCATTTACTACTCTGGTTCCAACAGGGAAGTGTCACCCTCGGAATTTGACACTAAGTGGAAATTTGGAGCCAGTTATCTAACAGGCTCCAAATAAGGTGAGCAGACAATTTTATATCAAATATACACCTAGATTGTATCTCTTTTTGCTTTATCTCCATATCTCTGCTGGGAGAAAATATTCAGTTTTACAAGAAAGAAGTATTCTGGTGCCACCTAAAAAGCCCATACTCTCCTCTTGTTAGAGCCGATATCGAAAAAGGCTCTAAAAAATTTGAGTTTTTCTGTATACACACCTTTAAAGTAATATACAATATTACACTATTATATATATTTCTGTTTTTTTTGCATGTAGAAAAATCCCCTATATATACCAAGGGGTAAGTGCAAATATATTTAACGCGCTGCACCTTTGGACTCTGTGTGCTGGGTGGTGGGGTTGATCACCTAAACACTGAGTTAGCCTTTTTTCTATATTCTTTGTTTTAGTGGATTTTTTGGGATATCCATTAAGTGTGCAATAGCTGCTTATACCACAATTTAGACTGCTATTATTTCTGTTAAAGCGCCTTATATACACTGCTTTGCTTTTTGTTCTTTATATATTAATAATAACAAAATCCAATGCGATCAGTCCTGTAGCTAAACAAAGAGAAGACCAGGCACAACATTAGATAAGATCCAAGGCAGATTGTTTGCTTTATAATGTGCAATGTTTTATCTACAGTAGTAGGACCTAGCTTGCTTCAAACTTGATGTTGTAAGATCCCAATTGGCATCCTAAACAAGCATGAGTAGACCAATAGATATTGGGCACGCTTCAACTCCTGGCAGAAGAGGTTGCCAGGAGTGGCGAAGGGAAATGAAGGTGGCACCTATGAGGGAGGGAGATCAGTTAATCTCACAAGTTGCAAACTATGAGCAGACCTTTTTGTTATTTTTTTTTTTTATTGATATTTCATGTTTCTATATAAACTCTATTAAAAGAGTATATAAAACAGCAACTGACAGTTTAGGTAAAGAAGTTATATTTGCAAAAATTCAGCTTTATTAGATGCAAACCATCTTCTGCAATATTTATATTCTTATAATCTAGCTGAATGGTATTAATCCTTTGACCTCAAAAGTGATGAAAGGCTGTGTTGACTTTGACAGGAATTGAACTTGCACTACCAGACAGTACTAGGCAAATTTGAATGAGAATGATAGGTATATTTGGCAATTAACTTTGTACATTTTGTTTATTCAAGCATGAAAAGCAAATCATGTTATTTTTATAAGAGTTTGAGATAGAAAAGAGTTCGGGCCAAGGAATGGTATTTTCAGTAAACCTATAGACACTGGAAGATAGGTGGGGGGAGAAGCAGAGACCTTTGGAAAACTGTGCAGGGATGAGTACATATTGCATGATCAGGTCATTGCAAGGCTTCACTAGACAAATTTTTAGTCAAGTGAATGGGACAAAAACAATTTCACGGTGGTCAAGAACATTTGAGAATAGGAGGCTAATTAAGTGTTTTTACATATTCCTCTAAAGCAGCGTTTCCCAATTGGTGTTCTGCAGAACCCTGGGGTTCCGTGAGAACACAAATGGGGTTCTGCCAAAATTTCAGGAAACAAAATGGCCACCGTGATAGTTGAGGCGGGCGGCGAGGGAGCTGAGCACTTCAATTATCGCAGCGGCCATTATTGCGGTGCGTGCAGCAGTGATCTGGGAGCCGGAATATGACATCACTCTGGCTCCGGCATCACTAAGAGGAAAATGAGGGAGCTGAGCAGGAAGATCACTGCTCCCTCGCCGCCCGCCGCTCTGCCCAGCAGCCCCACTGGACTTCAGGGACTGCATGCCAGCCGCTCAGCCCAGCAGCCCCACTGGACCACAGAGAAATAGAGACTCCATGTCAGCACTCCCAAAGGTAGGGAGGCTGGACAGAGAGAAATTTTAAAAATGAAATAAGTTGTGAGTGTGTCTGTTAAGCAGTTTGTATGTGTGTTTGTCAGTGAGAGTGTATGTGTGCTTGTTGCGATGTTGATACACTATGTCACAGAGTTCCACTGGAAAAATTAGTTGGGAACCACTGCTCTAAAATAAGCTAGAGGGAAAAAAAGTTGAAAAATTGGTAGGTAGAACATGAACATTTATTAAGGGAGCATATTATAAGAATATGTTAAAAAAAATAAAAATTCAATGATTCCATATTTTTGGCAGCAACTATAGCAGGCATTTGTTTAAAAAAACATGTATACTCTGTATTATATGCCAGCAAGTCAGGAAATTACTATCTATGCCTTAAACCAGTTCAGCAACAGTACATTAGTAAGTTGTAAAAAAATAAATACAATTCTATGGTAATGTCAGTTTTGTTGCACTGAAACAGCTATTGCAAATTGCATTTGCAAACAGCATGCTGCTGAAACAAGAAATTATTTTCAAATATGCAATCCACTGAAACATTTTTTGTTTTGCTGCTTTAGATGAATGATTTTATAATATAGGCTAGAGAACGTGAGCAGACTTTGAGTTCCATGAAGTAATCTGCAAAGCTATTATTTCCTATACAGCTGCATATTTTCTCAGTGCTATCACACCAATTTTACAAAATTGCTGTATTTTAACAATATTTGTTTTCTTTTTTATGAATGCTTTCTAGTAGTATATGCAAGATCATAGTGCTGGAGGCTGCAGCCGCTTGTCACAGGAATAACAGGATCTGGAACTCGCTTCACAGTTGCCCAGGTAGTGCCAGACATGGGTACCAAGAAGGAAAAGGTCATTTATAGGGTCTTTTCACCCCCAAAATCATTCTTAATTGGGAATTAGTCAGGAACTCAAGCTACTTGCGACCATCCAGTATGGCGTCCAAGCTCCGCCCCCAGACATACCCCATTTTGAATATCTTGGGTTGTCTACTTTTGAAAATGGTATGCCATAATGGGTTAATTCTCATACCTGGGCTGGAATAGTGTCTCAAAGGCAATATAACCAATCTGGCAAAGTTCAATGTGTAAAAACTGAAAGGAGAAAGCCTAATATTTGACCTTGTAACTTTTCAAAACACCATATAAATGGTACATGGGGGCACTGTTGTACTTATGAGACATCACTGAACACAAATATGAGTGTTTAAAAAGAAGTAAAATGTTTAATGCTAATGATATCATCGGTGAAAATGCAAAAAAACGAATATGAATGCTAACTTTTGCCAGGATTTGTGGCTAATAAAAAAGACTGGAAATAGCCCATTTTGAATACCTTGGGTTGTCTACATTTGCAAAAGGTATGGGGTTAATTTCCATTCCTGGGCTGCCATAGGGTCTCAGAGGCATATAGGTCTAGCAAACCAACCTGGCAAATTTGGAAAAACTGAAAAGCAGAAAGGCCTATATTTGCCCCTGTAACTTTCCAAAACCTCATGATACCTGTACGAGGGGGTACTCTTGTACTTGTGAGACATTGCTGAATACAAATATGTGTATTTTACTATAGTAGATAAAAGCCAAGACTATGATGACATCCACCATTAAAATGCCATGCAGAAAATTTCCTAATTTCTCAAACTCTTTTAGATTTTATTCAGTGTATTCAAAATGGAATATTTCCAGTCCTTTTTAGTAGCCACTTAGCCACAGATCCAAAGTTACCATTCATATTTGTTTTTATATGAATTTATGTTTCATATATAAATATCTGATGTGAAATGAAAGCCATGTTTCTCCTGAGCAACATTAAATATATATATATATTCTTAAAGGCATCCTATAGTCACCAGAACAACTACAGCTTAATGTAGTTGTTCTGGTGAGTATAATCATTATATGCAGCAGGCATTTTCATGCACACACTGCCTTTTCAACTGCTTGGCGATGGTGTTGTAGCCCACTGCAGCCGTGTGTAGGTCTACAATCTTGTCCCTGACATCCTTGGACAGCTCTTTGGTCTTGGCCATGGTGGAGAGTTTGGAATCGGATTGATTAATTGCTTCTGTGGACAGACGTCTTTTATACAGGTAACAAGCTGAGAGTAGGAGCACTCCCTTTAAGAGTGCTTCTAATCTCAGCTCGTTACCTGTATAAAAGACACCTGGGACCAGAACTCTTGCTGATTGATAGGGGATCAAATATTTATTTTACTCATTGACATGGAAATCAATTTATAACTTTGACATGCATTTTTCTGGATTTTTTGTTTGTTATTCGGTCTCTCACTGTTAAAATACACCCACCATTAAAATTATAGACTGATCATTTCTTTGTCAGTGGGCAAACGTTCAAAATCAGCAGAGGATCAAATATATTTTTCCCTCACTGTACACTGAGAGGCAAAAACAAGTTGCTGTGATTTTGTACCAAAACATCTACAGAGAATATGGGCTGGACCCGCTAGCTGGGATGTATACACGGTAGTTGAGATTCACAGGGCTAAGATTCTGTGGGACTTCTAGATGCAGACAGACAAACAATTACTGGCCAACCAAGCAAACATCATGGTGGTAAACAAGGAACAGCAGACTACAGTGGTAGTCACTACTGGCAGTCTCAATATATAGAAGAAACATGAGAACGTGGACAAATAAAAAGGACTGAAAGAGGAGCTAGAAAGTATGTGGAAAGTGAAAACAGCAGTAGTACCAGTTGAGATGGGTGCACCTGGGGCTGTAACCCACAAGTTGAGAGAGTGGCTTCAGCATCTTCCAAATGGGACATCTGAGATCACTTTCCATTTTAATGCAGTTCTAGAAACAACTAAGATACCGCACAGGACATGAGAATGACAAATATACACACAAAAATACCACCCAGAGGATGAGAAAGTAATTTTCTATTTATTAATTTTATTAGATATGTTTCAGTATAACTTTATAATATTATACAAAAAAAAACCCTAAAAATGTTATTAAATTCATCTGAATCCAATGCTTTTCACAGAGAAGTACTGAGACAAACTGTTTGTTAGCATATTTCACATGGAGATTCCATACATACAATAGCAGGCTTGAAGCGGTCATTAGGCAAAATGCCTGGTGGGCCATGAGGGCCATAGCTCAAGGCCCCCAAGGGAGATCGATGGCCCTCCCCAGTTGGTCCATACTGGTCAGACCCGGCTTCTCTGTCCCTTCATGGACCAGAGTAGAAAATAATGATCACCCTCACAGAGCAGCAATCCAGATGCTGGGGAAGCTAAATAATCGCTGGTCATCACCTCACCTGTGTGCAAACTGTTTGCAATGTTAACCCACAGCACTCTGAATGGCCAGAGCTTGAGGGGGAAATACAATGTTCTGACACTATTTGTAAATACCTGAGCTCCAAAAAGAAAAGCACTCGATATCCAAAATACTATACCACCAGTGATTAGCATATTCCCCTCCCTGGCCAAAGGAAAGAAGAGACCACAAGGCTACACTAAGGGCACTACAAACATACAGCTTTATATTCACACACAACACCACAACAGCATCCACAAGAAAATTTCACTAGCAGTCTCTCCACACACCAGAGACAAGTCAACAGCAAACATAGCACAAACATGTTATTAAGTTCACCTGTGTTGTGCAAAACAAACATTGGGCATTTCCCAAAACTGAGAATACTACATCAGGGCTGCAGCAATCTGAGCATGGGATGCCCTGGTAGGACCTTAAACGAACACTCATTTAATTATTGAATACATTTCTGTCAGAAGCCTCTAGCAGCTGTCTGTGTGACACCCAGTAAGCCACTTGATTAAGGCATTCAAGCAGGCTGAAACACTGTTGATCCCTATGCACTGAAGTAAAAAAGTAAAAAAAAATAGCTGCTTGCAAAAAGGGATCTATGGAAAAAGCCCACATGAAAAAAGCCCACATTAGAATAGCACACAAAATAAAATCTACTGTCATAAATGCCCACAAGAAATATGCCCCTACGGAGAAATGCCTACTCAGAAAAATGTGCACACTGAATAATATACACATATAGTAATTTTCCCATTTATGAGCATGAATAGATATATTATTTTGTTATCGATATCTTATGATTAAAATATCTCATATGCAACAATTTGTATTGTGTGGGTACACTTAATATAAAAGAGGTAAATTATGGTAACAGATATTATAACAGACATATGTAGCTCAAATTCTAGGTTGTGTTTTGGTCAGTACTTGTACAATTGCCTCTGTCCTTAACCCCTTAAGGACACAACTTGTGGAATAAAAGGGAATCATGATGGAATATTTCCATCATGTGTCCTTAAGGGGTTAAGGAGTTAAAGCCCTCTACATACACAGGCCACATTTGTTTAGCAGTGCATTAGTATACTTATGACATAGCAAAATTATTATTTAATTATACATTATAAAATCACAATACAAATTGTTACATATGAATATGAAATATTTTAATCATAAGATATCAATAACAAAGTAAAATGTAGGTAATACACCATATTCATGCTCATAAATGGAAAAAATTACTATATGTGTATAATATTCAGTGTGAGCATTTTTCTTTGTGGGCTTTATTCTGTGTGGGATTTTTTCCATGTGGTCAATTTTGCTTGTGGGCATGTATGACAGTGGGTTTTTTTCTGTGTGCAATTTTCATGTGGGCTTTTGCCTGGTCACCTGCAAAAAGGTATGCTAAACGTATTGATTTGTGCCATATATGGGAATGCAGATTCTCTGGTTACTTCCACCCTCCCAAATCGTATATTTATTACAAAGTACTATACACTATATGCATGGGCATTGTCAAATATGTACACCAGTAAGACTATATGGACAGTATCTGTGCACCATAATTATTTCATTTTGGTACTTAGTGTGTCTCTTAAAAATTAACTTTAAAGGGACACTCCAGGCACCCAGACCACTTCTGCCCATTGGAGTGGTCTGGGTGCCAACTCCCACTACCCTTAACCCTGTAACTGTAAATATTGCAGTTTTCATAAACTGCAATATTTACCTTGCAGGATTAACTCATCCTCTAGTGGCTTTCTACTAGACAGCCACTAGAGGGCAGATTTTCTGTGCTATAGCATCGTGGAATGTTCTCACGCTATGTGAGGACCTCCAGCGTAGCTAAAATCCCCATAGGAAAAAGCATTGAAAACATTTCCAACGCTTTCCTATGGGGAGGTCTAATGCGTGTGCGTATTAGGTCTCCCCTGCTGGCGTCCGCACATGCGCAATAGGTCTCCCCCGCCGGCTGAACTCCGCGGGGGAGGAGCATGGCCGGACTCTGAACCAGCGCCGAGGGACATCGTTTTCACCCCTTCAGCAACCTGGGATGAGGGGTGGGAGGGAGAGGGGACCTGCAATGCCAGGAAAACGGTTTGTTAAAATTCTGTGATCAAACAGCAAGGCATTAAAGGCATCAAAGTAAAAGCATAGCATAACCACCAGATGTCATCGATTATCTATACATCACGTATCAGTGATAATCTATGGCACACTTAACAACTTGTGCTAATCCTAATTTGTATTACCTTTTATTGATCTTATTATAATCTAAAGATACATTTATTTTGTTTGAGCTTGCAGGGCACAACATCTTTTATTCCAAAATCATCCAACAGCTGCTGAAGCAAAGAAGAAAATAATTAGCCCATGGCACTCTGAAGAAATGCCTGTAATTACACTTAATACCTCGCGGTAAAGCCACCATCAGTTCTCACCCAAAAGCAAATATTGCAAATTGTATTATTTAAGAGTTTTGAGGGAACAAAAGAACACAACATTGCTTTTCACAAACAATAAGAGGATATTAATTGATTATTGCATACTGAAGTTTTGCAACTCACGGAATGCTAAGAAAGGAGAACAATAAAATGACTATGTACTCTTGATCTACCAGTTATATTGAAGATTTTTTTATTTTTTTTTAAACTGAATAAATTCAACTCTTGGCCAGTTGTACATCTTAAAATGAGATAAAGAATTTTTTTTATGTAAAACATTTTTTAACTTATACTACACGCCTAAGACATGTTTTTATTAGAAGAAAATCACACATCAAAAACCATAATTTCCTATACAGATAGGTGTTTATATAGAACACGAACCTACAAATGTCTGACAGTTAAGTAGTAATATTAATAATAATAATAATAATAAAATATTTAAGTTTGGAAGGAGAGGGAATACAAGGTCATTACAAATTATCTGTAATATGCCTTCTTTTTCTAAATGGTACACAATAAGCACTGTAACTAATTTATCTCATGAAAGCAGTCATAGTGTTTGGTATCCCCTGGCACCTTCCATCAGTTCAGTGTTAAACTATTTTTAATGAGAAGCCACAGCAGCCCATCCCCTCATCTGCTTGGGCTAATGAGGAAGCATAAGCCTGAGCAGCAGTGGGTGATGGTGAGAGTAGCACCTGACCACTTTCAGCCTATCACAGCCACTACCACTGGTATGAATTGGTATGGCTAGAACAATGTATGTAATCTCTGCCTTAAAATACATCCAATCGGTGCCAGATTGTGGGAAGCCAGGGACCCTCATTTACTGTTAAACTGCTCAGAAATGATTTCACATTAAATGGAGGTACAGTGCCAGGCATCCACAGACACTATAAATTGTCTAGTGAGATGAAATGGTTTTAGAGCCCTCAGTATCCCTATTATTTAAAAAAAAAAAAAAAAATATATATATATATATATATTTCAACACTATTACTGTATAAACGAAAATGCCATATGGGCCTGCTTTTAAAGAGCTTTATTAACATTCTGCAAACAGAAAGTCTATGTAAATCAGTCATATTATTATTCCAATTATTATACCAGTTATTATATATTAAACCAAAAATAAGACATTAAAGGAAATATTAAGCAGCAGAAGAACAGATTAGGAATAATTTATTATAAAAATACATGGTTACAGAACAAGATGGAAATATGTTGGACTTGGAAAAAAAATTACTCTAAAGTTAGAAGAATGAGTGCAAAATATTGTACAAACTCAGCAGAAGCCAAATATGCAATAATTAATTCTGGGATCACGGTGAAGTCTGATGAATATATTTATATCTGGTTATTATATGTACTTCCAATAAACATCTGTTTTCACATATACCAAGTTCAGAAAAGTGTTTGAATACTATGTTATTTCCTGATTTGACATAATTATGTAGATATCTACATATTTTATCAGTTTGTTAGTTGAGCCACCTGTTATTCAAAATGGAGTCTATGACAAATCTGTTTAATCAATTTTCAGTGCTTTACATGGACATAAGGTTTTGGACTAACAGATGGCATGTATACATGTCTTCTTGTCCAATATGATTACTCTGATTAGAATAAATATGCTTATTTGATTTAAAAAAAAAAATGTAAAAGACGAAATTCCAAATTTGCATGTAGAAATTAAATTTCTTTAAGGGTTACTCCAACAACTGTAATCATGACTGCTTTTAGAGATGGACAAGGTGGTTGGCGTTTGGATGTGCATTTTTTCTGTTTGAAGCACTGCACATCCAGAGATATTGCAATCTTGTGTCGGGGGATAGTTACACAACTATGTTCTGGACTGCCACAGGTCAATTCTGCACACTGGTGACAGGTTTAATTGAAGATTTTATCTCCCTTCCCATGAATCTCCTTTATGCCCCCACCTATGACTAGGCAGGCGGGGGCATATCTACTAAATCTTTTGGGGCATTCAGATTCAATTTTGTTTTAAAGTGGTGCTTTTGAAATATTACAAATTCTATACTTTGTATAGGGTTTGGGTGTAAAAATCAATTTGAATTCACCCATTTCATGGGATTTTGGCCATGTGGAAAAAAATCTGGTGTTTAATGAATAAACCTGTTTATTTTTCCATTTATGAGTTAGTGAAACATCTAAAATTACATTATTTAACATCTTAAACCGACACTTTAGTCACCAAAACAACATTAGCTTAATGAAGCAGTTTTGTTGTATAGATCATGCCCCTGAGGTCTCACTGCTCAATTCTTTGCCATTTAGGAGTCAAATCACTTTGTTTATGCAGCCCTTGTCACACCTCCCTGCATGTGACTTACACAGCCTTCTTAAACACTCCCTGTAAAGAGTCATCTAATGTTTACACGTCCTTTATTGCAAATGCTGTTTAATTTAGAATTTCTTTCTCCTGCTCTGTTAATAGCTTGCTAGACCCAGCAGGAGCCTCCTGTATGTGATTAAAGTTCAATTTAAAGAGCAGGATATAAACACTTTTAATGTAAGATACTATCTGACTGAAAATGAAAGCATTTTTGTTCAGGCAGGCTGTGTGAGTCATAACCAGGGAGGTGTGACCAGTTGAATCAAAATTGATTTAACACCCTAAATCGCAGAGAATTGAGCAGTGAGACAGATAAATACACCCAAAATGCTTCACTAAGCTAAAGTTGTTTTGGTGACTATTGTGTCCCTTTAATGTTCCAGACAATACAGATAAGTCCACAAGAGTCATATTTTTATACTTTTTCAAGATTAAATTCACATCTCACAAGCGTGCTTTCAAATTAGTTAGGTTACTCCACTTTTTTTACAAACACACATGAAGCATGGTTAATCTTCACTTAGCATAAGTTTGAGGTTTAGCAAACGTTAAACCCTTCAGTGCTTACAGTAGCAAGAGTTATGCAATGCAAAGAAAGAAACCAGATCCATAAAAATACAAGGCATGTTAAAAATAACAAAGTTCACATTTATTTATTTATACATAAGTAGAAGAGATCTGTAGGAAATGCATTATTTTTATATTTTAAAATGAAAGTCAATGCTTAGTCCAATCTATACCACAAAACTATCAACTTACAAAAAATCCACTTTAAATTCTCACTTTAGTGACTAACACTGATAATGCCAATGCAAGCAACCAGGTATATTAAGGTATTACTTGATGTTGCCACTAGAGGTCCATACGAGCCTTGAACTTTAGCCAATATTCTATTTCTCGTTTTTAAACTGTTGCAGAATTTCTGAGCTGCTGTTTTCCATGGTGCACTAAATATAGTTTAAATGGACTCCATCTCATTCTTAGTCCAATTTATCAACAAACACATGCAATGCTAACTAAACATACAAATAAAATTGTTTCACGAAAGATCCATATTAAACAGCAATTTATTGTGAAAAATATAAAAAGAGAGTAATTTGAATTGTGTGTTAAATGACAATGCATTAATTTAAAACATTGAGATTACAGACTAAATTATCTATTTTCAACAAATTTCAATATTATGGAAAATGCTCTCAAATATTCTACTAGCATTTTTTTTTAAAGCATGTACACTGAACTAAATTATAAATGCAACACTTGGTTTTGCCCCCATTTTTCAAGGGCTGAACTCAAAGATCGAATACTTTTTCTATGTACCCAAAAGGCCTATTTCTCTAAAATATTTATCACAAATCTGTCTAAATCTGTGTTAGTGAGCACATTTCCTTTGCCGAGATAATCCAACCACCTCACAGGTATGGCATATCAAGATGCTGATTAGACAGCATGATTAGTATCAGAAAGCAGGAGGACATCCAGTCAGAGATGGAAGAAAGCAAGCAGTGACATGTTGCAGGACGGCAGAAGAGGAGAGATATATCTGGGTGTCATCAGCATGCAGGTGGTAGTGGAATCCAAATGAGGTAATATGTTTGCCAAGAGAGGCAGTATAAAGAGAAAATAGAAGGGGACCAAGGACAGAGCCTTGGGGGACTCCAACCGAGACAGTACGAAGGGAGGAGATGTCATTAGAAAAGAAGACACTGAATGAGTGTTGGGAGAGATAAGAGGAAAACCACGAGAGGACAGACTGTAGGGCCCAAGTTCTAATATATTAAAATAGCAAGAAACACACATTTATTATAAAATAAAATGCTCTACTGTTACCATACAAAGATATTAGTTATCTATAAATGTAATACAGATCACAAACTCCTCAGAAATAGCAGTAGGGATTGAAGAGAATCCAGAATCTGCACTGCTGACTGATATACAACTAACAGTTTATAAATCTACAACCTTTTCAATAAATGCATGTTTTAAAGTTTGAACATAATATATCTCTCAACATTCCCAATGGACAAAGAGGGACACTTTAAAAAATATATTTTAGTGGGTATGGCAAGAGGTGTAGCCAGATGTAATTTTATAACAAGACAAGGAAGCTCATATTGCATATCCCTTTCTTTACTGTACACCAATAGCAGCAAAGGATACAAACAGAATGAAAAAACAATGAACATACAGTAACATAGGCCCCTCCCTGCACAGGTCCCTGTATAATAGGCAGCACTTCCCTTCCATTTCCCTCTTTCTTTGCTGCTCCAAAGATAAGTACAGCTCACATTTTTTCTCTTATATATTACTTATTTATTCTGTGATTTATTGTTATTGATATCATTATTTATTGTAATTTATTATTCTATTATTCTCTCTATTGATAAATTCATTATTATTCATTTTATTTAATCCTTTTAAGAAATCTTGTTTCTCTGTTTATTAATCCATGTTTGTTTATTACTAGTATGTATTTTCAGACCTTCTTTGTGAGTTAATTTATTTGTGTTTCTCTCACTTGTCTTTTCTCTGTTTGCTCTTATCTCCTTTCAGTCCCTTATCTTTTTCTCTCCGTCTCTCCCTATCCCTTTTTTTTGGCGCCATTTTGCGATTCGTTTCACCGTTCTGTTAGGCTGTTTTGGTGCACGAATCATGCCTGTTCAGCTAAATTCATCGCGAACACAGGCCGTTCTTTAGTTTGCCGGCAAATAGCATCATTTGCATATCTGCCACGTTCGACTAATTTTATTCGAATGGCTCGCTCGTTTGTCTGTTTTTCCATTCACCTATTTTATTCATTACGAATTAGTCTACTTTACCAAACGTTCGGTTCTTTCACTTGACGAATTCACAGGTTTTTGCTGCAAATCTCACGAGATTCTCGGCTGCCATTTTCTGGCTTCCTGTCTCCTTCCTACCTCATGTGTGTGTGCTACTGGTTTGGGCCCTGGTGAGATCTCATTTTATCTATAGTTTGGGTGACTAACCCTTACTACTCTGCAATTTTAGGTAATAGGGATTTTGTGCTTCACCCATTATGCCCAAACCCAGGATGCCTTCCGGCTCCCCACCCTCTGGGGAGATAGATACCCCATCATCTCTGGGAGAGACCCCTGTCACCTCAGGCACGCCACCCATTCTGGCTGACAGGCCCATCCACCCTGAAGGGGACCAATTATTGGCGCTACAGCGTTCGGTGACAGATGCCATTATGGCAGCCATGGGGTCCATGTCCTCTACCCTCTCCCATATTATCTCCCAGGCCCTCCTGCCACATCCATTGGATGCGCAAATGACGTGTTCCACGATGCCTCTCCAGCGTCCTGCTGTGAACCCGCCTGGGGACGCACCCAGGAAGGCGACCCAAAGACTAAACACCCCTCTCCCTCTGCCTCCACAACTGTTAAGACAGGTGTACCTACGGTCGCCCCAGAAAGCGTGTCCCACTCACGCAAAAGAGCCTTTCTATGGAAATGTGCCAGAACACAACCTGAGAGTGACTCCGACTCAGAAATCGGGTCTGGTGAGGAGGCTATGGTTGAGTCGGATGACGACTCTGATGTTGATACCGCTTAGGTGGGCCTTGACCTCCTTCCCTCTGCTCAGGCAGAGACATCCGGAGGTGACACAGGGGCGCTTCACCACGCAACTGCGGTGTCCGCCCTCTTGGATTCCATTGGGTGAACCTCTCTTGAACCCGGATGAGCTACACCATCCGAGGACGGTGGAATGGCTCGCAGCGGACCATGTAGCCAAGTACCTAGAAAGTTGGGTACGATGCCCGCTCAGTAAAGCGGCACGGAATAAATTGAGGGCAGCGTGTCTAAGGCCTATGGTGCCAAATAAAGTCTGGAATACCCCTGAGGTTGATCCAAAAATGACCCAGTTCCTGACTAAATTGGGCTGGAAGCCACATAAGGGTCTAGACTCTGCCCTGAAGTCATGCCAGGATAAGCACTTAGACATTTTTGGCCCACTGGCAAAACTTTTCGAACTGGCGGAGGATGCCAGAGCTGGAAACCATATGGTTGGGTCCAAAGGGCTATTTGTATTGCCGGGAGTGTCAATACCTCCCTCTCTATTGAACGGCGTAAAGCCATTTTATTCAAAATAGAGCCTAAACTGGCCAACCTTGCCCTCACAGAAGCTGGTAAGGATGCCCAAGGTTTACTATTTGGCGACTTCTTTATTAAAGACCTGGGACGCTTTGTGGGAGCATTTACAGCCCTTGACAAAGCCCAAGCCTCCATGAGACGAGTATTTCAGGGACGGTTCTCCACCAGGGCCGGCAGATCCATAAGCCGTCTGTCTGGCCGGTCCTACTTTCAGTCCCGTGGCTCAGGATGAGGCTCTTTCCAACACCGCTCCAATTTCCAGGAGACGAGTACCTGTTCCCCATTCTTCCCATCATGCGGGGGCCCGTGGTGATCCAGAGGCTTCCGTGGTAACACCTGTTCCAGACATCCTTTTTTTTTTTTATTCTTTATTTTTCATTCGATAGGTACAGCAAGTACAGTTCAACCTTCGGGCTTGCGCAGAAGCCAATATTTGAGAAAACATTCTTGGAAATACAATATGTAATATGAGCTTACAGTACAAGCCTCTTTTACTCCCACTGTGCCTTGCCTCCTACCAAGGATTTTATTTTTAATCCAGGCAATTTAGTTAAAGAAGGAGCCCTAGCTTTTCACAGGCCAGATTCGTCTTTAGGCATCCTCGTTTCTCCGACTGTGTAATCATGCCTGGGTGAGAAAAAAACGGAAAGAGAAAGAACAAAACCCCTGTGAACCAAGGGGGGGAAAATAAAGAAAGGGGTACGAGGAGATATGAAATGAGAAGCAGCAAGAGAAGAGAAAAGGAGAAATGTCAAAGAAATAGAGAAGAAAGAGAGGGGAAGTGAGATAAAAGATGAGAGGGGGGGGCGGGAATGGAGCGGGGCCTTCAGAATCTAGTTCGCCATGAAGGTTCTTTGTTGCTAGTCCCCAACTTTATCACTTTCCGATCCCTGTCAGTCTCCACTTGAGCCCACTATACTATTGTCTCATGGTTTCCAAATTCTCTGGAAAGTTACTGTCGTACCCTTTATCCTTGCCATTCGGTCGTCCATGATTCTGAGTCTCTTATCCTGGATATCACCCCCCGAAATTCTGGACCCCCCGGTGAAAGCCATGCCGTTGCTATTGCTCTGCGCATGCTTAGAGTTATCTTGTGTACCAGTTTCTGCTCTTTTTTTGTCCATCCCTCAATTGATCTGTTTAACAGGTATATCCATGGGTCCATAACCAAGGGTTTGTTGAACGTCTGTTTCAACAAGTCCTCTAATGTCTTCCAAAAGCTGTATATCTTCAGGCATTCCCACCACATATGGATGTACATGCCTCTTATGCCGCAGCCCCTCCAGCAATCGTCTGTGTCTATCGTACGCATTTTATGTAATTTAACGGGAGTAGTATACCATCTGAGCATCTGAGTTTTCCATGCCTGCTCCTGTAATGTGACACATATGGAAGTGTTTTTGTTTGCTTCCCATATCTCTTGCCACTCAATTCCTTCCAGTTCCTCCCCTAGGTGCGCCTCCCATTGATCAGTGTATGTCAATCTACCCCATTCTTTATTTTCAGTGCTAAGATGGGCATATAGAATCGTGATCATGCCTTTGGGGGTGGCTCCATCCATACATAATCTCTCGTAAAAAGATAGCTTTCCTTGGGCTGCTGTTCTAATATGGGGTCTTCTAGTGAAGTCTTGTATCTGGACATATCTGAAAAAATCTGCGGGGGATAAATGGTTACTTTGTTGGAGTTCTTTGAATTGTATGACTTCCCTGTTTCGATATAGTTGTTGGATACGTTGTAGCCTGGTTCTTTCTATGTTTCTGAAGTCCCTAGCGGCCATTCCGGGTTGGAACTCTCTGTTCCTGAGTATTGGAGCCAGAGGGGAAGAGGACGATGCAAGCCCATAATTGACATTATTTGCATCCCATAATCGGAGCGAATTGAGAATGGCCGGGCATGTCGCCCTTATCATAGGTCTATATTCCCTTGGGACCCACATCATGAACTGGGGACGTCTAGTCCCACCATCATGGATTCGCATTACATCCACGTCCGTTCCCCCGGTGGGGAGTGCCACATGGCCACCTGGGTCAGTTGGGCCGCAAGGTAGTAACAGTATAGGTTCGGTAGTCCTAAACCCCCTCTGTCCTTACGTCTATACAGGACTTGTCTGGCTATTCTGTGTCTCTTATTCTGCCAGACAAAATCCCCTATCACTCTTTATAGTGGTACCAGTTGTGTTTTTTTAACGCAGATAGGTAATGCCTGAAATAAAAAAAGAATGCGGGGGAGGATGTTCATTTTTACAGAGTTGATTCGCCCTATCCAAGATATAGGTTTGTCCGTCTACTTTTCTAAATCTCGTATCAGAGGCCTTAGCATGGGGTCGTAATTGCCAGATTATAAGCGTCCCGGGTCTGCTGTTAGATGGACGCCTAAATATTTTAAGGAGTCCGTTACCATCCGAATTTGATAGGTTTCCCTTATCAAGGCCGCATCGGCCGCCGTTAAGCCGATTGGCATAGCGCTGGATTTCTGGATATTTGCTCTGTATCCGGACAGTTCCCCGTATTTTTTTTATTACATCCTGTAGTGCTGACATCGACTCAATCGGGTTCGTAATGGTCAGGAGGACGTCGTCTGCATAGGCAGAGACTGTGAACTCTTCATTGCCTACCCTAACTCCTCTGATATTCGGGTGTCAACGTATCGCCTGTAGCAAGGGTTGCCATCACGAAGAGGAGGGGGAAAGAGGGCACCCCTGTCTAGTTCCATTTTATAGCCTAAATGGCTTCAGTGGGGCCCCTGTTATCTGTACCTGAGCCCGTACGTTGTGATACATTGCTCTTGTAATTCGTATGTATTCTTCCGGGAAACTTAGATGTTTCAACACCGAGAACAGGAACTGCCATCTGACCCTATCGAAGGCCTTCTCTGCGTCGATGGAGATCACTAGAGAAGGTGTTCCGGTGGCCACTTGTTTACAGATGAGATCGATGTTCCTCCTGGTGTTCTCGAACAATTGCCTACCTTGTATGAACCCTACTTGATCAGCGTGAATGAGCGAGTTCAGAAGTGGGTTCAATCTATCCGCTTGTATTCTCGCTAAAATCTTTAAGTCGTGATTAATTAACGATATGGGCCTGTAGTTTTCTGGTTGGAGCGGATCCTTTTCTGGTTTGGGCAGCAATACAATAGTGGCAAGGGCCATCTCGGGGCCTAGGTGTCCTCCTTGCCTCAGGTGGTTGAAGAGTGTCACCAGTTGGGGTGTGAGCTCATCTCTGAAGGTCTTGTAATACGTCCCATCGAATCCATCCGGCCCTGGTGCTTTGTTACCCTTCAAACTCGCTATGGCTCTGTCAACCTCATCTTCGCTGATTTCTGCCGCTAGGTTACTCGCTGCCTCTCCAGTCAATCTGGTCATACCTAAGCCATCTAATTTAAAATATGCTCCTCCTCTTCTCCATCTCGGGAGTTCCCGTCTGGTGTGTGGTTGTATAGTCGTTTGTAGAATTCTTCAAAGACTGTCACAATGTCTGTTGGATTTGTTTTTGTTGTGCCGTCCGGATGTTTGATGGCTGTGATGTGAGACTGGTCTTGCCTAGGTCGTAGTGTCCTGGCTAGGATCGTGTCCATTTTATTGGCCTTGTCGAAATACGTCCTTTTCCACCATGCCATGGACCTAGCTGTGTCGTCCAATAGAAGAGTACAAATGTTCCTTCTAACTGCTTCTAGTTGCCCATATGTCCCGTCATCCGGGGCAGATTGGTGTTTCTGTTCGAGGTTCCTTAGTTGTCTCAGTAGCATTTCAAGCTGTTGGTGTTTCATTCTCTTCTTCCTTGTGGCCAATTTGATCAGGGTCCCCCTTATCACTGCCTTATGGGCCGCCCATACTGTGCTCACTTCTGTGGTATTGTTTGTGTTAAAGTATTCTGTTATGTCTTTTTGAATTTGCTCAAGTATCGTCGAGTCCCGTAGCAATGATGTGCTCAGTTTCCAAGTCCATGGATTTGCCACGCATAGGTTGCCCAGTAAGATAGTAACGTCTGCGTGGTCTGACCAAGATATATTTCCAACAACCGACCCCACTATTCGATACATGCCCGTTGCGTTGGCTAAGAATAAGTCTATCCTAGAGTACGCTCTGTGGGAGGCCGAGTAAAGCGTGTAATCTCTATCTCCTGGGTGTTGGGCCCTCCATACGTCAACCATCCCTGTGCTATGAATTCTTTGAGCATTCGGACTTGGCCACCTCTCTCCTGTGATCTCGGGCCACCATCTCTCAAGCTTCTGTCTACTGCCGGGCACGGGGCCACATTAGAATCCCTTCCCATGAAGATCATGCTGAAACCTTGTCCCCTAACAAGTTCCAGAAATCAATGTCCGGTTGATTTGGGGCGTAGATATTTATCAGGTGAATGGTGTGTGAATGTAAGGTGCCCGAAACGAAGATGTATCATCCCTCTGGATCTACATCCTGGGATGTCATCTGGAAAGGGCAGCTACGTCTAATAATAATGGCCACTCCATTACGTTTGCGATGTGATCTGGCTTCAAATGAACCGGTGTAGGTGTGGTCTCTCAGTCTGAAGTTAGACTGTTTAGGTAGGTGGGTCTCCTGTACATAAGCTATTTCTGAGTTCATCCTCTTTAATTCCTTAAACATGAGACTTTTAACGTTTAGTGTGGTGATCTTGATCTCCATTATGAGGTATGTTTGTCTCAACTAATCTGTGTTGTCTCTGTAGCATTTCAGCTTGTTCCAGCCATGTGCCAGGGCAACCCCATGGGACCATCCCCCTGCACGCCACCCCCACCGCCCCCGATAGTAAGAGAGGATAGGGAGAGAAAGAAGAGAATAAAGGAAAAGAATAAGAGAAGTATAACATTGGTGTGACGAAATGCATTTTGTCCCTGGATTGTTAGGTGACAAGCTGCCCTTTGCCCCCGGCTTTTGGAGGAGCCTGATTGCCAGCCTCCTTCCTCATGACTATGGCCCTGGGGTGTATTGCCATTTAAAAAGACTATTTGGGGCTTATTGGCTTTTAAAGACAGTTTCTTCCCATTTGAATCCATGGGAAGGTGTGTTTCTTCCTCTCCCCTATTTCCTGTCTATTGTTCTCCAGCAGGGTGTTGTCCCAGGCACACTGCCAAACCACTCACATATTACTGAGCTTACAGCCAAGCTCAGGGATACACGCCTTCGGGTCCGTCAAGGCGACCTTTCCCCTTCTTGTGTCCAAAAAGCGAAACCCACGCTGCGGCTAGAGCTCAAGCAAAAGTATATATAGTGCAATATAGTCTGAAATCCGTATTGATATAAACAATATGTGTGTATATACTCACAAATATGGAGCCTCTCTCTTAGGCTCTTTTCCAGCGCGTTGTGTAGTTAAGGACTACACACCTATATAGCAGGAACCAATAGCCCAATAAAGATAATTCAAATATTTATTAGGGTATACTGAATTTAAAATTCTAATGGCCAATTAGAATAAATAAAAACAAAGTATATATAAAAGAAATAGTTATAACAATAATATTAATAATATAACAACAATGGGCATAAAGGTGATGATATTAAAGTCCCCAGGACGCGTTTCGCCAAAATACTATCGGCTTCATCAGCTAGGTCAATATCGATATTGACCTAGCTGATGAAGCCGATAGTATTTTGTTGTTATATTATTAATATTATTGTTATAACTATTTATTTTATATATACTTTGTTTTTATTTATTCTAATTGGCCATTAGAATTTTAAATTCAGTATACCCTAATACATATTTGAATTATCTTTATTGGGCTATTGGTTCCTGCTATATAGGTGTGTAGTCCTTAACTACACAATGCGCTGGAAAAGAGCCTAAGAGAGAGGCTCCTTATTTGTGAGTATATACACACATATTGTTTATATCAATATGGATTTCAGACTATATTGCACTATATATACTTTTGCTTGAGCTCTAGCTGCAGCGTGGGTTTCGCTTTTTGGACACAAGAAGGGGAAAGGTTGCCTTGACGGACCTGAAGGCGTGTATCCCTGAGCTTGGCTGTAAGCTCAGTAATATGTGAGTGGTTCCTTATATAGAGCTACGATTGTAATAATTTTATTTACAGTGTTGCACTATGAATATTTAATTTCTCTTTCAGAAATATATTTACACACCATTGATATTGTTTTACAAGAGTGAAAACTAAAGAATTGGATTTCGATCTGTATGTAGCGCTTCACCTTTTGTTATATGTATATGTTTGTGATTAGTGTATAAGGAAAGATTACACATGGTGATACAGCAGCTATTATATAAATATTGTTATATAACGTGTGATAATTAGGTTTTATATAGAGCGCCAGTATATTACTACCTTTTACTTGTACACTGCCAAACCAGTTGGAACTGACTGCTTTTGTCCCTCCTTGGTTTCTCAACAGCCCTTGCTATGCTTTACCCCGTGGAAAATATACTCTGTTCATGGGATCTGAGCGCTGTTCACCTAGATTGGGCACTCAGATCCGAGCTATCTGGGGATAGGTTAAATGTGGGGGTTCTGTGTAATAAAATAAGAATTATGTATTTTTATGTACTTTTACGTATTTTGCTGTTAGTTTTAAATGTAGATATTTTCTGTACCTGGAGATAATTGAGTTTACTGCAGTGCCTTAAGCCAATTATCTCCAGGATGGAGAGGAGGGATTTCATTGTGTATGTGAGAGTGTTATCATGTTAATTAGTGTTCCCATTGGTTTGTGTCCCTTTTGTCACAGTTTATCACCAGGTCCAGGGGGTGTACCTCTGACCTGAAAACTTGTATATAAGGAGTAATAAACGCTCATTGGAGTCAGATCATCTTGTACCTTCCTGAAGTTTCGGCTCATGTTTGGGGGATTGGAGAAACTACACTCTGGGGATTGCTATAATCACTATACTCCCCAGGGTATAATCACTAAGCTCTGCTAAGAGCTTGTTCCTGTTCCTGCTCTCTGGAATTCGGAGAGAGGTCTACCTGCTGGAAGCTGGACCCTTGTCCTGGGTCCAGAGTGGGTGGAGACGGCGAGACCCCAACCAAGCTGCGTCGGTTTGTGGGGTCTGCAGTGGTTATGGTGTCAGGCAGAGTGCTTGGAGTCCTCGGAAAGCACTAGGAGCATCCGTCGGCGGAAGGTACCCGGTCGGGGTGCCAGCGGTTCCGTTACAATTGGCATCTGGACTTTGTCCGATGCAAAGGAGATTCTGGTCTTACTAATTGCCAGAATGTCGTGGGTAGCGTGTGCCAACTTTCCTGCCACGATCAACGTTTGGAGGAAACGGAGGATCCCTAAAGCTCCGTCTCCTACGTGCACTTCCTATTATATTTCAACCTCTGGGTTCTACTTAGAACGTTCATGTATCCCTTCCCAATTTTCTTTCTTGTTACCACCCTCTTTGGTGCTAGTAATATAGAGTCCTGGGTACCTATATTGAGCACTCCTGCCTCTTGTGTCACATCATGAGCCGATGGGAAGCCCGATCCCACTCCCCCACCACCGAGCCGTCCCCGCTACACCCGTCCGACTAGCAGAGCCCTCGGCTACTGCCGGCCGCCGGAGCTTATCTACGGGGGCACCTCTACTGCATTCCCCAGCCTGCTCAGCCACCATCCGTTATGTACTCCCTGTGCCAGAATATGCTGTTAGACTTTTATTTTCCATAAGGGAGCAAGCGCAGAATAACTACTCGGGCGAGACCAGTTATAGTTACGTAGTACCCTGAAGAAGCCGGGGGTCATAGAGGAGTTAAGACGGCCAAGACTCAGTCCCGCCATCATGGCCACTATATGGTCACTACTCCCAGACTGAGGGTGTTTTCCACTCCCTTCTCTTGTTGGGGGCTGAGGTGATTTTGGCATTCTAAGATTCAGTTTGTGGACAGTTTTGATACATTTTAAGACAATTAACCTCATATGTAACAAGATTTCTGATGGTTCAATACTCCTGTTTGGCAATACAAAAAGAAAACATTTTAACGTTATAAACACACAAGCAACATATACCGCTTATCATTTTAAATTGGACGGCTAAGGGCGAGTGTGGCGTATCTTGCCATCTCCATGAGGAGGTGTTGAACATTCGTACTGAATTAACAATGATTCCACTTGTACCCATCTCAATTGAAACATCTGCATTTTAAGTGTGCTAAGTGGTCACCCATTCTTGGGTATCAGTGTAACGTTCATAACTTATGTATTTTTGTAATTGCCCCTCAACATAGGGGCCCCCCTCTTCTTGCATACCTCATATGCAAGGGTTGCCTATTCCTCACTTGTGGATCAAGAAAATAACATTACAGATTCATGCAGTTGGGTATACAACTTATGGTTTTGAGCCCTGGGGTATCGGGGATTTTGTTTTGTGCAATTTATTGTAATATATTTGTATCAGGGCGGACTGATCGGTCGGGGACTTCGGACATGGTCCGAGGGGCCGGCCGGGAGGGGGGCCCGCCACCAGGGCCGCCATAAGGGGGCCCGACAGCAGAGCCGGTTTGGCCCACCGGGGCCGCGGCATCTGGGGACTGCGCAAGTAGGTGCCACCGGGTGGCTGGTCCGGTGGCACACTTTGAGGGGGCCGGCCGCATTCCACGCTGGAGCCGCCGGGCTGGGTGGCAGCCTCGCCGGTCCGGCGGCACTCCTGTCACTAATGCTGAGGACAGAAGGAGGGAGGAGCATGTCTCTCTACCATGCTCCCTTGCAGTTCCCACAATTCCCAGCACAGCGGCTCCAGCGTGGAATGCGGCCGGCCCCCTCTGTCTTCTCTTGGTAAATGGGAGGGGGAAAAATAAAACAGAGAGGGGGAATAGATAGAGGCAGGGGAAGAGGGAAGAAACAGAAAGTGGGAGAATAGAGAGAGACACAGGGGGAGGGGAAGGAAAAAGACAGAGGAGGAGAGAGAGTGACACAGGGAAAGGACGGAGAAGGGAAGAGTGATACTCAGGGGAAGAAAGAGGGGGAATAGAGAGATGGTGGAGGGGGGAGAAAGAGACAGAGGGGAAGAGAGATGTGGGGTAGAGAGAGACACAGGGAAATGGGGGAGAAAGAGACAGTGGAAGAGAGACACAGGGAGAAAGTAGAGAGACACACAAGGGGAGGGGGAGAAAGAAGCAGAGGGAGAAGAGAGACTGGGAAGGAGAGGGGAGACATGGACACAGAGGAGCAGTGAGGGGGAGAAAAACATACAGAGGGACTGGGGGGAGACAAAAAGGCACACATGGAGCTACGGGCTAGAGTTCACTCTCAACACTGCGACCACCAGGGATTCTTGATGGTCGCAGTAGTGAGAGTGAACTCTAGCCCCATACACACACTGCCCCCACACACACACCATAAACATTTACACACATTGCCTCACACATACACTGCCCACCCATACACACACAGACCCTTCATACACAGCCCCCATACCAACATTGCCACACACATACACAGCACCCCCATACACACATTGCCCCAGACACCCTACACATTCACACACTACACCCCCCCCACACACACTGAATATTTCACACACACTGCACCCCTCACACATTGCACCACTGCTCCTATACCCTACTACAGCCCCATATCCCAGCAGACCCCAGGTAAGTTTTCAAACTGTTCTTAAATAGTTTGACTACTTACTCTGGGAAGGGGTCCCAGCCCTCCTGGCACCATAACCACTATACAGAGCAGCAGTGGTTTTTGTGCATGGATTATTTCTTTAAATAATCTACAAGTGCCCCAGTAGCCAACCTGCCCTCAGGCCAGCCAGCCAGCCAGCCCACATGCCAACCAGGCCACCAGCCAGCCCACAGGCCACCAGCCAGCCCACAGGCCACCAGTTAGCCAGCCCACAGGCCAGCAGCCAACCACAGGCCAGTAGCCAGCCCACAGACCTACAGCAAGCCACAGGCTTACAGCCAGCAAGCCCACAGCCTGCCGGCAGTAGCCAGCAAGCCCACAGCCTGCCGGCAGTAGCCAGCAAGCCCACAGCCTGCCAGGAAGCCACAGCCTGCCAGCCGCAACCAGCAAGCCCACAGCCTTCCAGCAAGCCCACAGACTGCAAGCCAGCAACAGTAATTAAGGTAAGAGGAGCCAACTTGGCCTAGGTATCAGCGAGCTACGTTGTGTTGCTATATTGTGAATAGGAACCAGAGTGTTGGAGAGACCCCCTCCAGGCCCCATTAGACTCCATTGTAGTCTCTAATGGAGGAGATTCTTTCTAACACACTCTCTAAAGGACACTGAGATAGCCCCTGCTAGAAAGACCTCCCCTCCATGGCCCATTAGCCCTCAGTTGTAGTCTCTACTGGGGCCTGGAGGCAACTGTTTCCAGCAGAGGCTATCTAAAAGATGGTGAGATGGCCTCTGTTGGAAGGAACGGGGAGGGGGAAGGGGGACTGGAAAGGAGGGAAAACGGCCCCAATGTCCCAGGACCAATGGAACTCCTGGGGGGTATACTTTGGGGCCCATATGATCTAAATCCCCAAGAATTCCCAAGTATGGTTGTTAGTAACCTACAGCATAGCTAGCTTACTTCAGCATCAGGTGAGGATCTCTACATGTGAGGTGAGCCTCGCTGGGTCGGGAAGGGTCGCAGCGGCTGGGGCAAATGAGAAGGACGCATCCCAGAGGGGGAGAAGCTATACCAAACTGAGTAAAACAAAGTAAAACACAGTGTCTCTATAGACCTTCAGTCCCTTATGTAAGATAACCTTCATGTTCCTGATGCTTTGTGGCAGATGGAGGGTTCCCTGCCGAGGAGGCCCATTCAGGGCATGTTTGAGCTGATTCGCCCCGTCCCCCTCCCAAGCTGGCTGTTCGTTTCCCTCCCGCTATCTGTACAGCCGTAGCACGACAAGATCCCCTTATGGAAGTGGTACAAGACAAGGTCCCCCATTATACCCCTTTGTAGAGAGTGGATGGCAGCACTCCGAGCCCGTTTAACAGGCGTATCCTTATACTTCAACTTGTGGGTGAAGCGAAAAGTAGAAGTGGGGTTCAGAGAGGCCGTGTCCCAGGCCTGAATAGGGTCCCCTACCCAGTCCCCCCCCCCAAAAAAAAACACATATCAATTTCCCTCCAGCTTAGCACCCCAAGAAAGAAGAAGAAGGGCAGTCAGTGGCATAAAGAATACGATACCCTCTGCAGTTAGCGGTGGCTTCTCGCTCCTGCTTAACGCCACCCCGTCTGCAGCTGGGGAAGGTCCTCCAGATACATCGTGACGTTAGGAAGGTCGGGAGGCGGTTGGATGCCAAGGCCCTGGAACATTCAATGAGGGTCTCCTCCTGGTGACAGAATGTGTGCCCGGTCACCCCGGAACACCATCAACTTGAAGGGGCATCCCCACACATATTTGAGGCCGGCTCCCCACAGAGCTTCTGTTATAGGTCGCCAGTCCCTTCTCTGTTGCAGTGTGGAGGGTGCCAGGTCTTGGTAGAGGGAGATTACAGCTCCTGCGTGCCGAATAGGCCCCTCGCGGCTCTTTTTCATCAGTGCTTCCTTAGTTCCTTAGTTCTATAGTGTAGGAAGTGGACTATAACATCTCTTGGAGTATTTGTGTCATTTCTTTGGGTTCTCAGGGCCCTGTGCGCCCTCTCCATGTGCCAATGTTCCTCTGGTATGTTCGGGAGAAGTGGCTTTAGGATGGTGAGTACAAGCCCCTGTAGGTCTTTATCGTTGCCTTCGGGCAAGCCTCTCAGGTGGAGGTTATTCCTCCGAGACCGGTTCGCCATATCCTCGAGGGCAAGGTCTGTTTCCACGAGGTGTGCAGTTACGCGGTTCACCCGCTCAATCACTGCATTATGGGCCTGTGTCGTTTCCTCCAGGCGGTCTTCTAGTTTTGCGGTGCGGTCTCCCAGAGTCCCTATGTTGGCCTGGAGAACAGCAGTTGATTTTGCGATCTCCCCCGCGGGGAAGGCCCTTACTTCTGCTAATTTTGCCAGCACAGTGTCCTGGTCACTTGGGAAAGCTTCTCTGTCGGCACGAGGTGATATCTGCGGGGACATACCTGCGCCATCTTGGGTCCCCGGTCGTCCCTGCTTTTGTGCCGTAAGTCGAGGACAGTGCCGCCGGATTCATTGCCCCTCTTCCCCTGTTTCTTGGAGAGTCTCTTCTCCATGTTATGATTCTCTGTGGGGGATATTTCTTCCTGAAAAGGTTGCTTTTGTTAGCTTTTTGGCTCTAGTGAAACACGTCTAGTCTCATTGATGGTCAGACGATGCCCCCCTCCAGACGTCCTTATGGTGAGTTTACACATAACTTATGTTTCTTCTCATGTTTATGTAGGGGGAAGACTCCAACATTTTTTCCCAGCCTGGGCACAGATAACCTCAGACCCCTGGGTACTAAACACTATTCACGGTTTCCACATAGACCTTGTCGGGAACCCTGTAAGTATCCCTCCTCCTCAGCCGATCTGCTTCTCCCTCCGGGACCGCAGGTCGATTGATGATGAGCTATCCTCGGTCAGAGAGCAATAGAACTGGCACCCCCGGGCTCCGCAGTACTCGTAAGCAATATTTTCATGGTGGAAAAGAAGGGCAGCCAAATGCGCCCGGTCATAAACTTGCGCCCCCTCAATGGTACCGCCATTTCAAAATGGAGGGTATTTATCTACTGAGACCTCCATGGGGACTGGTTGGCAAAGCTGGATCTCATGGATGCATACCTCACCGTGCCTATAGCCGAAGCATCCCGAGATCTCCTGCGCTTCCATTGGCAGACAGGGATTTGGAGGTTCACCTCCTTTGGCCTGTCATCGGCACCATGGTGCTTCACCAAGCTGCTGCGCCCAGCTATGGCCTGGCTACGCAGTCGAGGCGTTCGTCTAATCATATACTTAGATGACATCCTGCTTATGCCCCAGGACCACTCCATACTTCTTGCGCACCTGCGATTGGCGGTGAACCTACTCTCCTGCCTAGGTTTTATTATCAACCGAGAAAAGTCGTGCCTGACTCCCGACACTCATATGGAGTTCTTGGGATTCCTCGTGGACACGGAGGTGGCCACTTTGAGTCTTCCAATGACCAAGATTCGTTCAGTACGCAAGGAGCTCCACAGAGCTCTCATCCGGCCGCAACTCATCTTGCGGCAACTGGCACGCCTCATTGTACTCCTCGCATTCTCCATTCAAGCAGTGTTCCCGGGTCCACTCCACTACTGCGCGCTGCAACATCTGAAAAAAGCTCACCTGAGGGCCGGTGCATCCTACGCGGACCTGGTGTCGCTGGACAATGAGACACAGGACGAGCTGCGATGGTGGATCCTCAACCTATCCGCTTGGAACGGCAGGGCAATCTTCGGCTCTATGCCGGAGTTCACCATCGACTCAGATGCGAGCCTCTATGGCTGGGGGGCTCATTGCGAGGGGTTGTCGACGGGGGGGGTCGCTGGTCGGAATCCGAATCCCGACTCCACATCAACGCATTGGAACTCTTGGCGGGCTCCTTCGCGATCTGCAGCTTAGCGAGGGACTGCGCAAAAGCATGCATCCGCCTCCGCATGGACAACGTCTCCGCGGTGAGTTATGTCAACCACTTGGGCGGTACTCAGTCTGCGGTTCTGGCCAGATTGGCGAAAGACTTTTGGGATTTTTGCTTAGACTGGAACCTGGTGGTCCAAGCGGAATACCTACCAGGGCTACACAACGTCCAGGCGGACTGGGGTTCACAATATCTCTCGGACGCCAGTGACTGGGAATTGGACACGAACGTGTTCTTCAGTATATTGTCTCTTTGGGGCCCTTTTGCTATAGACCTATTCGCATCCTGGCTCAACACCCAACTCCCGCGATTCTTCAGCTGGCGGCCAGACCCGACGGCGGAGGCAGTGGACGCCTTCCTGCAGGACTGGAGCAGAGGCCTCCTATATGCCTTTCCCCCGTTCTCCATGATCCCTCGCACACTTCTCCACTCTTGAAGATACCAGGCCGAGCTGGTCCTAGTGACCCCATTCTGGGAACTTCTACAGGATCCGATAGGGTGTTGCCACCCTCTCCTATTAGAGGTTTCCCTCCCGCTCCTGGCGTGGTGGATTTCAGGGGACCATGGGAGGTCCAGGGAGTTTTGGACTCTACTAGACGCCTGTTGGCAGAGGCATGGGCTCCCAGCACTAGACGGGCATATGGGTCAGCTTGGCGAGCTTGGGCTACTTGGTGCCTGGCTAGGCTCCCGTTTCAGCCCCTGTGACTACGGTCCTACAGTTCCTGACTTCTGAAGCAGATAAGGCCTACAGGACCATCAACATATATCGGTCGGCCATCTCCTCGACACATCAGGGTATTGATGGCTGCCCAGCGGGCCAACACCCCTTGGTTTCTCGGCTCCTCAAAGGTTCTTGCCTTTCTCGGCCGCGCTACGCCGCGACCTGGGATGTATCGATGGTATTATCTTTCCTCACTTCTTGGCCCACTAATTCAGCACTCTCCCTACGACAGTTATCTGCCAAGTTGGTCTGTTTGTTCTGCCTCATCTCCTGCAAAAGGGTCTCAGATGCCCGAGCACTGGACTTTGATGCCAGAGCATATACCCCAGAAGGAGTAATGTTCAATATCAGCAGACGCACCAAAACGTCTATTAGGTCAATATCCTATCCGAGTTTCTCCGCTACGCCAGCGTTGTGTCTGCATCCTCTCCACATCTGTTTTTAACCATCCGTCCTTCGTTTACCCCCGTCACTAGCACCACTTTGTCTCGCTGGGTTAAATGGCTACTCTCTCAAGCCGGTATCGATACTGCGCTTTTTGGCGCCCATTCGGTCAGGGGGCCCTCGGCGTCTTCCATTATGGCTTCGGGGGCACGTTTGGAGGATCTCATGAGGATGGATGACTGGTCAAGGGAATCTGTTTTCCGGGAATTTTACTTTCGACCGGCTCCTCATACGTTTGCGGCAGTAGTTGATCACCTTTAAACTTGCAATATGAGCCTCCGTGTCTTGTTATAAAATTGCCTGATTTTGCTATTACATGACAAAAAGTCATGATTTTATTACAGACACGGAGGCGAATATTGTCCCACCGATGTTACACTACTAATGTTATGTTTATCTTGTCTCCCACCCAGTTTATTTTACTACATAGATGACATGTATCGTCTTGATTGGTACGGTAAGTGGGGCCTGTGTTGGAAGGGGTTGGCTATATACTTATGTCAGTTTGGGTCTATCTAATTATTTCACTGAAGATTATGTGGGGCCTTGCTTCATCTGGCCTTGATGTTTGTCTCAAGTACTGGTTTATCCCCTGGGCTCCTGTTCCTTATGTTTTCACAGCCTGATCCGATCCGGTGGAATGTCTTACTTCAACATGTGAGGACCTTCCCTGCAAATGGAGTTTGGTCAGCAGTCATCCAGTTGTGCTTCCCTGTTAATAGATGTGTGATCCTACTCTTGGTTTGAAAGTTTATACTTTTTTTTTTCTCACTGGACTATATCAATGTTCCTGTTTTGGACTTTGTTACGGTACCTCGAGTAATAAATGCACAAACCGCCGTTTAGTGAATGCTCCCCGTTCGCAATAATGTGGTCCGGTAGTGTATGCAGTATAACCATGCAAACCGCCAGCCAGGGAACACTCCAACCTCCTCAACGGTACCTGTACGGCTCCTTCCCTTCACGAGCTCCAAATGCACGAATCGCCAATAGCAGCCGAACGGCAATAGTTTCCAAGCAGCAAATAATCCCAATAAGCAGTCTCTAGTCGCCGGTAATAAAATCCCCCCAATAACGAGACCAAGCTCCGCTTTGAGGGTAAAACACGAACTGAGTTTACTGTGGGCTACTTGCCCGTATTTATGCAGGTCTCCCACTTGGTGGACACTCCCCTAGGGGACCAAATGGGAGACTGGAATAACAGAAGGACATGGGGACATTTCAGACATACATCCCCACAATATTCCCAGCATGCAACACAGTTTCCTCCCCTCTGCTCGGGAGATAATTGAGAAGTAATTCAATTATCTACCAGAGCAGAGGCAAATCGCCAAGTTACAAAACACATTAAAATACATAACTTTATAACTGTCAAACGTATTGCATTCGTATAACACATCCCCAAATAGCCTGGATCTGAGTGCATATTATTGGCGAATAGATCCCACACACATAGTTCAATCGCCATGGAGCCAAAGTCTATTACAGTTCTTCGGTATGCGATTGACTCCATGGGAAGGCTATCTGGGGTAAGTCCATTCGTGACTTTAAATCTCTCGAACGGCCGTTATTCGTATACTTTTGTCGATTGAGAAGGGGAGGTAGACGGCTTCAGCGGTGTTCGGTTGAAAAAGTGTCCGTTTTTAGTTCCATGGAATAACCGTCGAACACCGCTGGGCTTTCGCATAGTTAAAATGGCCGCCGCCTCGTGGTCGACATACGAACGACGACCACCCTGTATTCGGTATTAATTGAGAAGTGTCTGTGGTTAACCGCAATGTTCTAATTGGGATCAATAGGTTAACCAGCAGCACACTTCTCTTCTGGGTGGCCGTCCGTTCGGTAGTTCCTTAAACAAGGCATACGAATGGGGAGATTCATACAAACGGCAAAATAGATGAACACAGCAATTCTAGTTCATACAGATGGGTCTGTCACAGACTTTGTTTATGGTGTCGCATCTTCAGAAAGAGTGAAATGGAAGGGAAGTTCTGCCTATTATACTGGGACCTGTGCAGGGAGGGGATTATGTTACTGTATGTTCATTGTTTTTTCATTCTGTTTGTATCTGTTGCTGCTATTGATGGACAGTAAAGAAAGGGATATGCAATACTCGCCTGCCTGTCTTTAATAAAATCATGACTTTTCGTCATGTAATAGCAAAATCATGCAATTGTATTCCATAATATTTAAAGGTATTTTATGACCTACTGATAATCATGTAATATTCATGGTAATACCTAAATGTCATATTTGTACGGAATAATTTTTAAGAAAATTAACTATGGCTTAAAGACATATTATTATGCTGTAACGACAGATCATTTATTACTGTAAAGCTTTGTTATGCATTGATAAACATCAAAGATTATTTGGAGCGCCTAGCAAAGAAATATATTAGAATAAAAAATGACAGAATGATAGGATGTCAAAATATGGATTTTTCCCTGCTAAAATAAGGCATTTATGATTGTAATTTGGTATAATTGTGGCTGACCTGTATTTCTCCAGCAATCAATCTATAAAATCCATATGCATGAGCTAACTATAAACTAGTTCAATATGTAAAGAATTAAATTTGTCTATCTTGAGTGTATGGAAAAACATATTCAAAATTCAAAACCTGATCACCTGGTAAGCTTTAAATCTTTTAGGTTATAGACTGCTATATTACCATAACCTGTTAAAGTAATGCTATATAACATATTTTACAGTGGTTAGGTAGACTATGGTAACATTTGGCTTGACCTGGACATATTTAATTTAGCTTATACAAACAACATGCCACATGATGTGTAACTAAACATGTTTTTATATACAGATCGCCAAGTTAACAGTCAAGAACATAGATATAGCAAATACAATCCCAGGAGCTTAAAGCAGCAAAGAGGAGGAACAAAGTGTGAGTATTGAAACTGCTTAAAAAAGTATTTGAGGTAGGACACAAAATAACAGGAAGACTATAACATATATTCCAAATAAGGCAAATAACTCACTGAGCCTACCATGCCAATGGCACAATTACAATAATAAAATGGGTTAAAGAAGATAATAGGTTTAACGCACAACTATCATATACAGTAATATGCAAGACACCTAAGCCAAATTGAAGTAATCCATGAAATATGCATCAGGATTATCTATAACCCAACACGCAGAGTTTAAGTCAACTAACTTAATCCAAGCCAGAAATCCTAAAATGTATTATCAGATCTTAGAATGGCTCGATTTAACGTTAATAATAAAATAGTAGGACAAGTTGAGGTCAGGAAAACAGAGTTAAAGTAAACAGCAAGATAAGCCAGAGGCCAAGGAATACAGAAGTCAGAATAGTCAACAAGCCAAAGTCAAAACACAATTGAATCAATAGAGTGAACGCATTGTCAGATTACCACCTCTCACTAAAATTCTCAATCTCTCTCTCTCCTCTGGTATATTTACATTGCCCTTCAAACATGCAACTGTAACCCCAATTCTTAAGAAGCCTAATCTTGACCCTAACTCCTCATCCAACTATCGTCCTATCTCGCTACTGCCTTTTGCATCCAAGATCCTTGAAAAAATTGTGTATGCGAGATTGACAGACTTCCTCGAGTCCAACTCTCTGCTAGACCCACTTCAGTCTGGTTTCCGCGCTAAGCACTCTGTGAAAACGGCACTGACCAAAGTATCCAATGATCTACTCGCTGCAAAATCTCGTGGTCACTACTCTATCCTAATTCTCCTTGACCTGTCTGCGGCTTTTGACACTGTTGATCATCAACAGCTTCTTCTCATCCTCCGCAATATCGGTCTACAAGATATTGCTCTCTCCTGGTGCTCCTCCTACCTCTCCCAGCACTCTTTCAGTGTTTCTTTCTCTGGCTCTGCTTCTTCTCCCCAACTCCTCACTGTTGGTGTCCCCCAAGGTTCAGTCCTTGGTCCCCTACTGTTCTCCATCTACACTGCCTCCCTTGGTAAACTCATTAGCTCATTTGGCTTCCAATATAATTTCTATGCGGATGACATGCAAATCTACCTGTCCTCTCCCCGTCCCTCTTGACTAGTGTCTCTGACTGCCTCTCTGCTGTTTCTAACTGGATGGCTGCCCACTTCCTTAAACTAAACTTGACCAAAGCTGAAATTATGATCTTTCCTCCCTAAAGTGTTGTTAATCCTGTGTCTGTCTCCCTCCAAGTCAACGGTGCTACCATCAGCTCCACCACGCAGGCTCACTGCCTAGGTGTTCTCTTTGACTCCGACCTCTCCTTCAAGCCTCATGTTCAATCTATCGCCAAATCCTGTAATTTCCATCTCAGAAACATTGCGCGCATCCACCCCTACTTAATGCCAGATGTGACTAAGGTGTTGGTCCATTCCACTGTCCTTTCTCGCCTTGACTACTGTAATCCACTTCTCAGTGGTCTTACGTGCTCCCAACTTGCGCCGTTACAGTCCATAATGAATGCGGCGGCGAGGCTCATCTTCCTGTCCGCCCGCACCTCCCATGCCTCACCCTTCTGTCAGTCCCTACATTGGCTACCTCTAAAATATGGAGCTCGATTTAAAATTCTGGTTCTTGCTTTCAAATCTCTACATAATGCTGCTCCCACCTATCTATCCTCCCTTATACACAAGTATGTCCCGTCTAGGCCCTTACGATCTGATGAAGACTTACGTCTTTCTTCTGTCCATACTCCCACCTCTGAAGTTCGCCTTCAAGATTTTTCGAGGGCTGCACCGTTCCTGTGGAACTCGCTTCCCTCCTCCGTTAGATGCTCACCCAGCCTCCACTCCTTCAAAAAATCGTTAAAAACCCACTTCTTCATAAAAGCGTATCAATTAAACTTTTGTGTCATTTTACCCCACTCCCTCTAGCATGTAAGCTCATTGAGCAGGGCCCTCAACCCATCTGTTCCTGTGTGTCCAACATGTCTGTTCGTCCACCCATTGTAAAGCGCTGCGGAATTTGACGGCGCTCTATAAATATCATCATAATAATAATAATTACCAGAAAGGACACAATGAAAGTGCACAGTACAGATGGCAGAATGAGTTTACATATACCTAAGAGGGTTGTGATTAGTCAGTAGTGATCATGTGATGTCAGAATGTGCATGAACGTCCACTTAACGTTTAGGTCCAAGATAGTCGGAGCCATTTAAGTGCTCCAATGCGCAGTGGCCGGCATCAGCTGGAATGCCAGATGCAAGCACAGCTACAGATGAAGGAGGCAGAAGTTGCACCCCCAGAACTCTGGACAGCCACACGGGAACGCACTGCCTAGCAGCAAAAAGTTGCAGATGCCATGACAACACCTTGGTTGAAATGGAACTTTCTTAATGCCCTTGGTTGCTTTTACTGAGTCTGTAATCTGTGAACCTACAGTTGACATTTAGGAGAGTCCCAGTACCTACAAAAACACAGTTTTCTGAGATACCAGTAAGTCTGTGTGATGAGCCATCTTGAAGCAAAATTAGGCAGTCGTGTGATCCCCGCTTTTGTTAAATGAACTGAGCCTGAAGAAGACTGATGAATCATCTCATGGAATGCCTCTTTACTACAGTGTTACTTAACTATGTACACTGCTCAAAAAAAAAGGGAACACTTAAACAACACAATGTAACTCCAAGTCAATCACACTTCTGTGAAATCAAACTGTCCACTTAGGAAGCAACACTGAGTGACAATCAATTTCACATGCTGTTGTGCAAATGGGATAGACAACAGGTGGAAATTATAGGCAATTAGCAAGACACCCCGTCCACCAATAAAGGAGTGGTTCAGCAGGTGGTGACCACAGACCACTTCTCCGTTCCTATGCATCCTGGCTGATGTTTTGGTCACTTTTGAATGCTGGCAGTGTTTTCACTCTAGTGGTAGCATGAGACGGAGTCTACAACCCACACAAGTGGCTCAGGAAGTGCAGCTCATCCAGGATGGCAGATCAATGCGAGCTGTGGTGAGAAGGTTTGCTGTGTCTGTCAGCGTAGTGTCCAGAGCATGGAGGTGCTACCAGGAGACAGGCCAGTACACCAGGAAACGTGGAGGAGGCCATAGGAGGGCAATAACCCAGCAGCAGGACCGCTACCTCTGCCTTTGTGCAAGGAGGAACAGGAGGAGCACTGCCAAAGCCCTGCAAAATGACCTCCAGCAGGCCACAAATGTGCATGTGTCTGCTCAAACGGTCAGAAACAGACTCCATGAGGGTGGTATGAGGGCCCGACGTCTACAGGTGGGGGTTGTGCTTACAACCCAACACCGTGCAGGACGTTTGGCATTTGCCAGAGAACACCAAGATTGTCAAATTCGCCACTGGTGCTCTGTGCCCTTCACAGATGAAAGCAGGTTCACACTGAGCACATGTGACAGACGTGACCGAGTCTGGAGACGCCGTGGAGAACGTTCTGCTGCCTGCAACATCCTCCAGCATGACCGGTTTGGCAGTGGGTCAGTAATGGTGTGGGGTGGCATTTTTTTGGGGGGGCCGCACAGCCCTTTATGTGTTCGCCAGAGGTAGCCTGACTGCCATTAGATACCGAGATGAGATCCTCAGACCCCTTGTGAGACCATATGCTGGTGCGGTTGGCCCTGGGTTCCTCCTAATGCAAGACAATGCTAGACCTCATATGGCTGGAGTGTGTCAGCAGTTCCTGCAAGACGAAGGCACTGATGCTATGGACTGGCCCGCCCGTTCCCCAGACCTGAATCCAATTGAGCACATCTGGGACATCATGTCTCGCTCCATCCACCACCGTCACGCTGCACCACAGACTGTCCAGGAGTTGGCAGATGCTTGAGTCCAGGTCTGGGAGGAGAGCCCTCAGGAGACCTTCCGCCACCTCATCAGGTGCATGCACAGGCATTGTAGGGAGGTCATACAGGCACGTTGAGACCACACACACTACTGATCTTCATTTTGACTTGTTTTAAGGACATTACATCAAAGTTGGATCAGCCTGTAGTCTGTTTTTCCACTTTAATTTTGAGTGTGACTCCAAATCCAGACCTCCATGGGTTGAAAAATTTGATTTACATTTTTTTTATTTTTGTGTGATTTTGTTGTCAGCACATTCAACAATGTAAAGAACAAAGTATTTCAGAAGAATATTTAATTAATTCAAATCTAGGATGTGTTATTTTTGTGTTCCCTTTATTTTTTTGAGAAGTGTATATAGGTACATTCTGAAATACTTTCAAGGCTCCTGCTGAGATTAACGTTTGCAATACATGCCTTCCAGTGTTCAATGCTTTAGATTATTTTGTTGAAAATAAATAATGTTAATGTAAGATATCAGTTGAGTTAAACTGGGGTAATTCAGAGGCATTAGCAGAATAGGGCATAAGAAATTATGGAATACATGCACTGTGCTGTATAATGAAACCTTTTTTTTCCATTAAAGTGGGTCACAACATAGGAAGTTTGGCTAGGGCTACATAAAGTGATTTAACTTCTAAGCTGCAGAGAACTGAAGACTGGAGATCTATGCACCAAAACTACTTCATAAAGCTAATTTTGTTTTGGTGCTAATAGTATCCTTTGAAGTCATTGAGACTCATCCAAATATCTAAGCTAGGGAGACATGCAAAATCATTGACATAACAAAATAAAATAGTTTAATATTAGTGTTTCCTAAAGAAGGAAAATAGATATTTATACGACATAAAATTTGTGTCTAAGTGGAAATGTAATTGAATTATAATGCCTGGTAAGTTAAATATCTTCTTTATAATTTCTGAATTATGTAAATCTATTGCAAGTTCCCTGTTGACTAACACTTAGTTTACATGACGGTTATGTATTTCTACTTAATTTGGTGAAAAATTAAATGAAAATGTTAAAACCATTTAGTTTTGTAATTCTCATTGCTGTGTAACATGATTGGTCAGATGTGTTCTCTTTAGTGCTGCTGCTTTCATTCGGCAGTTTCCAAATTGTTGTAAAATCAGTAGGGTTGTCTGAGGACAATGTTCTCCCAATTCAGAGAGAGAGAAGGAAAGATTACCTCAGAAGAAGTGTGCACAAAAACAAAAAAAATGTCCTTAAATGATCCCGTATTTATGGAGGGTAAACAATGTAGTAATTCTAAAAATCACTCATCCTAACACAAAAAACACAGGGTAGAAGCACTATTTAATAAAAACTGTCAAATGTTCACTGACAGAGCAAAGGGCAACTGGTTATTGGGTTACTATAATGTAATCTACTTTGTAAAATAGCATAGTAAACTGTATGTGTGGCAGAGCAATCACAGCTGCAGTATTTTGCAAATTGAGAAACTATATCTTTGTCAGAGAAAAATAAAAGTAAAACTAGAGATGAGCAAATGTTGGGAGTTCAGCTGTAGTATACCAACACTAACATAATATTTAACCAGTTTACTATACACAGATTTGCCTTTATCTGACAGGTGAATAAGCAGAAATTCTAAGTTGCTAAAGGAATACCGGGCTTGAAAAAGAGAACATATCCAGTGCTTACACATATTTCAAATAAAACAAAAACATTAACCCCTTCATGATGCTAGATGACATTTTTGTCATGTACTAAAATTAACTCCAGATTGCCGCAGGCAAACCAGCAGCCGCAAATGTCGATGACCCAGACCGTGCTGCTGGGACATGTGATCTGCTTCCATCCACCTCATTGTGACTTGTGAAGTGGAGAGAGAGGGGTCATTGTGATATATTGTGTGTTCTTAAAGATAAAAGTGTAGCTGTAAATTTCAACATATTTTATTCATACTAACCCCATTTTTACCATTTCCCTGCCCCTTGATTTTTTGGTGCTTAGGGTTTTTCTTCTATTAAATTATTTTTAAATTGGTTACCTGAAGTGGGTAGAAGTTAATATAAAATTGGGGAATGTGTTAAGCGTAACAAGTAAAAAAAGAAATTACAAAAGTTTAAAAATATGAAAAAGAAAACCAAATAAAAAATGTGTTATTTATTTAAAGATTATTTCTACACCATGCTGAGGACGTTTAATGTCAAAGAGGCCGATAGAATTTGAACGACCGACTTAGCACCAACAAAGACTGCACCAGACTGCGACGCTGGTTACGAATCTTTTCCAGATAATAGACAACCCTCAGTAAAATGCAATGATTCACCTGGCACTGATGACAGGGTACCCTTAATAATTGCACATCTGACATCCCTGAGTTCTCTGCCATTCCTGGAATCTAGAATGAATTGTCTAGAATGACTCGGATTTTATGCAGCTTGGGAGATGATATTTAGGACATTTATGCCCGTCATAAGGAGAACCCACAGACACACGATCCTGCCACTAAGAATGGGAGGATCCATGGACATGAGGCAAGGGTTATCACTAAAGCCTGAAGCTGCTGTTGGGGCAAGTCAAACTTGTTTGTATCTATTTGCACAACAAAAAAAAAAAAAAGAATTTGGTAATCACACAGTAACTCTTGTAGGTGTGATTTATAGGCCACCAGGACAAATAGAGCTCTATAATTTACTACTTGAGGAAATAGCTAAACTGACAATGCACACTGCCTCCAGCCAATGATACCGGGTGCCCAGCCACACTGCAATATAAAAATAAATGATTGATGGCACTCCTGGATTTCCAACACCAAGTAGTTTATTGACTTAGTCGACATTTCAGTCCGTAACCTGGGACTTTCATCAGGACACACCAGTAAAACAGTACCCCCCATGTACTGGTTTTAAGGTGTCTTGGAAAGAAACAGGGTCAATATAGGGTTTGCCCATTTCAGTTTGCCAGATTGGTTTGCTGGGTCTATGTTGCCTTGTGAGACGATATGGTAGCCCAGGAATGTGAATTAACCCCATCATGGCATACCATTTGCAAATGTATCCAACCCAGTGTGTTCAAAATGGGATATGTCCAGTCTTTTGTAGTAGCCAATTAGTCACGAACACTGGCCAAATTTAGCATTTTTATGGGTTTTTTTTGCATTTTTTAAAACAAAAACTTCTCTTTCACTGACAATATAATTGTTGTGTTACGTTTTACTGTTTTGAAACACTCATATTTGTGTTTGGCGAAGTCTCCTGAGTATAACAGTACCCCCCCCATGTACTGTTTTTATAGTGTTTTTGAAACTTACAAGTATTACAAATAGGGTATGTCCAGTTTTTGCTATTAGCCAAAGTTAGCGTTCATATTTGTTTTTTTGCATTTTTTACACACAAACAAATATAAATGCTACTTTGGCCAGTGTTTGTGACTAAGTGACTTGTACAAAAAACTGGACATACCCCATTTGAATACACTGGGCTGTCTACTTTTTCCAATGGTATGTCATGGTGTGGTTTATTTTCATTTCTGGGCTGCCATACCATCTCAAAGGCAACATTTGAGCAATTTACAAAAAGAGAAATTGGCACATCTTATGTTTGACCCTGTAACTTTCCACACCACCGTAAAATCTGTACTTGAGGGGTACCGTTGTACTCATGAGACATTACTCTACACAAATATGAGCAATGCAATGTATTATACTGATAATATCATCTGTGTTATGGAAGTTTATGTGTGAAAAATGCAAAAAACAAATATAAATGCTAATTTTGTCCAGGGTTTGTGACTAAGTGGCTACTAAAAAAATGGACATACCCCATTTTGAATACCGTGGGTTGTCTACTTAAAAAAATATAAGGTTTGATTGGGGTAAATTACATTCGCCAGCTTCAGAAATGTCCCAAATAGGGGGCGTGGCCTGGCTGCTCGCGGTAATGGACGCGTGAGAAGCCAGCTCCGATGAGGGTAAAGAAGAATACAGCAAGTACACCAGCATACCCGACACGGAGACACAAATAAACAACCAGGGAGAGACCTACCACAATCATGTCCCAGCGCACAGCCAAAAAAGCGAAAATACACCTGGCAGAGCTGCAAATAACAGCGCTGACACCGCCGCGGGGAGGATCTTAAAATGGCGCCAACGGCCCAAATTCACCTGCAGCTTGCTCTGACCGGAGTGACAGCACCTCAATATCATTAGATCCCACAATCCCAGCCTCAGAAACAGCAATGCAAAGGATGATGCAGGAACTACAACATACTTTACAGGCAGAATTCTCCAAACTTGCCAGAGATGTGCGCACAGATATTAAAGCCATATGTGAACGCACTACTCAGTTGGAAGATAAAACAGAGGAAATAATATCGGCACACAACAACCTTGCTGCAGGGTATGAAACATTGGAATCAAGATTAAATGCCCTCACAGCAAAAGTGGCAGATCATGAGGACCGCATCAGGCACAACAACGTCCGCCTGCGCGGAATTCCAGAAGAAATCAAACCCGCCGACCTACAGGAGTACACCACAAGGCTGTTCAAAGCCATATGCCCAGACCTCACAGATGGAGAACTGCACCTAGACCGAATTCATCGGCTAACACGTCCTAAATTCATAGCAGCCACCACTCCAAGGGATGTGCTGACCCGAATCCACTACTTCGCAACAAAGGAAAAGATTATGAGATCAGCAAGAAATCCAGATGCAATACCAAGAGAAATTACCGGAATACATTTATTCACAGATTTATCTGCAACAACACTAGCAAAGCGAAAAGAGTTCGCGCCCATAACCAAAACTCTGCGGGACGCAGGGCTTCCATACAAATGGGGCTACCCCACCCGCCTCATAATCAGGATAAATGGAGTGGAATGTCAAATACGCATGGAACAAGAAGGAATCCATCTTCTAAAGGAGTGGAATCTTCTCACCACCAACCACGACAAAGTTCCCGAAGCTGAGACCAACCGCAAACCATCAACAATGGTGTCTAAGGACTGGATTAAGGTCTCAGGATATAAATGAAGGACAATCCAACAGAAAGCCCAACACCGGAATACGGGACTTGAATTCATCTTCTGACGTTACGTGAGCATATATCACTGCATATTGGCAGTTAGCACATATGAGTAGTGTTTTACTATATGTTGTTATGGTTTTGTTTTCCCTTTTGTTTTTTTCTATTTACAATATGGTTGATATAACATGACCCACTTCAGTGGCTAGATTAAGTGCATAACCATGAAGTTCTCGATAAAGCACAGGGACAAATTAGCCACATGACCCATGTACTAGCCACCCTAACAAGCCACAGCAGTGGAGAAGAAAAAAAAAAAAAGGGTAATTTGTGCATCCTAATACCCTCCCCCACTTAGGCTCAATAGGGCCGCTAAAATACTACAGATCAGGGGAGTGAGGGATGGGGGGGCAGAGACAGCCTACAGATCAGGTAAGTGGGGGGAGGGTTTGAGAGGGGGCAGCAGCCTATAGATTTTTTTGGGGGCAGCAGCAGATAGATTTGGGGGCAGCTTAGCCCATAGATTTAGGGGGCAGCAGCCCATAGATTTGGGGGGGGCAGCAGCCTTTAGATTTGGGGGCAGCAGCCCATAGATTTGGGGAGGGGGCAGCAGCCTATAGATTTGAGGGCAGCAGCAGCCTTTAGATAGGGGCAGCAGCCCTTAGATTTTGGGGGGCAGCAGCCCATAGATTTGGGGGGGGGCAGCAGCCTATAGATTTGGGGGCAGCAGCCTTAGATTTGGGGCAGCAGCCCATATGGGTTGGGGGGCAGCAGCCTATAGATTTGGGGGCAGCAGCCTATAGATTTGGGGCAGCAGCCAGCATAGATTTAGGGGGGCAGCCTTTAGATTTGGGAGCAGCAGCCCATAGATTTGGGAGGGGCAGCAGCCCATGGAATTTGGGGGGCAGCAGCCCATAGATTTGAGGGGGCAGCAGCCTATAGATATATAGAAATGAACAGGAAGGGTCAGCAAGGAGCTTGAAGGTAAAGCAGCACAAAGGTAAAGTAGAAGGAGCAGAAAGGGTCAGAGATGAGCTGGAAGGGGCAGAAGGAGCACAAACATAAAGTAGGAGAATGAGCAGGAAGGAGCACACAGGGACAGCAAGGAGCACAAAGGTAAAGGAGCAGAAAGAATCAGAAGGAGCACAAAGGTAAAGTAGGAGAAAGAGCAGAAAGGGACAGCAAGGAGCACAAAGGTAAAGTAGAAATGGGAGCAGAAAGGGTCTGCAAGGAGCAGAAAGGGATCAGAATGAGAAAGGAGCAGAAGGGCGCAAAATAAGCAGAAAGTAGCAGAAAGGTAAAAGAGCAGAAGGGGCCAAGGATAGAAAACCGTGTCAGAATAAAAAAAAAGACTGTCAAATGAAGGAGAGGAAAAGGAGATTGGAGCAGGAAGGACAAATGAAGTGAACCTCCACTTTATTCTGGACACCACATCATAAGGCTTTGGTACCTGGGCCTGGCAGGGAAACGCTGGACCTTCTCATCTCCAAAGGTAAAAAAATATCAGTATTAATGTGTTCACTTTTATTTACTGAGTGTCAGGAAGCACAGAGTGCCGTTGGGTAGGGGTGTTGCTGATTGGCTAGAGCGGTCAGCTGGCACTCTAAGCCAATCAGTAGCTCCCCATTCATAAAAAAGTAAAAATATTTTATGAACCGGGAACTAGCGATTGGCTTAGAGCGTCAACTGTCCACTCTAGCCAATCAGCGGCACCCATGCCTGACGTCAATCTGCACTTCCTGACACTCTGTTTCAGAAGCCAAATACCACTGAGCGACCTGGAGCTGGAGGAAGCCTTTGGGGTTAAACCATTTGAGAGCGATTTAACCCCTTAAAGGAAAGCGAGCACCCAGGGGCTTCCTGGCATCATAGCATTTTCATTTAGGTGAAGTTGTTATGGTGACCAGAAATGTCCTTTAATTTGCTTAAAGGAACACTATAGTGTCAGGAATACAAACATATATTCCTGACACCATAGTTGTGAAAACGCTATTCACCCTGGCTTTATGTGATAATGGCTATGCCCCTTCCCTTTCATGACACTGTCAAAAAGGTACCAAGCATGGATGTCATTACAATTATGCCCCTCCCCTGGAAAAATTCCTGCGGACGCCCATGCGCCCCTCACAAAAGAAGACTTGCTCTGGCTGAAGCCAACAAGAGGAAGGCCCAGGTTGCGTTTTTTCAAGAAACTCATTTTCTTAAGACTAAAATGCCCAAATTCACCTCAAGACAATTCCCCGTAGGCTTCCATGCAGGGTACACAAAGAAAAAGAGAGGAGTATCTATATTGATCAATAAAAATGTCTCATTCAAGCTACACAAGAAAATAGGGGACAAAGCAGGGAGATTTCTCATGATACAATGCACACTAAATAACGACCCCAACACGCTGCTGAATATATATGGCCCACATGACAATCAGAACGATTATCTAACCAAAATAATAACTATGGCCAATAATTACCCATATGGCGATCTGATCATTGGGGGAGACACCAACTTTATCCTAGACAGTGCTCTAGACACATCCTCCACTCACACTGTGATCCATGCAACATCGCAAAAACGCACCCACATTGTGAATAAACTTAGGCAAACGATACACAACGCAGGGCTACTTGATATATGGAGAATACTACATCCCTCTGAAAAAGATTTCACCTTCCACTCGCAAGTCCATAACTCTTACTCTAGAATAGACAGATTTTTTAAACCCGCCGCTTTGATCCGTAAAGTACACACTACACAGATAGGATTAATAACATGGTCAGACCACGCCCCTATACTCCTCACACTTCATGAACAATTCCCACACAAAGGTCAAGGCACACGGAGGATAAATGAATCATTATTACGAGACCCCCACATAGTTTATAGCATTAGAGAGGACATCCACACCTTTTTTGAAATAAATACCACAAAAGACACCTCGGTTGAAACTATATGGCAAGCACATAAAGCCGTGATTAGAGGGAGTCTGATAAAACATGCCAGTTTTCAAAAGAAACAAAGAACTGCAAAGTACAATGACCTCATCAAACAAATAGCAGACCTAACCCATGCTAACAAACAAAGCCCTTCCCAGACACAATGTGACAAGCTCAGAGCATTACAAAATCAACTAAAAGAAATGGAGATAGAAAAAAACAATTACATTTTACACAAATATAAACACAAATTTTTCGCACATGGCAACAAATCAGGTGCCATACTTGCAGCAAAACTTAAAGCATGCATGCCCAACTCCAGGGTAGCCTACCTCCTATCCGCTGACAAACAAAAAATTATACACCCGCAACACATCGTGGAAGAAATTGCACGTTACTACAGTACACTATACAACCTCAAAGAGGTACACATGTACCTACCCACACCCAGATCCAAGCCTTCTTAGCAAACATAAATCTACCTACACTTAGAGAGAAATAGAAAAAATCATCAGCAAAATAACAGAAACCGAAGTGGCCAAGGTAATAGCTAAACTGCCTTCACGTAAATCCCCGGGGCCTGACGGCTTCACAAATTTGTACTACCAGACGTTTTCAGAAACTTGACACATCTTATTAACCAATGCTTCTCCACAGGCAACATGCCAAAAGAGATGCTACAAGCACATACATCTACACTGCCGAAACCAGGCAAATCTGCAGACATGTGCCAAAACTTTAGACCCATATCGCTACTGAACTGAGATACAAAGATTTACGCCAAAATATTGTCAGAGAGATTAAAAGAGATACTGATGCGCATAGTACATAATGATCAATCAGGTTTTACCAAACAGAGACAAGGATCAGATAATACAAGAAAGATACTTAATATCCTAGCTCATATGGAGTCCCACCAAATGGATGCGGAGAAGGCCTTCGACAGACTAAATTAGCACTACATGGAACAGGTGTTACTTAAATTTGGGTTTCCAACAGCTTTCATTAAAGGAGTCATGGCCCTGTATACACAACCCTCAGCCAGAGTCACTAATGCAGGCTTCATATCGAGTCCATTTTCTATCACGAATGGTACACGGCAAGGCTGCCCACTCTCACCCTTATTATTTGTACCCTCCCTCGAACCATTAGCACATATGATCAGACACCATGCAAACATCAAGGGAATACAGATAGGAGTCACCGACTTCAAATTAGCTATGTTTGCAGATGATATTTTCATAACCTTATCAAACCCAGAAAAATCAATACCATGTCTCCTAGAAGTCCTTAACGAATATAGCAAGATATCATATTATAAACTTAACCAACTAAAAACCCAAGCACTACCAATCAGACTAACAACAACAACAGTCCAATCACTAAAAGATACGCATACCTTTGATTGGAGGAATGCCCATATAACATACTTGGGGGTAAAAATAGCAACTACAATCAGAGGTATTAGCACACTCAACTACTCACCGCTGCCACAACTGTGCAAACAACTAATGCACAAATGGAAAGACGTGTTATTGACGTGGCTTGGGAGGATTAACGCTATAAAAATGGTGATCCTGCCCAAACTCCTATATGTGTTTAGAATGCTCCCTCTTCCCAATCCATTACACTGGGCAAGCAAATTCAAAACTTTATAACTACCTATGTATGGGAAAATAAGAAGCCCCGCCTCCCAAGTACACTTCTCCAAACACCTGTGAATAGGGGAGGGACAGATCTCCCTAATATCATGCAATATCACAAAACTGCAATATTAGAAACAGCAATCAAACTACATGCTCCCAAATTGACATTACAATGGATGGACATGGAAAACGAATACTATTCAAACAACTCAGTAGTATATTGCATGTGGACACCTAAACACTTCAGGGAAAAAAATACCCCACTACTTCCCACATCCAAGCTTACAATCCAGATATGGGACCGCCTCCAGAAATGGCACACAAGTACCACTAAATTTTCCCCAGCTTTAATTCTTTGCTGCTCACTGAGTGCCACAGCAAGGACCCATTTGTGGGGCAGCTGTACACAAACTTGACAACATGCACAATGCTAAGAGTTGACTAAAGTGGTACATAGAGGGACACTACACAAATGGAGGGAAAGGGGCATCACACACATTAATGATATCTGTACACAGGGGAATATAATGCCCTTCCCTGAACTGCAACTTAAATACACCTTACCATCAAACTACATATTCCCATATCTTCAACTCAAAAGTATTATTGCAGAAATGGTACAAACTCAAACTCAACATACGCCTACACCCAATCCAGACATAGTCGTAATATACAATAGATGCCAGAAAGCACCAGTCAAAGCTAAAGCCCTATCCCTAGGATATGCTGCTATGAGGTGTCACCCACCACCACTAGAATTCACTTTTCAAACCCAATGGAGCAAAGAAGGTCACTCAACTATTACAGATGACCAATGGTTGAAATCACTTGGGGCATTACGAGGCGTCACATGTTATACACACGTAGAGGCACATAAAAAGCTAATATACTGATGGTACTTCACCCCAGACAAATTAAGTAAAATATACCTGACATCCCCAAACACCTGCTGGAGGTGTAGCAAAGCTAAAGGTACCATGAGTCATATATGGTGGGAATGCCCAATTATCACCCCACTATGGACAGAAGTCCACCGGCTAGGTAACTCAATGGGAATTGTAAAAGGGGCACTCACACCTGAAATCGGCATGTTTCTATTAATGCCGACCCAAACCCCCCTATATGATAAACAATTCATAGTACTGGTGGTATTAGCGGCACGCAATCTTATAGCGTGTCATTGGAAACAAAAGGTATGTCCAACACCAACACTACTGCATCACAAACTACAACAATACCTGCAATACGAAAAGCTGACCACAACCACACCCAAACATAGTGACATCACCCATAATAATTGGCAAAGATGGTGCGACTACACAACAAAAACCAAACACCCACCATAGCCAAATGTCATCCTTTGTATGAATAGAAAACTCTGCACAAGCGCAGGATCAAATACTTGCACATAAAGTATAAGATGGAGCTAGGAGGAGGGCAAACCTGTACAAAAATGTATAATACTGTGAAACTGTGCAGACATCGAATAATGAGAAACCTCAACATGTTTGTAAATGATGGAAAAACCAATGTAGCTGTCTAATGAACAATTGTGATATATGTGTACCTTCTTGTACCCTACCCCCTCTTTCCTTATGTACCCCCACGCTGTTACATTGAAAACTCAATAAAACACGAATTTAAAAAAAAAAAAAAAATGTCCCAAATAGGACATGGGTGCATGATGACCAGCTGTGAAAATTCCAAGTTGGAAAACTGGACTGCGCACCCTACAAATAAGGTCTTTTCGCCCCCACAGAACCTGACCCACCTATAAATGGGTGGTATCACTGTACTTAGGAGATGTTGCTGAAGACATATAGGGGTGTTCTTTGGCAGTAACCCTTAAAGTTATCAGTACATGTATTCTTAAATTGCTATGTGTGTCAAAAAAAAATCACCAATTATTTAGTTTTTTTAAATTTGGCATAGATTGGTGGTAAAATGGTTGCATGAAAACAGCATGAAAAGAGTCAAAATACCCCTAGTTTAATACCATAGGCTGTCTTCTTTTTAAAAAGTATATACATGTGAATGGTTATTCAGGGATTTCTGACAGATATCAGTGTTACAATGTAACTTAATTTTGGAAAAAGAAAATATTTTTTGAAAATAGCAAAGTGCTACTTGTACTTATTGCCCAATAACTTGCAAAAAAAAAAAAAAAAAAAAGCTAAGAACATGTTAACATTGGGTATTTCTAAACATAAAATGTAAAAACTATTTTTCATGGGTGTTTTTTGGCGGTTGTAGACGCGTACCAGATTTTGGGGGTCAAAGTTCGAAAAAGTGTGTTTTTTTTTAAATTTGTCATCATATTTTATAAAAGAATTTATAGTAAATTATATGATATGATGAAAATAATGTTATATTTAGAAAGACCATTTAATAGCGAGAAAAACGGTATATAATATGTGTGGGTACAGTAAATTAGTAAGAGGAAAATTACAGCTAAACACAAACACAGCAGAAATGTAAAAACAGCCCTGGTCCCAAACACTAAGAAAATTGAAACGTGGTCTGGTCACTAAGGGGTTAAACGAGTCAGCCTCGTTTAAACTCTTGGTGTTAACATCCATTAGTCATCCATTAGTAATCCATTAGTAATTTTACTCAGGAGGCTCACTCGTCTAAACTCTTGGTATTATATTCCTGATGTCTATTTGCCCACAATAGAGAGGACTGTAACTTCCATTGTATTTGTATTTTTTTTTATCATTGTTGTTATTTTTGCATATATATTTTATTATACTCTTGATATTGATTAAAAGTTAAGTTTTAAATACTCTCCCAATAAGAAATACATTGTTGGTAGATTTTTCCTTTGTTTTCTTTTGTTTTTTTCAAACTTGTTCACAGTTTAGGGGTTACCCCCTTCTTAATTTCTACTACAATTGTTTCCTTTGTATATTAGAGGCTTATTTTCTTTTGGTCTCAATTACGTAAGCAGGCAAATCAGGGGCAGAGCCAGCAGCAGCAGACTGAAATAAAGATAATATTTTACTATATTTAGGGTGGAAGGGTCAGGAATACATCTTTGTGTTCCTGTCCATATAGTGTTCCTTTAATGCAGATGGCAACCAACAATGCCATTATACATTCAAAACTGCAAATTCTGAACAGAAGTGTAAATTTTTGACATTTCAATACCAGCAGATTTCTTTGCTGCTCACTGAGTGCCACAGCAAGGACCCATTTGTGGGGCAGCTGTACACAAACTTGACAACATGCACAATGCTAAGAGTTGACTAAAGGAGTACATAGAGGGACACCACAGGACTCTGGAGTACTGAAAACCTTGTCTGTAGTTATACAGCGCTACAGAATCTGATGGCGCTATATAAATATTAAAATAATAATAAATTGTGCTTTGTTATCTGGTGACCTAATAGAAGAATCTGAATGTGGCGGATGTCAGGAGAACACTTCCTACTGGAATGCATTGTGTCCAAAGCAAAGATTTGTGGAGGGAAGGATAATGGTAGGGGCCTTTCTTCTTGGTTTCGGCTAGGACCCTTATTTCCAGCAAAGCAGTACAAGATTAAAATACATTTTAAACAATTAGATGCTGCAAACTTTATGGCAACAGTATGGGGAAAGCCATTTCTTGCTCCAGCATGACTGTGCCCCTGTGCACAAAGTGATGTCCATGAATAGTTTGATGAGTTTGGTGCAGAGAAACTCAAGTTGTCTGCTCAATCAAATGGCACATTTTTTGGGAAGAGTCAGAATGTGGTCTGCAAGCCAGACCAAATACATCAGTTCCAAATCATCAGTTCACAAATGCTCTTATGGCTGAATAGGAACAGGTTCATACAGAAACAATCAAGAAACTTCTAGAAAGACTTCTCACAAGAGTGGCAGGTAGTTTAGCCACGAAGGGAATCTAACACCCATGGTTTGTAATGGGATGTCTAAATAGCTCATATAGTTGCATATATTTTGCAAAGAATGTATATTTAAACATACATCCTTGGAAACAATAGATTCATTGTATTTTTTGATTAGAAAATGTAATGTACAGTGGTTGAGAAAACATGTTCATTTTGTGTTGCACATAAATAATTTGTATAAATTATAATAAAATGATATTAGCATCTGACTTCTCTGATATAACATTAACACAAGAAAGACTTACATACATTTTCAGTAATAACTTTAGCATATTGACCAGTTCCCATGGGGATTATTTAGACACAGCAGAGCTTTACGGGGAAAGTTATAGCAATACCAATCATAAATAATGATCTGTAAGACGTAGCATGAAAAAAAAAAACCAAGTAGAAAGTCGATGCATAGCTGCTAATTCTTACCCGCAAGGCTTAGAAGATCAAGATTGTTAGATTCTCTCATGATGATGATAGATGGCAATAATAAAGTGTTATAACATTTACAATATGCAGAGCCATGCAACAGCACCTAATCATTCACAACGTGCAAACAATATATTTTTTTAGCTGTCCAACTGGGAACTCTTGTGGTTAAGATAACTGTAGTACTATAGTTTTAATTCACTTGTCTGCACATTAAGTGCATGCAATTCATTTGTTCAGTTTGAATGGTTTATATTTACAAACTGGTTGTAGACTCTTAAATTGATCAATATGATATATGGTTAAGCAAACTAATTTTTCTCCAGTGCCACTGATGGATACATTTGTGCCCCTATATTTGGCTGAGAATCAATGTAAATATAATTCATGAACACTTATGTTACAAAACATAGCCCTGTGCAGTGACAATGTTTACAGATAATTGTATAATGTGGCAAATGAAACAACAGCCTCCCACAACTGGGCAATTTTAGAAGGTTATTAAATATATTTGTAAAGAGAAGTTTAGGCGCTCTCTATAAAACCAAAAAGTGTGTGAGACAGCAGTGAACCAGCAGGACCTCCCAAAATCTGCTTTATAGTGAACAGAAATGTGAAAAAAAGAAAAGTGGTAAACTGTGCCAAAAAAAATATCATACATAAAAGAAAAAATATCATACAAAAAAGAAAAGTGGTAAACTGCGCCAAAAAATATCATACATATACATATAGATCTCGGTTAGTACAGCATGGAAAAACCTCAAAAAAGATAAGAACAATAAAATAATAGTGCAATATGTTCTAAATTATAAATGGTAAAATCTGTAAAAAAAATTTTTAGATGAAAGGCAAACTCACACTTTGCAGAGCTGCTAAGAGCGCTGCTGTATAGTGCCTGGACGGTACAATCCCCATCTTAGGATATGTAGATGTTAGGATATCCAAACTCAGCAACCATATGTATGAAAAAAACAGAATACAAAAACCAATGGTACAATATCAAAACCAAAAATTGGAATAGAAAATGTAGATATCCTACTTACAGTGTCCAGAGCAATAACTTGCTGTGGTGATGATAGCTTGTGGTGGTATGACCCCCGCCATTTGTCACCCTTTACTATATTTTAATTAGCATTTATAGCTAGCATCTTATGATATTCTGCCTTGATAGAGGGAGACAAACTACCTTGGCATCAGCAGAACATCAAACACAATTTGACATTAACAGTAAAAAATGCCCTTAGGAAAATTTCACAAAATCCTGACATCATAGTTAAGCCTGCTGATAAAGGCGGCTTAATTGTGATACAGGATAGACAGAATTACCATGATGAAATTATGAGGCAATTGATGGACAGAAACAATTATACGATTCTTAAGAATGCCCGTGTGACTAAAATGATCCATACTCTTAAAGACAAGATAATCAATAATCAATAATAATCGCTCACACCTTAAATACAGAAAATTATACGTGCAAATTGGTTCATATTACAATCTGACAACCATATAGGGCATCATTTCAAAAATTCCCCATTATTTGCCAACAAACGGGGTCGATCTATAAGAGACATTGTAGTCAAGGCAGACTCAACATCTAACAAGAAACAGACGTTTCTCTCTAAACTTGTACATGGTACCTAACCCTGCCTAAGATGCAATCGCTGAAGTGGGGTGATTAAGGTCAAATTCTGCACCCATCCAAGGACGGGCCAACAGATTAAACTCAAAGGGTTCTTTACATGCCAGACAGACCACAGTGTGGCTTTAACTTTTTGTTTTACATTGTATTTTAATAAAGGTATTTTGGCCTGTTTCCACTATGAATGTGCCATTTTACTTTTTTATTATTTTCTACCTGGCATCTGATTTTAAGTTCCAGTGAGGACTACTCCAAAAGAATCCATGGGATTATACCACTTACGCCTACATATTGAGCAGTTAGTCTGCCCAATTAAATGTGAGTACCTATTCTTTATTCTATACTCTGTGTACCTTTAATACTGTGATCTTCATACCGATGATATATCTGCCTACCTACACCGTCTCACAAATCCTATAAGTAGGGATTGTACGACTGTATGCCATTCAGACTAGAGCTAGATCAAGCTCTATAGACTGTAAGTAGGACCATATACGTTTTATTAACTTTTTTGTTATTCTGGAATTTTTTGCACCATTAGTTCTCTCTTTCTGTTGCATATACTCTGATCTGACCCCATTCCAGAGGAACTACCCTGACTCTTTGAGGTTTTATCTTACAGCAAGTTTTACCATTTGGATTCACATTTGGACTTATATTTGAACTTTCTTTTGCTTTTTCTTTGTTTGTCCTCCTATAAGGCTTTTTTATTTTTATAACAATCTCTACTTGAACACTATATATATATAAAAACATCTCTGCTTTTATAATTTCTGGCGCAACCTTTACCCCCCCCCTGTTAGACTACATGTGTCCATGCTGACTGGGTTACGTAGGATAAACATTACGTGCCTTAAAAGACCAGGTGTCTCAGCCCAAGACTACGATTCCGATTCGTAGCATGACCTCTGATGCACCAGTCGCACAACAATTTAGAGAAAAGAGACAGAATGCCTTGCAGCTACGTTACCAAGTGCTTGAAATGGTTCCCCCTCTCACGAGAGGAGGTAACAGGGAAAAGATGCTTTTCCAAAAAGAAGTCTGCTGGATGCACCTTCTGGATACAGTGTCTCCTCATGGTCTCAATGAGAAGCTTGAGTGGCACTGGTTCCTGTAGGTGCCTCCTACATTTGCCCGCTTCGGGAGGTCTCCTGGATTTGGGTATGTATACGTATATGTATGATTCCTTTCCACTATTTTTCCAGTCAGTCTCGCTTTAGAGTTCCATTTCTTATGGCACGATGTACACCTTCTCTCGTTTGAGAGGGTGTTTGACTTATTGTTTATTTCATTTATGAGTAGAGATGTCGCGAACTGTCCGCCGAACTGTTCGCAAACTGTCCGCCGGCGAACAATAGCGTGTTCGCGTTGGGCGAACATATCCGATTTCCGGTCCGCCCCCTATACGTCATCATTGAGTAAACTTTGACCCGGAACCTCACAGCCAGCAGACACATTCCACCCAATCAGCAGCAGACCCTCCCTCCCAGGAAGTGTCTGCTGATTGTGAGGTTCCGCGTCAAAGTTTACTCTCTATTTATGAGTCTACTTTTCTTTTGTATTGGGATTTATGTTTTCTTCCCTACACTATTTTTATTAGGTGGCTGTCTTGTAATCACTGTGTTCCCCTACCTACTATACCCCGAGGTGCATGGAGTCTTTTCTCCCTTATTTGAGAATCATATTCATATACACATCTGTACAAACATTTGGCTAATAGATTGGTATATGCTTTAGCATTTTCGCTAGTTTTTTGAGCATTTCTGATGTCTTCAAGCTTCTCTTGCTGTGTTATACCTATGTATTCCTGTTTGCTGCTCCATTTCCTAGCAGCGGAATGTGAAGACATCACACGTGATGAGCGTGACGTCTGATGTCATAACGCACGAGCCGCCCAACCCCGGAAGTCAATGGAGATGTTGGAAATGCTGGGAACACAGACTTACTCTACAGCTGCTGACATTCTGTGTGATTTCTAGGGGGTGGCATTTTTGATGATGTAAACACTTTTCACTTGTATATATATATATTGTTTATGCTGCTTGTACACCTTACGACATTAGCATTGAAAAAGGGCTTGTGCCCAAAATGTCTGTTTATACCGTTTCCTCAAATAAACTGCAGTAGCACCTGGGTGTGCACAAATATACTGGATGCGGACTTCATTTTTTTCTCTGTTTGCTGCCTTGATAGAGATCTTATATTGATTGATAAAATAACTAAAACCCTGAGCTGTTAGCCTGGACGGTCGCATGCTTTTTGACCTACGTACAACGCTACCCAAAACTGCTAAAATTGGGGAGAAAGCGGTCACCTACTCTTGCTGAAATCGGTCCCTTGGCTGGAAGTACGAACATGGGTCTGTCAGTATATTTATATCAGCAGACATTTTGTTAAGATAGAAATTAAAAGTGTATTCTGCCAGTCACCCTCAGAACAGAGGTGACTCCATTTTGTATAACAAGGCTAAGACAGACACAAGATTTCTCTTTCTATCACTCTATTCATTCAAGTCTGAGCTAAGGAATGTGACTAATGTAAACATTAGAGATCAAACCTGAGATAAGACATGATGTCTAACAGCAAAAGGGGGAGGAATGCTACAATCCAGAGACAAATGTATACATAATTTTATATATATATATATGTATATATATATATACATACATATACACACTATCCACTTATAACTTACTATAAGTATTTTAATCATTTATGATTAGTACTAAGTTAATAATATAGAATATTCATGGATATAATATCAATGAAGAAATGTCATATTATTTACTAAGGTTAGTGGAGTATAAATAATCATAAACACAGTTTCACACAAGAAAACCAGACACCAAATGACAGATAACACTAAGTAATTAATTTTACGTCTTAAAAAGCCCAAAAAACTAACGAATTTTACAAAGTTGCATTGTAAGAAAAAGGGTGAAATTAAGGTTAGGATGTGCCAATTCTAAAATTACGACCAAAATGGCAGACACTCAGACTGCGTAATAGTGAACCAAAGTCTTTGAAGATGACAGGTTCTTTGATGTATTGAAGTCATAAAGACAACAAAAATGACATAAAAAGCATCACAAATTTCAGTTAACCCATTATAAAAAAAGGTAAATGGACCCCCTGAGAAAATTTTTCTGTGATATAATTGCGCCATCTACTGATCAAAATCTAGATGATAGTCTGTCAACTAGTGACGTGCAGAGAATTTCCCCCTTTAAAAAGTAAGGACAAAGGGAAGAGAGACCATTCGGACTTTTGGACACTCTAAACACTCTCTTGGACTCACATCTAACAGCTAAGATCTGACATCTGAATCAAAAGCTGGACACACTTAATTCTTTATATTTTCCAACTAACACAACTTCAGAACTCTGAAAACTTTTCTATTTTCCACAATTCTCATCATACTTGCATTCAAAATTCCTGGGACATATCTACACATCTGATAGAAAATCTACAACCTAACTGGTAATTATGCTGGTTTTATTTAATTTAATTAAATTCATTAATTTTTACTAATGGCAGGAATATATATATGGATAAATATTGGTCAGATTTCAATTATTAGAAATCATAATTAGCTAAGGAATATATGGTTATAAAAATTCCATTCCTGCAGGTGGAATAACGATAACGATATATTAATGGTAAATTTGCCAAATGTTAGCATACCAAATTTGTATCCAGAGGTATTGACTTGTTCTGAAAAAAAAATAGATAATCTTGATTAGGAAAGTTAAAATTCTGCAAATGTAAAATCTGGTTAGAATTATTCTTATTGGATGGTCCTAGGAATGGACAAATGATCTAGTATGAGAAATATTGTATTTGTAAAATTGCAACATAAAAGGATATCTTGCCTTTGAGGATTGTAGCCAGCAGTGGAAGAGTTAATTTAGTGTGATTTGACTGTCAGCCAAAGTTTGTATTGCTTTACGCTGTGCTATGATGTTATGTTGATTTCTCTGTGAAATGTCTGACAACTGTTTTACTTTTGCAATAAATATACCACTATCTAATCTTCTTCCTCTTGCGAGTACAAACACAGTAACTATACTCGAGACAGGGGCTGATGAGCCCAAACCCTCTACCAGTATGCCCACAACATGACCTCTGTACAGCTTACCAACCACGCAATTGGTGGCTATAATACTAATACACTGCCCCATTCCTTCCTTTATTCTTGGTTACTTCCAGGTTCTATGCCCTCGTACTATAGGGTAGGACATACACACCCCAGATACAACTAACTTCTATATAGGTACTTTCACTCACATGACCTTTAGGCAGGTTTTCTATTATTAAAAATAAAAACCCTCATTAACATGCAATCTTAAGCACTAGACACTGCAGCTCTTCCACTCTCTTGATACCTACTGTATTCGTTAATATGCTCTTAATGTCGAACTCGATTTGAACATGCTTTATGATCCTATGTGTTGACAACCGATGTGTTATGAGAAAAATAAAGAATAAAAAAAAATAACTAGAACCCACCAACCTTTACAGTTCTTTGTTGTGATTATGGTACAAATAGTCTCTGGCCCCTGGTCAATGTCAAACAGAATTTCAGAGAAGGCTTTGGGAGACACCCTGGCTATTGTGGTGTGGGAGGCACACAGGATAGTTACCATGTAGTGATGTCCACCATATGTAAACTTAATACCCTACTATGACTAACCAACTTTGTTGCTGCATAATCTAAACTTATTAAATGAAAGTGAGATATTCACCCCATACCACCACAAATTTTACATTACATTTCTCAATCTCATATGGAGATGTGAAATTGGGGACAGTGCAACCCTCCAAATATAGTGGAGTTACCCATCATTACAGAGTTCTGGAAGAAACTTTATATTAAATTACAGAGTTTATGGGATGACAGGAAGAATTTTCACCAGAAGTCATGCTTTTACAATTTACCTCTCAATCAGTTCTATAAATTGTATATTAGAAAAGATTCTTACAAAGTATTATGGCAGTCCAACAACATTTTTTATCATTGCATAATGCAATACTTTGGTATTCTTGCATTTTGTTTACTGGACTAATACAGCTAATCCAATCTACACTATATAGATAGACAGACAGAGAGACAGACAGTTGTGCTCAAACGTTTGCATACCCTTGGAGATTTGGTAATATACGTACCATTTTTAAAGAAAACATGAGTAAGCAGGCAAAAACACATTTATTTTATTTCTTATGGGATTCATATTCAACTGTAGGTTATAACAGAATGGCACAATCATAAAAGAAAACATGGCAACAAAGAAAAAAAAATTAAATTACACCTGTTCAAAAGTCTGCATATCCTTAGTTCTTAATACAGTGTATGGCCCCTTTTAGCATCAATGACAGCGTGCAGTCTTTTGTAATAGTTGTCTGTGAGGCCCCTAATTCTTGCAAGCAGTATGGCTGCCCATTCGTCTTGGCAAATTACTCCAGGTCATGCAAAATCTTTGGTTGTCTTGCATGAACCACATGTTAAAGATCTCCCCAGAGTGGCTCGATCATATTAAGGTCAGGAGACTGTGATGGCCACTCCAGAACCTTCACCTTTTTCTGCTGTAACCACTAGAGGGTCAACATGGCCTTGTGCTTAGGGTCATTGTCATGCTGGAAAGTCCAAGAGCATCCCATGCATGACCTTCGTGCAGAAGAATGCAAATTGTCTGTCAGTATTTTCTCATAACATGCTGCAATTATCTTGCCATCAATTTTTGCAAGATTCTCCGTGTCTTTAGAGCTCACATCTCCTCCCCCCAAAAATCATCAGTGAGCCAACACCATGCTTCACAGTGGGGATGGTATTCTTTTCACTTTGGGTCTTGTTGACCCCTGTCCAAACATAGCGCTTATGGTTGTGACCATAAAGTTCTATTTTGGTCTCATCACTCCAAATTACAGTGTGCCAGAAACTGTGAGGCATGTCAAGGTGTTGTCGGACATATGCAGTAAAGGCTTCTTTCTTGTAACTCAACCATGCAGCTCATTTACATTCAAGTATCGTCGTATTGTGCTCCTTGAAACAACCACACCGTCTTTTCTCAGAGCAGCCTGTATTTTTCCTGAGGTTACCTGTGGGTTTTTCTTTGTATCAATTCTTCTGGCAGTTGTGGCTGAAATCTTTTTTGGTTTACCTGACCTTGGCTTGGTATCAAGAGATCACTGAATTTTTCACTTCTTAATAAGCGATTGAACAGTACTGACTGGTATTTTAAAGGCTTTTGATATTTTATTTTTTTTAATTCTTTATTTTTGTTGTGCATGAAATAACATTTGCATGACAACAATGCCACAACAGCATCTGCAAACAGTTTGAAAAACCACATATTCGTTAACTGCTGTACAGCATGGATATCTTTTTATATTCTTTTCCATCTTTATAACGCACCATTACCTTGTTACGCATCGACGTGAGAGCTAACAAACTTATTGACTATTTATACACAGAGACTAATTGCAATTTAAAAAGCCACTGGTGTAGGAAATTAACCTTTAATTGCCATTTTAACCTGTGAATGTGACCTTTTGTGTCTGTAACAAGACCAAACATTCAATGCTATATAAACTTTTGATCAGGGCTATTTGGGTTATTTCTGTCATCATTATGATTTTAAAACAAAGCCAAACAGCTATGTGACAATAAATGGCTTCATATGATCCTTCAGTAAAAGACATTTGTTTGCATGATCAGTCATATTTTCAAAATCAATGCAAAACTTTCACAATTTCTGCCAGGGTATACAAACCTTTTAGCCAAACTGTGTGTGTGTGTGTGTGTGTGTATATATATATATATATATATATTCTACTACTTATGTTACAGTGTGCAGTAGTTGCTATGGTGTTTAGAGTCTTTCCTGTGCCCATTTTATTGGTATTTCTAAATAAAATGCATCTAGAACAAATGGGTGATTTACTACTAATTTGTTCTAAGAGACACTACATAACCAACTCTGGTTGCCTGCAGGTGACCTAAAGTATAAGCAGATGAGCAAGACTTTTGTTTATATTTTAATCATTTTCCTGAACAAAAATCTGAACAAAATATACTGTAATTTGGGGGGGGAGAGGGGGGGAACATGATCTTGGAAACAGCTATGTCACCAAAAACTAATCTAGCCTTAGATAAGAATAGTAAAGGTATCACTCAAAAAATATATAAATATAGGGTGAAACATCCAGAAGCCCATAGTTTGAACAATGGAGAATATCATTGTTCACTCTTGATCATATTACATGTATACATAGGTTTTGAGTTTGAGTACCATCTGCCTTGAATAAATCAACTACCCTTATTCATAATATTTCCTTAAAATGGTTCTTAAAATGGTTCTTTTGTAAATATATATATATATATATATATATTACTTTTTTTTTCATATATAATTTTTTTTATTTTTAATTCACTTATACAATTTAACATTTAAGACAAAGTGATATATAAACATAACCATATTAAGACATAGATTATGCTTACTCTATTAATTACTTCTTTATGATATATAAGAGTATATGCATTTATATTTATGTACATGTAGGTATGCATGTCTGTGTATATATTTTTTTATTCTTTGCAGTTTTTTTCCACCTCTTTATCTCTTGTGAGGATATCTGCTTTTCTGTAACTTTACTAACCATGTATAATCTCCTCCCTCCTCTATTTTCTTCTCCAGACTTTGTTCGCTTACTGCTAACCATTTTCCTTCTTTACCCTTTCATGGACTTGCCCCTGTGTCCCACCAATATAATTCTGCTTGTATTGTATTGGAACATTGAAAGATCATTGTGTTGGCGACAGAAAATTGAAGGCGACAGAAAATTGCATTAGGCTTGTCAGTAAAAGCAAAAAATTCAAGAAACCACTGTGGTACTCCGCAGATGTGGCCAAAATAGTTAAAAACAAAAAGTTAGCATTTAGGAATTATAAAAAAACCCAGAGTGAGGAAGACAAAATGATCTATAAGATTAGGCAGAAAGAGGCTAAGCAAGTTATAAGAGCTTCCAAATCACACACAGAAGAGAAAATAGCACAGTCAGTAAAAAAGGGGGATAAAACATTTTTTAGATACATAAATGAGAAAAGAAAAGTAAAACAAGGATTAGTTAGATTAAAAACAAAAGAAGGAAGGTATGTAGAAGAGGATAAAGGTCTAGCTGACTGCCTCAATGAATATTTTTGTTCTGTATTTACAGAAGAAAATGAAGGAAAGGGACCTCAGTTGAGAAAAAGGATAAATGAGTCATTTATTACACGTGAGTTTACAGAGGAAGAGGTTCTATTTCAACTGTCAAAAGTAAAGACAAATAAGTCAATGGGACCTGATGGAATACACCCAAAGCTATTAAAAGAGCTTAGTGGTGTACTAGCAAAACCATTAACAGATTTATTTAACCAATCATTGTTAACAGGAGTAGTCCCAGAAGATTGGAAGTTAGCGAATGTTGTGCCCATTTACAAGAAAGGTAATAGGGAGGAGTCGGGCAACTATAGGCCAGTAAGCCTTACTTCAGTAGTGGGGAAAGTGATGGAAACCATGTTAAAGGATAGGATTGATGAACATCTAAAAACACATGGATTTCAAGATCAGAGACAACATGGGTTTACTTCAGGGAGATCATGCCAAACTAATCTTATTGATTTTTTTGATTGGGTAACTAAAATTATAGATCAGGGTGGTGCAGTAGACATTGCTTACCTAGATTTCAGTAAGGCTTTTGACACTGTTGCACATAGAAGGCTTATCAATAAACTGCAATCTTTAAGTTTGGATTCCAATATTGTTGAATGGGTAAGGCAGTGGCTGAGTGACAGGCAACAGAGGGTTGTAGTTAATGGAATATATTCAAAGCTTGGACTTGTCACCAGTGGGGTACCTCAGGGATCTGTACTTGGACCCATTCTCTTTAATATTTTTATTAGTGATATTGCAGAAGGTCTTGATGGTAAGGTATGTCTTTTTGCTGATGATACTAAGATATGTAACAGGGTTGATGTTCCAGGAGGGATAAGCCAAATGGCAAATGATTTAGGTAAACTAGAAAAATGGTCAGAATTGTGGCAACTGACATTTAATGTGGATAAGTGCAAGATAATGCATCTTGGACGTAAAAACCCAAGGGCAGAGTACAGAATATTTGATAGAGTCCTAACCTCAACATATGAGGAAAGGGATTTAGGGGTGATTATTTCTGATGACTTAAAGGTAGGCAGACAATGTAATAGAGCAGCAGGAAATGCTAGCAGAATGCTTGGTTGTATAGGGAGAGGTATTAGCAGTAGAAAGAGGGAAGTGCTCATGCCATTGTACAGAACACTGGTGAGACCTCACTTGGAGTATTGTACACAGTACTGGAGACCGTATCTTCAGAAGGATATTGATACCTTAGAGAGGGTTCAGAGAAGGGCTACTAAACTGGTTCATGGATTGCGGGATAAAACTTACCAGGAAAGGTTAAAGGATCTTAACATGTATAGCTTGGAGGAAAGACGAGACAGGGGGGATATGATAGAAACATTTAAATATATAAAGGGAATCAACACAGTAAAGGAGGAGACTATATTTAAAAGAAGAAAAACTACCACAACAAGAGGACATAGTCTTAAATTAGAGGGACAAAGGTTTAAAAATAATATCAGGAAGTATTACTTTACTGAGAGGGTAGTGGATGCATGGAATAGCCTTCCAGCTGAAGTGGTAGAGGTTAACACAGTAAAGGAGTTTAAGCATGCGTGGGATAGGCATAAGGCTATCCTAACTATAAGATAAGACTAGGGACTAATGAAAGTATTTAGAAAATTGGGCAGACTAGATGGGCCGAATGGTTCTTATCTGCCGTCACATTCTATGTTTCTATGTAAATTCGTTAAACATTAACTATAAAACAGACTGTCATAAAAGTTTACCTGTCTACATATATTATAAACGGCTAGATAGTGAACTTAACTAATCACAAAACTCCTAAAATATATGTTGTTTTTTTAAATCTTCTAAATCCTAGTTTCTTGACCCATGGTACATGTATCCCAGGTGCTACGTCTACCAATGGCATGGGGTACACCATGAGGTTGCTCTCTGTTTAGCAGATATAACCTACATGTGGCATGGCAGGTAGGGGTATAAAGCAGGGAATATTCCTCACTATAGTAATATGGGAGTCATACTGCCATCCATATGCATTTATTATTTTTTTTTCTTTCAAATAGTTTTTAGTAATACATTTTTGAATATCAATACAGAAGAGAAAATAATTATAACCAAAAACAACGGGGGGAAAACAATGAATAACTATCATCCAATAATATATTTTAAGTGTATATTAAAACAGTACTATAATAGTAATATATAACAGTAATAAAATAAAATGTCATACGTGTCTTAAAATGTTGGTATATTTATTAAAGAATAAAATCAAAATAATATTTCACCATCTGGTCTGGTGCAGGTCTAACGAAAAACATATAGGCCATAACGACCCCAGACGCCTTCTTCCCAGAGTGTCTATTCATTTTTCAGTAAGTAGCAGAAGATGTCCCAGAGGCCAACTAACACCTTTTGGCTTCAAAAACATTTCGCAATACCTCAATCATAGATGGAATGGTTTCAGACTTCCAATACCGAGGGAGAACTGAAGTTGCCGAAACCAAGAGATGAGTCAAAATTATTTTGGTAGGCTTAGACAAATTGTCTGGGAGTTTCTTCAGGACACACAATTCTGATGTAATAGTATGAACTTGGTCTGTAATGGTGTGTATTGGTGTATGAATGTTCTTCCGGTAGGCGTTCAGCTAAGGGCACGACCAAAAGATATGGAATAGTGTACCTACCTGCATGCACTCCTAGTTCTAGTATTTTAGTCCCCTATTTATATAAATTATTTAATAATTATTGGTCATCTGGTGAGATGCTGGAAGGAGGCATTATGTGCAAAAATTATAACAATGCCCAAACCTGGTAAAGTGCACAATACTTGTCCAAATTTTCGCCCCAATTTCATTAATCAACAATGACACTAAACTATATTCTAAAATATTGGCTAATCGTCTTGCCCAAATTCTCCCATCCTTGATTAACTAAGACCAGGTTGGCTTTGTTTTAAACCGTCAGGCCCCGAATAGTCCAAGACATTTCATAAATGTGATTCACCAAATTAAATTGAATCCTGCTTATTGAATTGTATAATTTATACATCCCTTATTGCTCATCTTAAGCCAGACTTGGTGTTGTCCTATCAACTTCCGTCTCTCCATCAAAACAATTTTCCTCAATATAATCCTCTTTTGCCAATATTGCAACCCCCTCTTCAATTTCCTCTATTTGTTTATATGTACAGTTATATAAGGTTGTTTGTGTTCAGGCATTATCCTCATGTCTAGAATGACACAAGTTAGAAGTTTAGGTTCCTTGTAGCAATTACACGTGATATAAGTACATGTTTGTACTTATTTAAAAATCACTACTTTTATTGTTCACTCTTATTACAAAGTCTTAACTATTATTATTTGTTAAAACCTGCAATACACTGTTCTTATTCCATTGTCTACTATTTCTGTCAAAACTGTAATGTTCTGTTCATAAGGCCCACTACTTAATCTAAATCGTTGAATAAATTGAAAGTTTTTTTATTTAAATGAAATAAAAATGAGATTATACTGCAGTCTTTCATTAAAACTAACACATTGAGTTACAGTTATATTTCATGTGTTCATATTTAACATGCTTACCAAATGTTGCATTGAACCAACCTATTGTTCATTTGTTCTGTTCACAACAAAAATTGTTTCACATGTGCTATATTGTAAATACCCTTAGACTCGATGGAGTTATAGTATTATGAGGTTACTGCCTCATGGTGAAAGGCCTGAGAATGTTTTGAAGCAAAAATAAGGTTCACTTGAATATCAAGAGGTTCTTGTTGTTTTTAATCAACAGTCATTTCTGTAGAGCTAAGGAACAAAACAGTATTATTATTTGTAGAAAAATGGACAAAGGATTTAATTAGAATCATCTTCTAAAGCAACGTGTCAACTAGCCATCAGAAAATAAGAGTAAGCAAGCGGCTATAATTTGATGTCTCTAACTTGTCTAGGTTAGGCTCAGGTGGTTTTATACATAGAACTATAGATTGTATTCAGCCCCTGGCAAAACAAATTTTGATGCTACATTACGAAATTACATAATGTATGCCACACGCTCAAAACAGAATGGGACAGGTCCTTCAAATCATGTAAAGCAGGTGCAGTTCTCAAAGTATATGGACAAAATGAACAGCAATCTACACATGTCTGAGAGTGCCAAGGGTCTCGGCAGGACCAAGAGTGGATTAAAAAGCCATAGGTAGTGTTATACATAACTTCAAGACTTATGTCCTCTAATTCTTAGTGGACTTTTTTCATTCCACATTATTGTAGAGATAATTTATGTGGCCCATTATACTGCTGTACTCTTCTGATGGGGATCAGGAATGCTGGCTCTGCATGTAACATGAAAGTGAACCACTGCAGCTGAAAAATCTTTCAGGAGCCACCCAATTTGTTTCGGCATCCAGTCTGCGTGCAGTTCAAAGTTGTCTCTGCATCCAGTCCACCCAACCTGAAATATGTACAGATAACTATTCTGAACTAGGATGTTGGCGTTATCATACCATTTTACATTGCTTAGGGACTATGACTAAACTTGAAGAAAGCATCCACTTCTGATACCTGAAGTAATCTAGAATGAAGGACTGTAGTCATCGTTTTTTTTTTTTTTAATACCGGTTTATGTTGATTGATTTTTTATTTATTTTTTAAGATTTCAACTTTTGTTTTTTCTATCTTCTAATCCTTGCGTAGCGTGTGTGTAGGGAACGTTGTGTGTGTTTAGTAAATGTTGTGTATGTGTATGTAGGGGAAGTGGTGTGTGATTGTAGTAGATGTAAAGCATATATGGGATATAGTGTGTGTATGTGAGTGTGTATAGGGACTTTATGCAGCTTGTGTGTATGGGATCTAATGTTTGTGTAAGGAACGAAGGGTGTGTGTTTGTGTGTGTAAATTGGTGAGCTGGGATAGGGATTTTAATATGATAGAGAGACAGAGAGACTGACTGTCCATATATACACATATGAAATTTGGGACACATGCAGCTTTTTACCCCCCAAAACCCGCCTTTTATTGTCCTCCCACTGGCCCTCACCCATGAGCGGCGGGTGGGGACCCTAAATGAAAATGGGGGGAACCTATTGTCCTCCCGCCTGGCCCCCACCCATGAGCGGCGGGTGGGATCCCTAAATTACAATAAGGGGGGAGAACCTATTATCCTCCCCCTTTCCCCTCATGGGCGACAGGTGGGGGCTAAGTGTAAAAATACCCAAGCCTCTAGTCACCCCCCCACCCAAATAAAATTAAATGAATCCCTACCTACCCTCATCACCCTAAAAAAAGCGAGGGGGGAACAATGAAACTAAATACCTAAAAACAAAAATCCTACTTACCATTAGAAGTATTCTTCTTTCTAAAACCTTTTTATAAAGCCTTCCCTCACCCTGCAATTTGACTCAGATCACTCTGATTGGTTGACTTGGAATCCAACCAATCAGAGTGCTAGTCATTTTAAACAGCGTGGGAAAGTTCTTTGGAATTTTACCACGCTGTGTAAAATGACTCAGCGCAATGTGATTGGTTGGTAATATGGGGGGGCTTAGGGGCATTTGGGGTTGACTAGGGGACAATTAGATGTTATGTAGTCAGAAGGGGGGTTAAAAAAAATGGATTTGCCATGACAGTGCCGCTTTAAGTTTTTGAAAATTTGATATCCTGAGACTATAAATTTAAGAGTAGCCACTAAATCCAAAACCACTACACAAAAGCATATGTTTATAGAAAGTAGTTCCCAATGATATTTAATTAAGAGTGTTTTGACACTTTTTATTAACCCTATTTATCGCCAACTTCTACCAAATCTGCTGGTTATATATTTTTTTGTTTGTTTTTTTAAACACATTTACCACATCACTGACTGAGCAGTTTTTGTTTGAAAAAATATTAGAATACCATTTATTTAAAGCAATGGATACATAGCTGGCATATAAATATATCGTTGTCAGCAATGTTGTGTATAGTTTCCTTTGTGGAAACATTTAAAAATTTAAATTGTGCAAATTTACTAAAAAATTATTTTTCACTTATTCATTTAGCTTTTACAAACTATTTCGTAAATTAAAAGCTTTAGACAGTATACAGTATCCTTTTTCTTGCAATATTTCACACAATTCTGAAAACATGCCATTTTTCTCATATACAGTAGGTGTAGCAAAAATCTTCTTGCAGATAAATATGTTCCTTTACAGGTTGGTACTCATTCTTAGAGTATAAATGAGAGTTATATAAATGTAGGCTTTATACATGTATTTTTTTCTTTTTTTAAATAAAATTTTTTTAAAAAAAGCTTTTTGCCCACAGAATGCATCCCCTCTCTTACCATACATATTTACACACACACTGAATTTACTACACAAACACAACACAGAAACACACTACATCCACTATGTACACACTGCATCTATAACACATATAACTGATATTTCTGTATCACAGTTCAGACACCTACAAATTGCACGCCTCAAATGTGTCAAGATCAGCTTTCTATATACACTTTTGGCTGCCAGTATACAGTATACATCATTTCTTACCAAGTGTATTACTAACCATAGTCTATACCGGGAGTCAGGAACCTATGGAACATGTGCCATGCATGGCACTTGAGGTACCTTTGCACGGCACTCAAGGTTACAAGAACCAAGCAGGCTCTTGCCTATCAGGAGTTCCAGTGGGACATCAAATATCTGCTAGTGAAAACCGAGTGGAGATTTCAGGTGGTGAGGAACAATCCTCAATTTACACATTGCAGCACTTAGAGGAAGTGATCTCAGATCACTTCCTCCCAGGAGTTGTGAACAAGAATCTGCGCTGGAGTATAGCAGTGCACCCCAGTTATCGCAGATCCTGCCCTTGACCTGTGCCTGGCCCCTGTTGAACCCCAGGGAAGTCACCCACAATGTTAGATATATGTGAGTTGCAGAATAAGTCTTACATATAATAGAAATAGCCTCCACACAAACACACAGTCCCCACAATGACAACACCACTGACAATCCACATACATGCAAACAATCCCACAATCAGCCTCTCACATTCAATACCCCAAGCAGTCCAACACAGACACACCACCAAACACACAATGTGACATATCATCCATACACACAATTTCACAAGCAGCCTACATTCATAGTTATCATACACAATACCACAAACTAATCATGAATATATACTATAAAATATAACAGACCACATACGCACAAAGACAGCGCTTCATAGCAACTTACCACTCATAAATAACACAAACAGAATACAACAACATACACACCTCAATTTTTAAAAAAAATAGGATCGGCACACTAAGGGACTGCAAGGTCTTGTTTTGGCAGAGTGATACTAAAAGGTTGCCTAACCCTTGTCTATACTGTGCATTGGTAACAAAGGGGGACAAAAATGTAAGGATTTCAAAAAGGTACACAATTTTCTAAATTTTTGTTTCACTGCCTCTGCAAGTCTTTCTTACATAACAGAAGCTTGCAGTCTGTTTAGTTTTAAACTCGTCTATTGAGTCGATGGGGAAATGACAAGTATTACAGTCACAAGTACAACATTGTAAGTTAACGATATGTAACTTGTACATCTTGCATGACTCTTTTTTAAAGAAAGATGTAACACGAAATAAGAAATCAAAGAAACAAAAACATGCTCTCTTTTGTCATCAGTTTATTATCATGAGGATTGCAGTTTCAATTCTTACTTAATTTACAACGGCTCTGTCACTATCTGGGGACTTTGAATAATTTGGAAAGATCTCACAAGATTCTCCAAAAAAATAGTTAATTTCTCTGCAGCCATCACTGGTGATGGATGATGGAAATGACAAGCTCAACAGTGGGAATACCAACCAGTGTCAAGAGGAGGAAAAATTCAGAGACAAAATTGTCCCTTCTTTGTCTCAGTTTATCTTTTGGCTTGGTTGGATTTCAGTTAAATCCCAAGATAGTCAATATGAATATTTTATAAAGATTCTATCTTTAGGAAATATTCATTTTGGAGGTGGTAAAGAGGTGACAGTGCTGCTTTAAGCAATCAATGACCAGTTAGTACATTTTTTTTTTTTTTTTATTATGGACACTTTCTTCAGCTTTATTAATTACATACAACAAAAGCAGGACATTTCGCAGCAACATACACATACACTCCACTATTCTTCCCTGATAAAGTAAGCACAGTCTTACGAAACGCGTAGGATCGGAGACATCGAGACAGGACCTCACACAGAGATCAATAGAGAGTGACCGCATACAATTCCACAGCTTGAGCGCGCTCAGCTCCGACGGCATCTCGCAAAGGGAGACCCCCAACATACTACAGGTAGCCAGAGAGGGGAGCATATCCCCTTCATTATCAGGTTGGACTAAAAACTTTATTCTTGGTTTTTATATTTTTTTTTATATTTTTATTGCCAATTTTTATTCTACCTTTTTTATACTTGTATTTTTATATTTAATTTTTTTCTATATACAATCTCTTTTTTGTTTTTTATTGCTGTACCTGCAATAAGTGTGTACACTAAATCTAGTACTACTAGGTACCATTTCAATACAATTGTATTTCAGCATAGAAATCAGTAGAGCCAGATTTATTAATATTTTATGTTTAAATAAGACAAATAAAATGTTTTCTTTTATATGTGAAAAGTTTGTATGATGTTTGCGCCTCTTTGAACACTTCTACTGAGCAGGAATACTAAAGAGCGTAGTCAGTCCTACCCAGCTAAGCACACCCTGAAAAAACACAATGCCTCTTTCGTTTGGTTGCAAACTTGAACACTTTCAATAATATACACTGTTGTGGTTTAAATTCAGCAGACAGCAATGGTTTTTCTTTCAGGTATGAAGACAAGGAATGAACACAGCAGAAATACGAGCTTGGAGGGCAGTACTCGTCCACACAAATGTATGGCAGAAAATACAGTGTTTACATGAGAAAGGCTGCATGAAGTTATAGTTCTCACCTGAACAACCTCATTAAGCTGAAGTTGTTCAGGTGACTATAGATAGATATTTTAATGTTCAAAAGTATTCTAAAGTATTGAAAGGAAATGTATCATATTTGCTCTTCTCCATATCTCTGCCACTTGACCTTTGTAATGTGAATCATCAATAATATTTGCTAACCTGTCTAGCAAATCTGTTGACTTTCTCCATCCCCAGGCTTTTTGCTATTTTATTAGACAATGACACACCTTTCAGAGATAAGCGTAGAAAGCAAGTGAGAAAGGCACAGAAAAAGCAATCACTTCCAACCTGGAACTGCTACTAATCAGTTAGGTATTGAGCTGTTCACTCCTGCAGACATGCTTAGCATAGAAATTGTCTTCCCAGGAAGATGAGGTAATGTCTGGCTTTAATGACAATCTGCCTAACTGGCAGGACATACTGGGTAAATATTTATTTTACCAGGCTACAATCTTGTTTGGTTTCCCTCTACCAATTATATCAGCCAGTAATTGTGGATTGTAGAAGATTTGTAAAGCGCCAACATGTTTTGTAGAGCAGAACAATTTCATATACTGCTGTATATAATCAAATCTGATTATTTTTAGGTTATCTATTGCTTTTGGATTTTTAAACACATACTGTAACTACAATTCAACAGTTACTGACTGGATCAGAATGAATACTTCCATTCCAATTGGTAATTTTTAGGAGAGAAGTACCTATTTGTCACCCAGATCCTCCTTAAACGGACACTGTAGGCACCCAGACCACTTCAGCTCGTTGAAGTTGTCTGGGTGTCACCTTCCATAACCCTTAACCCTGCATGAGTAATTATTGCAGTTTTTATAAACTGCAATAATTACCTTGCAGGGTTTAGTCCACTAGAGGGCACTTCTGGCTTCTTAGACTACTTTTGTCCATCTAAACGATGCTGGACGTCCTCACACTATGCATGCGGACCTCCAGCATCCCAGTAGGAAAGCACTGAATAATGTTTTCCTATGGGGAGGTTTAATGTGCACACGCGCCCATTGCTACTCATGCTCATTAGGTATCCCACGTCAGCGGGAGAGGAGCATGGGCGGAGCCTGACCCAGCGCCAAGTAACACCGGCGATGGATTCAGTTAAGTGACTGAAGGGGTTTTAAGCTGGCCCTTTCATCTCTTTCCTACAATAGTACTACACATTTTATAAAAGCTAGATTTGTTAGTTGGTATATGAATTTCACATAGACCCATATAAATAATTGTGCAGAAATTGCAACATGAAAATATTAGGACAAAATAACTGATCTGCTAAAATAGCAGAGTTTTAACCAATTAGAATTTTCTAGCTTTACAATTCTAAATTCTTTTACAATTTAAAAAACTAATTCTGATTTAATGAATAATTTCAGTAGTAATGTTTATTTAAAATGTAGTACATATCACATACATGTACTACATGGATTCATGGATTAATATAAATAAATCATAGACCGTTATCATGAAATGAGCACACTGGACAGTTCCTGAATTAATTTTGTTTAATTTTACTTTTTATATCACAGTTTGGATAGTTATAATTGACTTACTAATACAAGATACATGAACCCATGAGAGGCACATATACACATGATTACAGTAGGTGGAGCTGCAGTTAATAGCAGAGAGTTATCAAGTATTTGATGGCAATTCTACAAACTGCACTGATTATTAGGGACATTCTCTGAGAATATAGTGGTAATAGACACGGAGGAGAACTAAGAATAGCTGATGTATGTAGAAATCAGGTGATATTGAAAACCTTTAGAAGTTGATATTGCCTATTCCTTACAGGGTGTTTTTTTCCCCCCCTCTTCTTTGCACGTATATTATGAAAAGAAAGAAAACATAGGGTGTGGTAGGTAAGGAATTCCTCTTGATGCAATGTACTTATGAATAATTCCATTAAATGAATTACTCAGTGGTCCTGCCAGGAAGGACCCCAAAAACCGAAGGTATTGAGTTTTAGACCCAATTTTCGAAAAATGGCTCCAACAAACCAGAAAGTTGGAGGGAGGCCATTTCAGACCAATTTGATTGAGTTGATCAATTGGCCACGTTTTGTGGTTAATGTATTTGTTAAATTTTATTTAAACACACCGCTTTGGTTTTTGGGGGCTGTTTGCATGGAAGTAAAATGGTTAGAATGATACCAGTGAACACTCAGGGCCTTAACTCCACAGCAATCATTAGTATATAATTTTTTAATTAGAGAAAAAATAGATGTAGGCTTCTTGCAAGAGACTGCAAGAGACTCACTGGAGGGCTAATGAGAATATTAAGTGGGGAGGAGTTAGATTTCCAACTATTAAAGATAAATAAAAAAGCGGGGGTAGCAATTATTTTTTCTCGATCAATTAAACTTGATCTTATTTACCAATATGCAGATCCAGAAGGAAGATAACTTATTATAGTATGTAACATTAATGGAATTAAATACACATTGGTTAACGTGTATCTGCCAAATCTGTTTCCAGTAGTCACACTGAAAAAATTCTGGAATAAGTGGAACAAATAAAAACTGGCATTTGCCTCATTGCAGGTGATTTTAATTGTGTCCTGGACCTGAACAATGATAAGCAGTTAGCTAAAATTAAGACAATTAATAAAAATCTTATTAAAATGTCAAAATCTCTTTCTAATACTATACATAAATTGGACTATTTTGATTGTTGGAGATCATTAAATCCAGGCATACAAGAATTTTTTTTTTTATTTTTTTATTTTATTTATTTGCTGATTTTTCGTAAGTTAAACAGTGAGACTCACAGGTCTCTTCATTTACATATCTTTTATACATCAATAACATAAACAACGAGGAGTTCAAGAGAAAATCTTATGTTTTGTAAGCATATCGGCTCGCAGGCCCAGATAATTGTGGGACTCGCAGGTCCGTGTTGGTTTCCACATATATATGTGGGGGTGTTCTTCCCTTACTTTAGGATTCATACAAGTGTACTGTGTAACGGACCGTTTTGACCAAAAGAGGTTAAAAACCGTTTAGGCGTCATTCCCCTTTTTCAGCTGCACAGACAGCTACTGCAAGCACCAATCTCCTGAACTGCAAACCCACGAAATCACCAACTCCCGAACTGCAACCAAGGGAATACTCGAAACTCCCGAACTGGAGACACACAAATAGCTGCTAGCAGACGAACAGGAAAAGCCCCCAAGCGGCTTACACATGGCAGAAAACAAACAGTAAAAGTCATAAAATTACCTACAGTTAAATTCAGTACGTAAAACATATATGTTCTACATATCCCCAGATAGCTCAGGTCTGAGCGCACATTATTAAGCGAATGGCGCTCAGACCACACGAATACAGTTTAATCGCCGTGGAGCCAAAGTCTTTACACAGTCAGTTTCATGCGAATGGGCTCCATGGGATTCCTATCTGGGGCACAACACACTCAAACAAAACTACCGAACACCGGGCCATTCGTGCACTTTCCCCGAACAAGAAGGGAGGTCGGCGCTTCAGCGGTGTTCGCGCAAAACTGTGTCCGATTTCAGTTCCATGAATTAAGCGTCGAACACCGCTGTGCATTCGCATGTTTAAAATGGCCGCAACCTCGTGTTCGTGATACGAATGGCGGCCACCCAGGATTCGTCAATTAAGCTGCGGTTAACCGCAGCTTCAGGGAGGTTAATTGCCGGCACACTCCAGCTCCCAGGTGGTCTATTCATTCATGCGGTTGTTCGGTAGATTGAATCTACCGAACACACGGCAGAAAAGCACGAATAAGTCTTTTCTGCAGGGAAAAAAGATGTCTTTTAACATGGGACCATAGTCCAAAGGCAGCAGGCGAGCAACCAGGCTTCTCCAGTGTACAGTGGCGAGGTTGGTTCCGCCACACACTGTATACCCCACTTCGTGGGTGCTCGCCTAGTGGAGGTGGGGGGGCATATTATCTCTGACAGCGTATTTATTCGAAACCGTGAATCAGAATTTCCCTCCGCGTAATATATTTCGGTGTTTAAGTCTAGGTTATTGTGTAATGTGTTGAACTGAATGTTTGAGGTCTCACAAGGTGGGTGTTATGTTGTTCATCTATCGGTAACATAGACTCTACTAGGGTCTCAGTGTTATGTGTAAGTTTACCTGTACTATGCAGACTTATGGTTATTACTCGGGGTCAAGATCCCCCCCATGCCTGTCAACAGTAGAGTCAATGTTCACTATCAGTTATTCGGCATTTAAGAATTGATATGGTCTGGGGTAATGCCTTAGCTGTCAATAATCTACAAAATATCAAAATAATCGTAACTACATGGTCAGATTACAATATATTTAAGTGGTCGATGAAAGACCAGTGGTCAAGTAATAACAGTAATACTTGAAAGATTAATGATGCCCTACTCTATAACTCAAAATATCTAGAGGCACTTAAAAATCAAATTGAATTTTTTTCAAGGAGAACAAGGCTAAGGACACTTCTCCATCTAATAATTGGTGTGTGTTTAAATCTACTATGAGAGGGAATTTGATTAATTTAAACTCACAGTATAAAAATATTTTTTATAAGATAGACTTGGCGTCCTTATATGCTGAATTAGATAAGGCTGCGACTAAGAATAAATCTTCCCCCTCAAGGATCAATTCAGACTATGTGAAAAATATTCAAAATCTTATAAACCAGAAAATCTTAGAAAATAATGTTAAAAAATGGAGAAATTAAAGATGAAATATTACAGTAAGGGTAATAGGGCAGATAGGATATTAACTGAGAGATTAAGGGGAAAAGTAGCAGATAATAAAATTATGAAAATTAGAAATGATACTGATGAGTTTCATACTCCAGAATCGATAGGCAAGTGCTTTAATTTATTTTAAGTCAGTTATATGATCTGCCGCCTATCAGTCAAAAAGATAACTTAAATTAAATCAAATTAAAATTCCGTCAATATGGACAATCAAAGAAAACAGCTTAATGATCCAATTTCGTCTCAGGAGGTACTAGAGGTGATAGAGGTGGAACACATGGCAGATACCTTTAATCATATTGTATTATCAGGGCCCTACCGAAATGCTTAGAGCAAATATTCTACCGATTGCAAAGCAGGACAGAGACTCTACTAGGGTAGAAAATTATAGACCTATTTAATTGATAAATAGGGATGTTAAGATTTTCTCTGCGATATTGGCAAAGAGATTGAAGGAAATTTTAAACACTATAATTTATTGAGCTCAAATAAGCTTCATGCTGGGTAGAATGGCTTCAAATAATACCAGAAGAATTATTGACATAGTGGACCATGTGAATAGGAAAAAAATTCCATTGGTACTTTTAGCGGTAGACGCAGAGAAGGCATTTGACAGGGTCTGTTGGAAATTCCTAAGTAAGGTATTAATAAGATTCAGTATTCAGGGCTGGATTCATCGAGCAATCATGTCCCTTTCCAGTACTATTCCTGTCTTAATGCAAGAACAGTTGCCCCAAATATATGCGGGGATTGGTTCAATCAACATTATGGTACAAGACAGGGTTGCCCGCTCTCTCCAATTTTATATATAATAACTATGGAGGTATTGGCGATTAAAATCAGAAATAACCCCCTCATAAAAGGTGTCTTGACAAAATATAAAGATCTAAAATTAAATCTATATGCTGATGATATGATTTTGACCCTAACAGACACTGTCAATTCCTTACATAACTTTATGCTTGAGGTGGAGGCATACAGTGATATATCAAATTATGAAATCAATGTTAATAAATTGATCCTCATGGATATAAATTTAGATACAGTTAGTAGAGAGTCACTTAAAAAAAGTACAATTTTACTTTCTACCAAAGTAGAATTTTTACATTCTAAAAGTAATCTCCCATACGTTGGTATTATTCTAACAAGAAACCTAATAGATTTCATGCAGTCTAACTTTTTAAGTAACACAGGGTTTACTAAGAAAATGGAAACATATTGAGGTCTCTTGGTGGGGCGAATAAATATAGTCATTGCTTATGTATTACCTAAGTGGGCCTATATGTTCGGAATGATACCCTTGAAACTATCCAAGGCTTGGCAGGATATGATTCAAAGTACATTCGTAAATTTCATTTGGAAAGGTAAGAGACCTAGAATCAGCAAAAAAATTATTGACACAAAAAATGAGTAAGGGAGGTATAGGATTTCCAAATATTGAATATACATATTTCTCTAAGATAATATTTCATATTTATATGAATCAAATGGATGTCAATAAAGAAGAAGGGTGGTACTTTTTGGAAATGGAGAATAGTGGTAGCTTGGAATTAGGTTCTCTTATGTGGTGCCAAAAGAATGATTCCCAACAAAATATTGCTAAAAAATCCAGCGTGCTTTTAGATTCCATACTTAAATGCTGGAAAAAGGTTAGGAAAAAATGTGTAATAGAACATAAAGTACCATCGAACATCAAACTATCATATTTAGCCTCATATATTATAGATATACCTTTAAATAAGTGGATGCAAAATGGAATATTGAGAGTTGAACAACTTTTTTATGATAAATAAACTTAAGCCTTTTGTACAAATACAGCAAGAGTTTAATCTGACTAATATTGAATACTTTACCTATATTAGACAAATATTTCCTAGTACGTAATATTATCACTGAGCCCACATAACGGTAAGATGTACATACCCGATCGCCATTGTTCCCCCATATATATGTGTATATATATATATATATATATATATATATATATATAATGTCATACTAAGTGTATTTTTATATTAATATATAGATATATTAATATAAAAATACACTTAAATTAAATTACACACGTATATATATAATAACGATATATAGTGTGTATATATATTGTTATAAAATATAAATAAGTAAATTAAAATAAATAAAAAACAAAAATTATTTAAAACTTTAAAAAAAATTATATATGTATGAAATTTTATTCTAACTGTATTTTGATATTAATATATATATATATATCAAAATACACTTAGAATGAAATTATATATACATCTATGTATATATAAATAAATAAAAATAATACGAAATATACATATGTCCATATACAAAATTACATAAATAATTTTATAAATATACACGTAGACTTCAAATATATACATTTGCATATATATTTAAATTCTACGTGCGTATTTATGTAATATTTTTACATAATTAATTTTATTGATGGCAGGGATTTGAGGGACCTGTGACAACCCAGGCCAAAAGTCCAGAGAATTTAATTTGCTAGCACTGTATTTTACCCTGTAACTTTCTATGACACCCTAAAACCTGTACATGGGGGTACCGTTTTACTCGGGAGACTTCGCTGAACACAAATATTAGTGATTCAAAACAGTAAAACATATCACAGCGATGATATTGTCAGTGAAAGTTACTTTTTTTGCATTTTTTACACACAAACAACTCTTTTACTGATGATATAATTGTTGTGATACGGTTTACTGTTTTGAAACACTAATATTTGTATTCAGCAAAGTCTCCCGAGTATAACAGTGCCCCCCATGTACAGGTTTTATAGCGTTTTTAAAAGTTACAGTGTCAAATATAAGGGTCAAATATTTTTACATTGAAAATTGCCAGGTTGGTTACGTTGCCTTTGAGAGCTTATGGTAGCCCAGGAATGAGAATTACCCCAATGATGGCATACCATTTGCAAAAGAAGACAATCCAAGGTATTGTAAATGGGGTATGTCCAGTCTATTTTAGTAGCCACTTAGTCACAAACACTGGCCAAAATTAGAGTTCAATTTATTTTTTTACTTTTTTCACACACAAACAAATATGAACGCTAACTTTGGCCAGTGTTTGTGACTAAGTGGCTACTAAAAAAGACTGGGCATACCCCATATTGAATACCCTGGGTTGTCTACTTTAAAAAAAATGTACATGTGGCGTGTGATTCAAAGATTTATGACAGATAATAGTGTTACAATGTCACTATTGATACATTTAAAAAATACTTATTTTGAAACAGCAATTTCCTATTTGTACTAATAGCCCTATAACTTGCAAAAAAAGCACATAAACACTGGGTGTTTTTAAACTCAGGACAAAATTTTGAATCTATTTAGCAGTTTGTTTCATTAGCTTTTGTAGGTAAGTAAAAGATTTTTCAAGCAAAAGTCAGAAAACACTTTTCTTTTTCAATTTTTCGCCATATCTTTTTTTTTTTTTAAAGTAAATTACATATCATGATACAAGTAATTGTATGTAAAGAAAACCATTTTTGTCCTGAAAAAAACAATATATAACTTGTATGGGAACAGTAAATGAGAGAGAGGAAAATTACAGCTAAACACAAACACCACAAAAGTGTTAAAAGAGCCCTGGTCCTTAACGTTCAACATGGCCAAAACAGGCCGGTCCTGAAGGGGTTAATAACGATAATGTAAACAAAGTTCCTTCCAAATATAGGAGTGACTTACTCAAAATAGAAGTCAAAGAGAATAATCCAGCTTTGGAGAAATGAAAAAAAGATCTTAAGGTAGCTCTATCAAGAGATGAATGGAGCTCAGTTTTCTATAAAGCATGTAAATATATTGACAGTTTAAATTTGGTTGAGGTATTATTTAAGGTAATGTACAGATGGTATTTAGTGCCTACTAGGATGGCCAAGATGTAGAATTATTGCTCTCCGGTGTGTTGGTGATGTAATACATTTCCTGGTTCATTTCTCCATATTTGGTGGGACTGTGAAGTTGTAAAAGCTTTATGGACTGAGGCCTTCTATAAACTAAGAACCTTGCTAAGAACATACCAAAAGATCCAGAGAATGCCATACTTCATATGGATATGGGAAGTTTAAATGCTAATGAGATATTGATATATATATACACTACATGAATGCAGTCAAAATAATTATAGCAAGAAACTGGAAGTCATCATCCCTGTTTATATTGGAATCATTGAACATCCAAATCCACTTAAAAATGGAAGCTTCTCTTTATAGAGCACAAGGATTGGATCCACGTAATCAATGTAATTATGAACTTTGGTATAAAAAAAAAAAATGCAATTTAAGTAATCTAGTCCATGCAAAACGAAGAACTAAGGCGATATTTATAGGTGTATTTGTAAATGTAATGTTTTGGGTTAAATGTGTTCCAATGTGAGTGCCATTGTTATATGTGCGTATGTCCAGCTATTAAGGAAGAAATAGGTGGCAACTGCTTTTATTCCTTTTGCTTTTTGTATTAATACAATTAAAATAAAGATACTATAAAATGTAGTACATATCCCCCATTATAAATTTGCATATGTAACTAAAATATGTGTCTCACACTCTAAATCAAAAGATAACTATCAACCGATCAACTAAACGGGAAAATTAACTAGATGGCCAGACACACCAATTAAAACATTGATGACATTGATAATCCTGGCACACATGATGCATTTAATGGACATAAATAAAAAAGCATAAATCAAAGAATGCACATTTACTACATAATTAAAAATTTTAAAAAGTGCTTAAAACAAATTCAGAGAAAAAAAAAACATACTGTTTAAAACTTCACCTTTAACAGGTTTATTTACTAAATTTAGAATTCAAAATAAATTTAAATTTTTCCTGACATAATTGCTTTAGTTTCAGCACCTCTGTGACTCTTGTAGTCACCAACTCAGCACATGAATTGTGCACAAACTTTAATTAGTTCACTTCCAACTGTTGTACACAATAACAAAACAAATATAATTTAAAAAGTATCAATGTGGGGTGGGACCAACTGCAGAGTTGAGCTTTGCATAGCCCGAGAGCCAATCCCACTGTAAAGAGGACATAAACAGTGATGGAACACCACAAAAGAACACTGGCATCACAACAGGAGCCTACCAAAACTTCCAGTGGGAAATCGAGTTCCCTAATAAAATATTTTCATTACAACCCAACCATGCAGGCCTTAATATGGTGTTGGCCTTGACCCTGAGGCGGCTCCCCACAATAAAGCCCAACAGGATCCGAAGGCTCCTTATACACCCCAGATGCCGACTGCGCACGGTGGAACAATGCAATAGAAATATGAATTATCGTTGTGGGTTCCCCTTTGCTTTGATTGTTACCCACAAGAGGTCTACACATTCAATATCTTCTCTGAAAGATGTCGCACCATTTCTTGGAGCCTTGGACCTTCCTGAAGTACAAGCGGAAGATTGGTATGCTCCAGTACAACCCCACCCTTTTCCACAACTTCCACAATGGCAACGTTGGCAAAATGCAATTTAAATTCCAAAAAGTGCTACCAAGATACTTGAGAAAACTGAAGGCATTTGAGTGCATCCTTGCTACCTGTGTTTAGAACTGGACCATAACTAATAATGGCTTATTATTAGAGACTTTTCAATATTAACCAGTAGACTAAACGGACACTACCAAATACTGTACTTTAAAACAAACCTACTTTTCTATGAAAATGTAAGTTTTTTTGCGGCCCACATAAACTTAAACCTTGTTTATTTGGTCCATGCTAGCCTTTGAGTTTGACATGTTATAGATTATCTGTAGGAGCTTCTAAGCAGTTAGCCTGGTCTCTAGACATTTTTTTTAAATTTAGATTCTTCAAAATATTTTTTACATTTGTTTCCTATGTTTTAATTGATTTTTTAATATTATACAATTTAGAATATCATTTTTTAAACACTTTCCCAATTTCTTCCGGACTATAATGTTTATCCTCGTCAATCATTTAAATATTCTGTTCTTCAAATTACATTTTTTTTAGTTGATTAATAGTCATCCTATCTGCTCTATTACCTAAATAATAGAATTTTTGTTTCATTTTCATTAGCATTTATTAGCGTTTATAATTAATTGTTCTTCAATTTCTTTCTTAATTGTATTCATCTCTATTATATCTTGTACTTCTGTAACACTATTACTTTGTTTTTTAAATTACTTAGTTGTATAAAGATCTGAAAGTTTTTTCGTATATTTTTTCCTTATAAAATGCTTCTTTCTTAATTAAATAGCCTCTTAATACGCATTTATACGTGGCCCATACGTTGACAAGACTTACATCTCCTGTTAAAGTTTCCTCAAATTTTTTTTAGTAGTAGTAATCATTTCATCAATATCGTACTTAGATTTTTAAAAAAAAATTCATTTATTCGCCATGTTCGTTTACCTCTAATATATTTACCTTTAACCCCTTAAGAGCGGAGGGTGTACTATTACGCCCTATTTTAGGCGGCTCTAAACGCTGCCGGGCGTAATAGTACGCCCTCCGTTTTTTTCCTACTTACCTGGTCGCCGGCGATCCCACGCCGGCGATCGCGGTTGGGGGACTCCCAGGGAGCCCCCCGCAGCACATCCGTCCTCCTGCAGCCCCCCCCCGGCCATGTGAGAGTGAGGTCCTTGCGAGGACCTCACAATCACATGGCCGGGTTAGCTGGCTGCTGTATTGCCAGCAGGGGGACTGCCTGTAATGACAGGTAGTCCCCCTGCTGGCTGGAAATAAAATAAAATTTAAAAGTGTAAAAAAAAAATTTATATACTTAGATCATATATATATTATATTATTATTATTATTATTATATATATGATCTAAGTATATATATACACATGTACATACACACACATACACTGTCTAGGTGTATTTTATTATTAATATATATATAATTATATATATATATATATATATATATATATTAATATCAAATTACACGTAGACTGATACTGATTAAATATATATATAATTATTGTTATATATTTATATATAATATTAAAAAAATATGTAAATACGTTAAAAATAAAATGTAAAAAATAATTAAAAATAAATAATTAAAAAATATATAGATGTGTGTTATTTCGTTCTAACTGTATTGTGATATTAATATATATATATATATATATCAATCAAAATACACGTAGAACGAAATAATATATATATATATACATAAATATACACCTATATATCACTATATATATATATACCTATATATAAATAAAAATATTTTTTAAAAATTATATATATAAAAAAGCTATTTTGACGTTTCAGTCCTCTAGTGGGACTTTCTTCAGGAAATCTCCTGAAGAAAGTCCCACTAGAGGACTGAAACGTCGAAATAGCTTTTTTTAATGGACCAATAAACGTTATTTTTTAACATAATTTTCTGGAAATCCGTGAGTGCTAATCACTACAGATCGGTATGTAATTGTTCCCCTGATTTTCAGCACCAGGTTTTTGACTGATACTTTGGAGCTTGAGTGCAAGGACTCTGTGGATGGTTATATATACATATACGTATATATATATATATATATATATATACACACACATATATTAGTTCTACATATATAGTTATGTAATATTTTTACATAATTAGGTATCTTAATTAATTACAATTAGCGGGACCTGCCTGACAACCCATGCCGGAAGTAAAGGGAATTTAATTTGCTAGCACTATATTTAACCCTATAACTTTCCAAGACACCATAAAACCTGTACATGGGGGGTACTGTTCTACTCGGGAGACTTCGCTGAACACAAATATTAGTGTTTCAAAACAGTAAAATGTATTACAACGATGATATCACCAGTAAAAGTGAAGTTTTTTGCATTTTTCACGCACAAACAGCACTTACACGGACGATATTATTGCTGCAATACTTTTTACTGTTTTGAAACACAAATATTTGTGTTCAGCGAAGTCTCCCGAGTACAACAGTACCCCTCATGTACAGGTTTTATGGTGTTTTCAAAAGTTACAGCGTCAAATATAAGGCTTGCGTTTCATTTTTTTCACATTAAAATTCGCCAGATTGGTTACGTTGCCTTTGAGACCCTATGGTAGCCCAAGAATGAAAATTACCCCTATGATGGCATACCATTTGCAATAGTAGACAACCCAAGGTATTGCAAACGGGGTATGTCCAGTCTTTTTTAGTAGCCACTTAGTCACAAACACTGGCCAAAATTGGCGTTTTTTGCATTTTTCACACACAAACAAATACTAACGCTAACTCTGGCCAGTGTTTGTGACCAAATAGCTACTAAAAAAGACTGGACATACCCCATTTGCAATATCTTTGGTTGTCTACTATTGCAAATGGTATGCCATTATGGGTGTAAATTTCATTCCTGGGCTACTATACAGTCTCAAAGGCAATGTAACCAATCTGGCGAATTTCAATTTCAAATGTAACGTGTTATATTTAACCCTGTAACTTCCCAAAACGCCATAAAACCTGTACATAGGGGTAACTGTCTTACATGTGAGGCTTTGCTGAATACAAATATGTGTATTTTATTGCAGTAAAAGCAAACAGTATTATGAAATTGACAGTTAAAATGTCATGTAGAACTAAAAAAATTTAAAAAATCTTATTTTCTCCCATTTTTTTCATATTAAATTATGTTTCATAGCTAAAAATTTGATATTAAATGAAAGCCCTGTTTCCCCTGAATAAAATGATATATAATAAGGGTGGGTGCATTTACTATGAAAGAGGTGAATTACGGTTGGACAGACATGTAGCGCAAATGCCAGGTTTTGTTTACATTTTGTTTTGTTCACAACGTGTACATTTAGCTCCGTCCTTAAGGGGTTAATTTCTATACACACTGAGTCATGATCTGACCATACCACATTTTTAATTTCTATTTTTTTACAGTCTAAAATTTATACTGCTTTTGTTAGTATCATGTCAATTCTTGAGAAAGATTGAATTGATGTCTATTTGAATAAAAAGTATATTCCTTATCCATTGGTCTAATAGTTCTCCATATATCATATAATTCATACTGACCCAGTGTGTCTTGAAAGGCTTTTGCGAGACTAACCTGTCTATTACCCATTCACTATTGCTTATATTATGCTTATCCAAATTGCAGTCTGCAATGCAGTTAAAATCACCACAGCATATAAAGGTTCTTTGAACAAGTGCATTTACTTTTTGTAGGATTTTATTCAGAAAATGTATTTGCTTTGTATTTGGAGCACATACATTTAATATAGAACATATTCTATCGTCGATTTTACAAACGATAATCTACCCATCTCATCACTCGGTTTGTATATAATCTCTATTTTTATGTTATTTGAGGCAAGAATAGCTACACCACATTTTTTTCCCTCCTTAGGGATGAATGTTCTATAACAGTGTATTTTTTATTTATATGAGAATCTCACACCCCTTCATATGAGTTTCTTAAATACAATAAATATCCATGTGCTCCCTATATATGTATTCATTACAGATAGCTCATTTTTTTGGGGGGGGGGGAAGAAATGGAAGATTATGCTAGCGTTAGTGTATAATCTTAATTTTAATAATGACAGGAGGCGTGTATTTTGCATAACTCTCTTTACTAAAACTCCACAGCAGTAAAGAAAGTGAAACATTTAACCAATCAAAATGCAATAGGGAGTATAGTATCCCAGTAAGTAGGCTCCTCCCCCTCTTTCGGAAGAGACATCGAAAACAGGGAAGTAGTTCAGTATATAAAAGTCAGTAAACAAACACCAACTACAAAGGGAACGATGATCTTTGTGGCATGAGTGGTAAACAAGCACCAACGGGTGAACATCCGATAGGAACCATGGTCTTTATGTGATGAGCCGCAATCCGAGGGATCTGCTGTAGATGCTCTACATTCTTATGAAATTAAACTGAAAGGAGAATGTGAAAAGGTTAGGCACCGGCCTCGAAACTGGTTGCAGCAATGACAGTGATCCATCGATTAATATCGTAATAATACTATCTACAAACTAGGTGTACAACTCTACAGTAGTCTAACTGACTGAGGGTAACTGTGGTGAATATATATATATATATACAAACATATAGGCTTGGTTAGAGGCAAATAGAGAAGGTATAATAGACAAGAAACTATAGACATAATAAAATACAGCAGTTCCCCTCCTCCCCGGGTGGGAAGGGTGGGAAAATACCCGCCTCCTGTCATTATTAAAATTAAGATTATAAATACACTAACGCTATAATAATCTTCAATTTTATCACATGACAGGAGGCTTCCTATTTTGCATTTTTTAACGCTGTTGTATAAGTGACGTGGCGCACCGGAGTTCGGGCGGAAATAGAAGGTGCGGAACGTAGATTCTCTAGACTAGTCCGCGGAACATAGGATATCCGATAGGGAGGCACCCGCCGTGAAGGCAGAGGAAGTTGCCGCTCCACGTACCGAGTAGGCCCCGAAGGTAGCATCCATGCCCGCTAGTGACAGGATCCAACGAACCCATCTGGCAAGGATGGTCGTCGAGATGGGAACACGTGGTCTAATGTATGATACCAGGAGTTGACCCGAGGATGAAGTCCCAATCGGTAGTGTAACCTCCACATACCGTAGTAGGGTGAAAACGATGCAGAGTTGTGGATCGGTGGTGAAAAAAGGGTAGAACACCGATGAAGAGTCCGACTTTGTGCGACGGGATACCCGGAACCTTACTCCCTCCGGGGAGACTGAGAACGCGTCTATGTCAAACGCTCGAACGTCCGATACCCTGCGGAAAGAAAAGTTTTGCTGAGAGCTGTCGGAGAGAGAGCCTGTCGTTAGGCGGCCAGTCTCTCAGGAAGCGGAGAACTATCTTGACGTCCCAGAGTCGTGAATATTTGGGGCCCGGTGGTCGTTGCAGCCAGATGCCCCCTAGAAGTCGACATACCAGCACATCTTTCTCTACCGGGATCCCTAGTATGGGGACATGGGCCACTGAGATGGCGGAACGGATTATGTTAAGCGATCTATAAGATTGACCTGTCAAGAACAGGTGGGATAGAAAGTTCAAAATGGCTAGAATAGAGGCCGTAAACGGATCGAGGTCCCGTTCCATACACCAAGTGGACCAGGAATTCCAAGTAGATAGGTAGCATCTTCTGATTCCTGGAGCCCATGAGTCCTATAGCAGTTGCTTAGCAGCCTGCGATAGTTCGTCGACTTGCCAGGCACCCCTGAAAGTGTCCAAGCCACCAGAGTGAGATGATTGTCCAAAATGAGTGGATGGGGGTTGCCTTTCGGATCTGTGAGAATGTATTGATGGTGAGGTAGCAGGAGGGGATCCTTATATGATAGGGCTAGAAGGTCCGGGAACCATGGCTGTCCCCTCCATAATGGAGTGATGAGCACCAGAGAGGCTTGTTGACTTCTCAAGTAGTGGATGGTCCTCGCTATCATGGCAAAGGTAAGGAAGGCGTATGCTCCCGTGTTCGTCCACGGTTGTAGGAATGCGTCTACTGCTTTGCTCTCCGGGTCCGAGAGCCAGCTGAAGTATAGTGTCGTTTGTCTGTTGTTGTGGGACGCAAACAGGTCCAGATGAAGCGGACCTCGACGTTCCGCTATGTGGTTGAAGATCTGTGGATCCAGTCTCCAGTCGCTGGTGTCCCGCCAGTGGCGTGAGAACCAGTCCGCCATGAAGTTAGTCTGCCCTGGGAGGTATTCCGCTGTGAGGGAGATATTGCGGGGTAGACAGAAGTCGAAGATCTCTTTAGATATTTCCGACAGGAGACGGGAGCGGGCCCCGCCCAGGCGGTTGATGTAGTGGACTGCGGAGATTTTGTCCATCCTGAGGAGGATGCAGCAGTCCGTCTTGTCTTTTGCTAGGCTGTGGATAGCGAATGATCCCGCTATAAGCTCTAGACAATTTATGTGCATGTTGAGATCTTGGGAGGTCCAGGCGCCTACTGTCGATGTACCTTCGCTTGTCGCGCCCCACCCCCAGAGGCTGAGATCTTTGATGTCGGCAGTCGCGGTGTGCTGGAGGTGGAATCCATGTCGAATCCTAGGAATTGTACCGTTTGTGATGGGGAGATGGATGATTTTTGAAAGTTCACTACAAGGTCCATGGATGATAGGAGATCCGTGGTATAGCGTGTATGTCGTTCCAGTCTGGACTTGTCTGAGCAGAACAGTAGGAGGTCATCCAGTTATATAATGCAGTGAATTCCTTGTGCTCGAAGATGAGCAACCACGGGTTCCAGTAGTTTGGTGAAGCACCATGGGGCCGAACTGAGGCCGAAGGGAAGGCATGTCAATTGCCAGGGAAGGTCTTGCCAGTGGAACCTTAGGAATTGCCAGCAGGAGTGGTGGACGGGTACTGCGGGCGGGAAATAAGAGGATTTCCTCTAGTCAGAGGAAGATGAACCAAATATAAGACAGAACTGGGAAATAAAATAATAATAAAGGAGCTATGTAGATAGACCAACTACTAAGCTGTAAGCTGAAGGATAAATATACACAGAAGTATACAAAGGAAATTAATATACACAAATAAAGGGTATACACTGAAGTATACACAAAGGCAGCCAATATAGGAAGAAATACCAATATACACAGTAATAAATGATAGCATACTAGCATAGCATACTAATACTAATAAGTACTCAATAAATATAGTATTAAGGTAAGAGCCAAAAACTCTGATCTGTCTGCGATTGAGCAGTAAAGAGAGGGGGAGTAGCCTACTTACTAGCCTACTATACTCCCTATTGCATTGATTGGTTAAATGTTTCACTTTCTTTACTGCTGTGGAGTTTTAGTAAAGAGAGTTATGCAAATCATGTGATAAAATTCAAACCCTGCACATTCAGTGTCATTATCTTAACAAATCCCTCAAGTTACTTTCTATTTTACCATAGCTCCACCCATCAATAACGCACACTTCACAAAAGAAAACAAACACATACACTTCAGGTCCGTTAGATAGGACCACAAATACGTAACACACATCCAATATGGGATATGGGGTGCCATCTGCCCCTATGACATAGATACTTGTCCCCATAAGAAATTAAGTTCTGTAATGGGCCGTCATGACATCCTTATGCTTATATGATTGAAAGGCAAGAAAACTGAGGCCAGTTAAGAGTCTTCTTAATTCCCCACCCTAATTCAAGCTGTTTACTTATATTACCAACTCAAATAAAGGTGGAAAAATCTTATTAAATTCAAAACATGGATCTCGCTATTTCACACTCGTTTTCTTATGGAAGTAAAATATATTGTAATTAGTAAATAGAACGCAATTCCTATTGGAATTAGAAGTTGGAATTTTTTTTTCTCTTCCTTTCCTTCTTCCCTCTTCCTCTTCTCTTTCCCTTTAGAATACATTTTAATATTGACTTATGTATCTTAAAGTTGCCAGACTATTAAAACATACACTTAAAGATACTTAGCATATTTAGATGTTATTTCATTATAATTATTATTCAAAGGTTTTTTTTGGCAGCGCTCAGGAGACTAGAAAATTATATAAGGTCTCCCTTATATTATACCCCCTGTTATATTCATGGAAAAAATACCCTTTTCTCTCCCTTTACCTTTTAACTCTCCTTTTTTTCTCTTCTCTTCCTATACTTTCCCTTCCCTTTTCTTTTTTTTAATCCTTTTTTCCTATTTAAAAAAAATGAACTCTCAAACTTGCAATCCTTTAATTGCATTGTACTTCCCTCATTTTTATCAACAAGTTCTACTCATGATTTAATATCAGCCGTTTATAATATGTACACTTAAAGTATAAAAATTGGCACCCCATGTACTGGCCCCTCTCATTAGTATTTATTGCATATTCCCTATTATACTTCCGACTTTGTAATAACATCACATTTAATATTGTATGACCCATCTATTTACGTTTTATATAGTGTAGATTAAATTATGTATGCTATTGGGTATTATTAACCCATTGAAGTGTAATATTATATTGCTGCCCAATAAGCACATTTCTATCTTACTACTGTACATGGTTAAGTGTGAATCATTGAACGTAATGTTTTCTGGCTTAGTGATTGTTACGTAAGAATATGTTACCTTTACTTTGCATTTCTCTCTAACTAAAACCAATAAAAAACATGAGTGACAAAAAAAAAATGTAAGATCAAGTGAGACAATATTAATTTTTTGAATCTACTAGTTTCTAATCCATTGCTGAGCATATTTGCAATGGCAATAGAATGCACATCAATCATGTCACTGTACAGAGAAAGTCCACGGTCATTATAGCTGGCTCAGCAAAAATACTAATTTAACAAAGTTAACCCCTTAAGGACACATGACATGTGTGACATGTCATGATTCCCTTTTATTCCAGAAGTTTGGTCCTTAAGGGGTTAATTGAGATGGTAATATGACAAATGATGTGTATCCTAACATAGGAGGATAAGGCTTAAAAACTTGGAATGCTATTAGTTGTGGTATATACAGTATCTCACAAAAGTATACCCCTCACATTTTTGTAAATATTTTATTATATCTTTTCATGTGACAACACTGAAGAAATGATACTCTGCTACAATGTAAAGTAGTAAGTGTACAGCCTGTATAACAGTGTACATTTGCTGTCCCCTCAAAATAACGCAACACACAGCCATTAAAGGAGCACTATAGGGTCAGGAACAAAAACATGTATTTCTAACCCTATAGGGTTAAAACCATCATCTAGCCCCCCTGTCCCCATCATGCCCCCCTACATATAGTAAAATCTTACTTGTATTCAAGCCTGAAGCTGCAGGATTTGTCTCTGTTTCCTTTTGCCTGCTGCCAGCAGAAGTGGTAGCCTGATCCAATCCCAATCCTTCCACATAGGATTGGCTGAGACTGACAAAGAGGCAGATCGGACGCAGAGCCAGCACGATTCAAACACAGCCCTGACCAATCAGCATCTCCTCATAGAGATGAATTGAATCTATGAGGACAGTTCACTGTCTGCATGCAGAGGGTGGAGACACTGAATGTTTGGATGCATTTTAGGCATGTTTATACCCTAGAGGACCATGCTATTTATGCTCTCTCTCTCTCTCTCTCTCTCTCTCTCTATATATATATATATATATATATATAATGCAATTGTTACTGTACTTTGATATTAATGTGTGTGTATATATAAATATTTACCTCAAAATACACGTATGATGTCATATATAATAATAACAAAGTATTTAACCAGGAAAGGTACATTCAGATTATGCTGGTTTTCAAGTATAACATTATATACGTATAATACAACAACAGAAACAAACAAATAAGTAAATAGCAATATAAATGATAAATACATATCGCCAAGATAAACATAGTATAGCCCACATATAATCCCCCTGCAAGGGAATTATAAATTAAAATATTAATAGAAAACTTGCAGAAAATATTGGGCTCAAAAAAAGAATAAATAAATGCAATAGCCATAAAAGCGGAATCACTGCCAAAAACCATAAATTGCTTTAGATCAGCATAGACTTCCCAATAAATCATTCTGCTGCTGGGGAATGGAGACTGGGCTCCAAATTCCCTGCAATTCATTCTGCTGCTGGGGAACAGGAGCAACTATCTCTGTCCCATGTAACTCAGCCTGCCGCTGGGGAATGGAGACTGGGCTCCCAATTCCCTGCTGTATCTCCCGCTGGGGAATGGAGACTGGGCTCCCAATTCCCTGCAATTCACACTGCCGCTGGGGATCTGAGCCAACTGCCCAGCATCCCTGTAGCTCACCCTGCCACTGGGGAGGGAGGACACTGCTCTCCTCTCCCTGCAAGGAACACTGCCGCTGGGGGACAGGAACACCTGTCTCTGCCCCCTGTAACTCAGCCTGCCGCTGGGGAATGGAACCTGGTTTCCCAATTCCCAATAAATCATACTGCCGCTGGGGAATGGAGACTGGGCTCCCAATTCCCTGCAGTACCTGCCGCTGGAGTTCTTCCCAACGTGCTAGCTGACCTTCTCTTTCTGCCCGGTGTTGCAGATTCTTGAACACTAGGTCCCTCATGGACTGCACGCATTTCTCCGGTGGATTGGGTCCAAAGAAGTTCAGCCGCAATTCCATCATATTATCAAACTCTCTCCTAGAGTAGCTGTACGCCACTGCTGGTTCCATCCTGGTGCTGTCAGGGTCGCTCTACTCAGACATGCGTTGCCCTCAAATTGTAAATCCATGGAATGGTGTCGCCTGTAGCTGTCCTGTTGTCTGTGGGAACAATCCCGCCGCTTGCCGTTTACGCGATCGTCCTCTTCTCAGAGATGCAGGCACAGCCACTGTAGAACACCAAACTCACGAATCGCTAATAAGGGAATGCTCCAAACTCCCGAACGGCATCCAATATAGCACTCCAAACACACGAACTGGAACCATACGAATCGCTGCTAGCAGACGAATAGGAAAAGCATCCAAGCGGCTTACACTCCTAGCAAACAGTCTCTTTCAGCGTTCAGTAAATCCCCCCCCAAGACGAGACAAGGCTCAGTGTTGAGGGTCAAGCAGTGGTCTGTCCAATGAGGGCCTCCTGCCCAGTATTTATGCAGGTCTCCCACCTGGTGGACACTCCCCTAGGGGACCAAATGGGAGACTGTGACAAAAGACAGACAAGTATACAAATAGGACACACAGTCACATTATATTCCCACAATGCATCCTGGCTTCCTCCCCTCTGCCTTGGAGATAATTGAGAAGTAATTCAATTATCTCCCAAGACAAAGGCAAATCGCCATTATGCACGTGGAGATACTAACACAGTAATTACTATTAAAATACACTATGTGAGACACATAACATTAAAAGCATATATTTAACATATCCCCAGATAGCTCAGGTCTGAGCACACATTATTAAGTGAATGGCGCTCAGACCACACGAATACAGTTCAATCGCCATGGAGCCAAAGTCTTTACACAGTCAGTTCTCATACGAATGGGCTCCATGGGATTCCTATCTGGGGTATAACATTTTAAGTAAAACTACCGAACACCGGGCCGTTCGTGCACTCCTGCCGAACAAGAAGGGAGGTCAACGGCTTCAGCGGTGTTCGCGCCAAACTGTGTCCGTTTTTAGTTCCATGAATTAGGCGTCGAACACCGCTGTGCGTTTGCATGTTTAAAATGGCCGCGACCTCGTGTTCGTGATATGAATGGCGGCCACCCGGCATCCGTCAATTAAGCTGCGGTTAACCGCAGCTTCAGGGAGGCTAATTGCTGGCACACTCCAGCTCCCAGGTGGTCCAGTCATTCGTGCGGTTGTTCGGTAAATTTAATCTACCGAAAACCAGGCAGAAAAGCATGAATAAGTCTTTTCTGCTGGGAAAAAAGATGTCTTTTAACATGGGGCCATAGTCTAAAGGCAACCAGACTTCTCCAATGCAATGTGGCGTGATTGCTCTCGTCACAGGCCGATTTCGTGACGTGGTAATGACGCTGACGCAACGTGATGATGTCACGTATGTACACGCTGACGTCGGCCGGAACCCGCGCGATCTTCGGACCGGGCTGACAGGGAACTGTAGTTTATTCCGGTGGTAGGTAAGTTAATTGTATCTTTTATTTTTGGTATATATGTATGTTCTTGTATTATGGTTGTCAGTCCTGATGAAAGTCTGTGTGTAACAGACTGAAACGTCGATTGTTGTTTATAAAGAAGATTAAAAGCTAAGTTTTATATCTATCTAAGTCCTGGGAGTGCTATCTTGATCATCTATCTTTATATATATATATACACATACATATATATGCGAAGAGTTAAGGAGTTAACATGCGCACCATCCTCATGACGGATCGTACTTACGCCTGGTCGTAAGTGCAAGCAGTGGTAAAACAGGTAGGTTGCTAAATGAGGACCACCTGTATATATATTTATAGATAGTGTGGCTTGACCAACTGTCAAAATGGTACAATCATTCATAGAGCGCAAAAAAAAATTAGCAATTGTGATTTAAAGCATTTTTTATGTTGTCTAAGCATCTTGTCATTATGTAAAAAATCAAAAAGCCAGAGAAAACAACTTCAAGGGTTCATTCTAACAATAAAACTGTAGCAGTAACTGTGAAGGACTCTGAGGCCCATTCACCATTATGGCAGTCAAATTTGCAGCATTCAGCATTAAAGGTAGCATCAGTTAGCACAAATATAACAAGTGATTTATTAAAATCCCTATCTGACACTCCAGCAGCCAGGACATTATCTTTACTGAACAAACTAAGGATGTCAGGGCGTTATTAAATCCAGCTAATTCATTAGCTAAAATCTCAACCAACTTACCTGAAACCTGCTTAAATTCACTGCAGAATTCAGAAATGGACACCCATTTGCAAAAAGCTCCTTCCACTTCCTTCCCTCCGTTGCCCACAGAGTGGTCTAAAGGTCCTTCCCCAACTACTGAGGTATGGAGCTACAAGAGGATCACCGTCAGGACATGATGGTAATTCGTGGAGATATAGCTGCACTTGCAATTCGATCTGAGAAATTCGAGGCTGAAAGAATTTGCAGACCTAGTTGTCAATTCGGGTTGCCCAATTGGAAAGCCAATTAAAATTTGCTAATGAAAAAAATCACTGAAATTGAGGATAGAAATCACTGGAATAATATAAGGGTCAGAGGAATTTCAGATCCGATCGCACCAAACTCCCTCTGTGAGTATTTACTAGACATTCGGTCAGTTAGCCGAACCATTGACAGAATCCACAGACTCCCAAAGCCTAATTCGGCCCCTCGGGATGTAATCGCAAGATTACATTATTTTCATATAAAGCAGAATTTCTAATGAATTAGCTGCAGTTTATAAAGACATTTCAAGATTTTTAACCACAGACAAAAAGGAAACGTAGAGAATTTCAAGCATTCACAGCCGAACTCCGCAAAAGAAACATAAAATATCGCTGGAGTTTTCCAGTCAAAATCCTATTTCACCTTAATGGTCGTAATTTTGAGATTACCTCACCAGAGGAATGTTCAAAAATTCTTGAACATTTGCATGACGTTGACTCAGAAATACCTCAAGTTTAAACACCAACAAGCCCACAGTCTTCAAGGAAAAAAAAAAGAGTACTCCAATAAAATAAATATGTGGTTGTTGTAGTTTTAAATTATAAATTAAAATTGTTCAATATATTGGTTTAATTTAAGCTGCTTAGATTGTTAATTTTTAAGATAGAGAGAAAATCCCTTCCCACCTTTCCATCTTCCTTCCTTCCCCTCCTATTTTTTTTATTTTATAAACTGTTCTTTTAATAAATAATATGCTCATGTTTAATGTTAATGTTTAACGTATACATTCATTTAATATTTCAGAAACTATTTATATTTATATTTCCAATATGTTTTTAAATATATATATATATATATATTTAAATTTATTGAGGACTTAAAGTTAGTCCATATTTCAATATTATTGATATGTTTTTATATAATTCACTTTTATATAATTCACTTAATATATAATTCACTTTTATATAATTCACTTTTACTGATAAAGTTCAGTTAAGGGAGAAGAGGAAGAAAGCAAGGGAAAAGAGAAATGAAAATATTTAGTTTTCTTTGTTTTAACTTTTTTTCTCTTTCTCTCCTTTACCTCATTTTCATTTTATAATATACTTAAATATATTTGAAACTTAGCTCTTAATTATTTACATTTTTTATGTTTCATTATCTCCCCCCCCCAACATAGGCCTGTATATATTGAAGGTGGTGACACCTTTTTTACCCCCTTCCTTATGGCCGTTTTTTCCTGTATATATTTTCTTTTCCTTTTTCACCCCTATTTGGGTTATGTAACCAAGTTCATCTGCCTAATAATTTTTTTGTATTTTTTATTTTATGTTGTGTTATTCATTATTAATTTCTTTATTTTGTTCCATAAATTGGTAATTTCATCCGATCAATACAAAAATATGGCACCCTTTTTCTTCAGGAGACGCATTTCAAACATAATAAAATTCCATCCACTATGTTAAGGGATTACACTGTTCAATTTCATTCCACATTTGAATTCAAAATCTAGAGGCGTTTCACTTTTTTGAATTGTAGCACCGATGGGGTGGTTACTAATCTGGAAGATAGGTTTTTGATTTGAAAGGGTACGCTGAATAATGTGACATATACTTTGGTAAATGTTAGGGGCAGAATTATTATTGGGGGTGATATGAATTTTGTTTTAGATTGTGATCATGATATTATTCGAGAAAATGATCATATCCCTAAAAATTCTGTAAATAATAAATTGGCAGATTTATGTTCCAAATTTCTCTTTTCAGAATGCTTATTTGATTGCTGGAGGATCCAACATGAGGGAGAAAAAGACTACACTAACTACTCAGTTACTCATAATATGTACTCTCGTATTTACAGATTTTTGACAAGAAAACATGATATTCCCTACATTCTTAGGTCTGATATATTAAATGTGACCTTATTTTGTAAATAATTTAATTGGTTTTCAAAATATAAATATATACATTGTTCATTATTATATGTTGTGAAGATAACTACATTACTTAAATTATCTAAGGTCAGAGTGGTAGGGCAAGGCCATATGATGGAAGGAGAGCAGACTATATATTCAACTCAGGTCTAGGCTGGGTCTCAATTGCCCTCTATAACGTCGATCCTAAGAACTTTAACCAGTTATGCCAAATACAGTATTTTTCTCGTTCCATTTTACACTGGAATCTGACACGCTCTTTAACTTGTGACCACGATTCAACCTTAGAAGTTTTCCAGTTTATGGCAATAGAGCTTTAAATGCCATTAAATTATCGATCAAAAACCACCTTTTGCTTTTCGGTAGTGATGGTAGATTTAGAAGTAATATTGCCATCTCTTCGGTCCACACCTAATTCAATCCTAGGAATTTATTAATATATTCAAAAAGCGTTTCCCACCTGGATTTAACTAAAGGGCATTCCCACCATATATGTAGTTCATAGGCTATGTCAGCGCCACTTCTCCTGCAGAAATATCTATCCTGGGAATATATCTTCTTTAGTTTTGAGGTGTTAAATGCCACCTATTTAGAATCTTGTAATGGGTTTCCATTATATTAAGACAATGGATTGATGACTATACTGTTTATAATGCAGCATATCATTCTGTGATATGAATTTCTTATTTAAGATCCCTAGTCCACCTGTCTTTTGCGTTGGTTATAGTATTTCCTTTAATAGCTTGTACTATAACAATACATTTCTGTTGGGGATAATACACTTTGCCTATATTTACCCAGGGCTTAAGATACAGATGACATAATGTTAAGTCTGTTTAAAGTTGGTTAACATGTCAGCTATTTGCAATAATATACTTTAACTATATACAATGCTTAGTGAATATACCCCTACATACATACAAAAGACCATGGAAAGTGAAAATTCCTGACAGAGAAAATTCCTCACTATCAATTTCAAAAGTAATTTTGTATCCTTTTCAAGTTCAATAATATTGTTTAATTTGTCCAATATTTCATTTGAATTGTTTTTATAAATAGAGGTCTTTAAAAATCTTTAATTCTAATATAATTTAATATATCTTGCTGAGGAATATTATAAGATTGCTGTACATTTTTAAACATTTTAAAGCTTGATTGATTCCAGAGTTTGGTGATACCCTGCTGGACCCATAGTGACAAATCCCGATTTTCTAACATATTCCTCAGGTGTGTAAGCGAGAGTGGGCAACATTTTATTACCAAACTTACATCTCTTTTGAAACGATTCCAGAAGTTAAAAAGATTTTGCAATATTATATTTTCTACCTCGTCAGAGCAATTTTTCTTCAAACATTTAACTGGCCAAAGGTAATTTAGCAAATTGAAATGAGATTTAATACTATCTGCCTCTCATAACATCCTTGGGATTTGTAGTTGTCAAGGTGCATAAGTAATATAGATCAATATTTGGAAAACCAATCCCTCCCTGTTTCTTATTAAGGTATAGTAAAGTAACACTTATACTAGGTGTTTTGTTTATCCAAATACATTTTGAGAAAGCCGCATGTACCATCTTTAGCCAAGGATGGGCACTTTTAAGGGAACCATTCTGAAAAGATATATAAATTTAGATAGAACATGGGATTTTAAGGTGTTGATTCTTCCCCACCAGAATATTTCCATTTTCTTCCATGTTTTTAAGAGGTGGTTAGTTTCTCTTAGCAGAGATAAAAATGTACTTGCATTAATTCATTAGGGGTTGGCTGTTATGTTGATACCTAACTATCTATATTTTTCTTTACCCATTTAAAGCTAAAATTACTATCAATATATTTTAGGTCTTGTTTGTCCATAGAAAATAGCACAGCGGTTTTCTCCACATTTAATATATAGTTTGACAATAGACTATAATTCTGTATTGCTGTCACGACATTTTTGACTGAAGAAGACGTGTTGGCCATCAAAAGGAGTGTGTCATCTGCATATTGGCATATTTTGATTTCTATTTCTTTTAAAGTAAAGCCCTGTATATTTGGATTTGTCCTTAAATCAATGGCCAGAGGTTCTGCTGCAATTACATAAAGCAACAGAGAAAAAGGGCATCCTTGACGGGTTCCATTAGTTATTTCAAACTAGTCTGATTCAATTCCCTAACCCACTACTCTGCCAGAGGGAGAAGAATACATTGCTGAATTAGCTGAAATAATTTTCCCTGAAAATCCAAAAGCCTTTAATGTGTATTTAACAAAGTTCCAATTGACCCTATCAAATGCTTTTTCTCCATCTGAAGCCAAACTTAGAAAAGGAATTTTAGACGCATGAATTATTTGAAATATATTTATAATTTTTCTAATGTGATTAATAGAAGATCTGCCAGGGATGACTCCTATCCTAGATTCATTAAGTTGTGTCAATTGTTGTTGATTTAGAGAGGGAAACTATTTATTTTGAAAATAGGCTTCCAATTGAGTATGAGAGGTATGATCTGGCAAATTAGACAATTCTTGATAGTATGATTTGAATGCTGAGCCAATTTCTTTTGGTGCTAAAAGAATCTATTGCCCTATAATTATCTTATTTATATTGTTTTTCGCATGTCTGACTTTAATTTTGTTGGTTAATAGTTTATCTGCCTAAATTTATATCGGCTCTAGTTATTAATTGTTCGTTGATTTTAGATTCGAATTCTGTTATCTTATCTGTAGTCTCTTCTGAAGGTATAGATTTACTTTCATTACTAAATTGATGTAATCTGACATATAGTTGTGAGAGGCTTTTTTTTTGTGCCACTGTGCTGCTAGTTTTATTAAGCGTCCTCTAATGACATTTGAATGTGCATCATTTAATATCTGGAGAAACTCCAGAGTTCAAATTTTCTAAGAAGCAATGTGCTATCATATCTGCAATGTATTTATTATTTCCTTCCGGGAGAAGAAGCCAGCCCTGTAGTCTCTAGTCTGGTCTTGTCGTACAAAATTGTTGTTTCACTTCCAAATATATTGCATTAAAATCGGACCAGGGTATGGGTATTATCCTTAATGATTTTGTTAATTCTGCTACCCTTGCGTGACCTAAAAAAATAATTGATCCTGGAATAGGCACGGTGCGTTTTTGGAAAACAAGTGAAATCTTTTTCCTTAGGATGAACATCCTCCAAATGTGCTGTCAGTATATTTATACTGGCAGACATTTTGTGTTAAGACAGAAATTAAAAGTGTATACTGTAAGTCACCATCAGAACAAAGGAGACTCCATTTTGTATTACAATGCAAAGACAGACCCATTTTTACTTCTCTATAACTCCATTCAAGCCTGAGCTAAGGAATGCGACTAATGTAAACATTTGGCAAAGATAAGGCATGATTTCTGCGGCAAGGGGGGGTTGAACACAACAACCCAAAGACAAATATATATATATATGTATATATATATATATATATACACACACACACATACACACACACACACACAATCCACATATAACTAACTATAAGTATATTAATCATATATAAATAGTACTAAGTTAACAATATAGAATATTCATTGATATAATATCAATGAAGAAATGTCATTATTTACTAACGTTAGTGGAATATGTGTAATAGACATGTATAAATCACATTACTATGTGCTACACAGGATTACCAATGACAGATAACACTAAGTAATTAATTTTCATTAAAAAAAACCAAAAACCTACAAAGTTCCATTTTATAGAGAGGTGAAGAAGAGTTTAGGACATGTCAGAAATCTAAATTAATGGTGAAAAACTAGACGCTCTGGCTGGCTGAAATGAACCAAAACCTTTGAAGAGTGACATGTCTGTGACTAATAGGTAACCATAAAGGTAAACAAGATGAAGTCAAACGCATCACGAAATTCAGTTAACCCATTATACAAAAAGGTAAATGGACCCCCTGACAAGAATTTTCTGTGATGTAATTGCGCCATCGACTGACCAAAATTTAGACGATAGTCTGTAGAGAAGACATGCCCACAGTTCTCTATTGGTACTATCAACTAGTGACGTATAGAGAACTTCTCCTTTAAAAATGAAGGACAAAGGAGAGAGAGGAAACACTCAGATTCAAACAATCTCACACTCAGACACTTACACTCTGAGGATAGACTCACACCTAACATCTAAGATCTGACATCTGGAGCCAAAGCTGGACACACCTAATTCTCTGTAACTTTTCCAACTAACACTTAACTATGAAATTCTTTAAAATTCAGAACTCTGAAAACGTTTCTAATTCATGCAATTCTCTATACATCATACTTGCATTCCAAATTCCTGAGATACATCTCCAAGCCCGAGATAACAAATTCTACAACATAACTGGTAATTATGCTGGTTTTATTTAATTAATTAATTTTACTCTAAGGCAGAATATACTTGGATAACAGCTTGTGATTCCAACATTAGGAGTCATGATTCGTTAATAATACATAGAATTCATAATTCCATTCCTGCAGGTGGATCAATGAACTCTATATCACTTTTAACTTTAAAAATAGAATACCAGGTAATTATCCAGATATATTAGCTTACGTAATTTAGAAATAGTTCATCTTAATTAAGGTAGTTAAAATTCTGCAAACATAAAATCTGGTTAGAATTATTCTTATTGGATGGACATAGGAATGGTCAATGATCGAATATGAGAAATATTGTATTTATCATTGCAATATAAAAGGATATTTTGCCTATGAGTATTGCTGCCAGCAATGAATCAGTAAATTCAGTGTGATTTGACGGTCAGCTAAAGTTTTTATTGCTTTACACTGTGCTGCTGTGTTCTGTGTTAAGTTGATTTCAAGGTGAAGTGTCCTGTTGAAAATCTTGTTGAAAATTGCATACTTGTCGACATAACTTGCTATTTAGCTGTCTATAATTGGTGTTAAATCACTGCCATATTGTTTACTTATGTTATACCTAAATAATCACTGATTATTGTCACGCATGTTACATATTATTATTATTGTCCACAATAATTATATTTTTATATTTAGTTGTAATTTATGTGTGAAATAAAAATCCTCTAATGAAACTTTCTCCAGGATCTATGAGAATTAAAATAGTGGGTAATTCTCAGCTTTAAATTAATATAATCGAGGAAAGCATGCTAAGATATCAATTTTGATATATTAAAAATTGTTAAATAATTTTTTGATAATTTTTATGACAATATTATTTTTAATATTTATCACCCTATCAATATCCTCACAGTCCATCAGGGATGCCCTCTTTAGGGTCTGACATAATCTAGCCGCTTGGTTTATTACATTCTTATTTATTGTTTTCCCCCTACTGATTTGTTTGTCCATGAAAGGACCTTGTATACAAATAAAATCTCCCATGAGTATCAGTAATCCCTAATTTTTTCTAATCTTAATAAAAATCTATCAATATATCTGGCTGGTGCGTGATTTGGGACATAAATGTTGGCAATAATGTATGTTTTACCTTTTATTTCACATATTATAATGATCCATCTTCCCTCTTTGTCAATATCCTGATATTTGATCATTGGATCAATATCCTTTGAAACGAAAACAGCCAGCCCTCTTATTTTTATCTGGCAAAAAAGATTTGACTATAAGTGGGAAATTCCTATTTTTTAAATGAATCGTATCCTTTAAATTCCAGTGAGTTTCTTGAATACATCCTATCTGGACCCTTTGTTTTGTTAAAAAATCTAAAACAATTTTCCTTTTTTGAGGGGAGTTGAGACCCTGAGTGTTAAGAGACAAAAATCTCACCATTGTCTCTTTTTATCCTCCTCCTCCGATCGTAACCCTCCGACCCCCCCCCCCACCACCTTCTGCCTCCAAATAACTTGTATCTTCACACACATATAAAGGACAAATAAACAAACCTAATACAACTGTTTTTTTCCCCATCTAAAAGATAGGAATTTAGAAATGGATTCTGAGGCCATCCCCAGCCTCTGAAGTCTTTTGATAGTATCTTCTTTACTGTGATAGTATCGGTGTGGTGTTGCAGTCCAGTAGTGAAGTAACATTACTGCGTTACATAAAATTAGGCAACTAAGTAAACAACTAATTAAATAAAAAAATAAATACAAAACAAATGAAAGAGGGGGAAATATATAACTCGTCCCTAGAATGCAAATAATATTGGTATATTAAGGTTTATGAACTTTAGTTACATAGGGAATTATTTAACATATATAGCTACACATTATTCAATATCTTAATATTTTTCAATACAGATATCTACATAAAAAATACCATAACCGTTGTTCTAATGTGTCTCACAATACATTTCTATTCCTGTTACAATCCATTCAAAGTTTCCCTCCTTTTCTAACAGAACCGAAAAAGAAAGAGAGGGGGAAAGAGGAAAAAAAAATCTGTTGGAATCCACATCCTTTCTTTTCCTTAACCCTTATTTTTCATTAATATCTTGGCATTCTTTCTTTATTTGTTATATTTATCCCTGTGCCCTTTATTCATTATAAATAGTATGAATTACTTATTTGGTAATCTAGTATCTGATGTCTAAACCATTCCCATCTCATCATTACTATGTTGCCTAACAACAGTGGAATCATAATATCTCTATAATTTGTTTATGTAAAATTTGAACAAAGTTAATATCTGTGCTTTTTATCATTTAATAATAAGTATGTTTATTTTACCCCCTTTTATGTTCCCAATCCCGTAAGTGCTTATTTGTGTCCTATAGCTCTTATTGAAATATTGTATTTAATTATTTTGCTCCCTTCTTATAAACACAACTACTGTGTTTTCCTTTAAATGTATTCAAACAACTTCTCTTATTTTAAAAATTATAGATAAAAAGAAAATAACATGTTATCTGTTTTATTTATTGTGCCGTCATTTATTATATTAAATTATTTACTCCACTCTTTTTTTAACCAATTCCTGGGTTTCCCTTTATGTGTATTTCTGACATTTACGCTTAGCTTTCAATAAATTTTAATTAAGGTCTTGGACAAATGATCTGGGTTTTATCCTATATAGACTGTTTGTATTAAATTATTTTAACCCTCTTTTTTACAACAGTTCCCATATATCTCTTTAATTATGTCTCCCTCATTTCCCCTTCTTTTTCCTCTTCCTTATCTCACACCTCTCTCTCTTAAACCCTCATTTCCCTCTCTCCCTGTCTTCCCAAAAATCAAAAGGGGACAAAAAGATAGAAGAAAGAACTCCACCCCCCCCAAAAAAAACCCCAAAACAAATAGCCACTTTTAATGTTCTATCTGCTTCTTTTCATGACCCAGAAATAATTTTCTATTTGATCCAATTATATAGTATATATGGTTCTTAAAAAGGTAGGACTTGTGATTGATAGTATATGAAAAATTTCATCAGGTATACCCATCTGTAACGTATATTCTTTTCTCTAAGAATATTTGTTGAGCTGACATATGCTTTCCTTCCTTTTCTTGTGTGGTACGACAGATCAGGAAATATCTTGATCTTGTTGAAAAGGATCTTGTAAGGTAGCAGTTCTGTATAATCGCAATATTTGATCCTTAATTTTCCCTCAATACTGTCTCTGGGAGATTTGGTGGTCTCATCCCTCTATGGCATCTTTCCATTATGGGCACTTGCAGTGTTATCTCAAGGCCCAATTGCCCGAAAAAGTAAGTTACAAATTCTTCCAACTTATCATTCGTTATTTGTTCAGCTAGGTCTCGTAGTCTTAAGTTGCTTTGTTTAGATTGATCCTCTAAGTCAGCCAACTTTAGTTCTTTTCCCCCAATTTCCTTTTTATTCTCGCTTGATTTTCTTGTTGTTGGTTTGGTTGAAATTCTAGAGATTCAATCTTTCCTTTATTTACTCCTATACGATTTACCATGTTCTGGAGATATTTTCTTAGATCCGTCATACTTATCTGGATCTCTGCTTTAATTTTGAATTTCTTCCATGTGTGAAAATGTTATGGATTCTTCATAATTTTCTTTTTCTGTTCTAATGACGCCTTTACTGGTAACCATGTCAGGCTCTCCGTCTTGTTCTGTTCTTGAGATGTGGGGAGGTATGAAAAACGAGAGAAGTTTTTCTGTTTTGAATTATCAGTAGCCTTTATCAGTAGCCTTCAGGCTGTATCAGCCAGGCAGATTAGACACAAATGATAATAAGCTATAGACTTCATGCTATCTCAGCCAAGCAATTTAGATTGTAATAGCAGTAAGCAGTAGCCTTCAGGGTATATCAACCAAGCATTTTGGACAAGAGTGATAATAGACAATAGTCTCTGGGCTGTATCAGCCACGCAATTTAGGCAGAAGTAATAATAAGCAGTAATCTTCAGGCTATAATAGCCCAGCAATTTAGACATAAATAACAGTAATTTTTGAAAAAGAGTAATTTTCAGGCTGTGTGAGCCAAACTGTTTAGATTGTAGTGATCATAAACAGTAGCCTTCAGGCTATAACAGCCAAGCAGTTTAGGCAGAGACAATATTAAACGTTAATAGTATCAGAGAGTAATGTTTGATATTTAATGTAGCAATAGTCTTCAGGCTTTTCCATGAAAGTATATTAGGCAGGTATATTGTTAAGCAAGCTTTCTACTGTTGTGTCTATTTCTGCACTCCTCCTCTTAGCGTTATGTTGCAGCTTCACCGGGCCTTCTATGTCTAGAATGTGGAGCTCTGTCTTCTTGTCCCTCCTTAATCAGATATAAAAGGATTTTCTCCAGCACGCCATCTCGCCAGGTAGATAGCGGACGGGTGTACTTAACCGCACACGTCGTTCATTAAACCACTGCACACCACACCTTCTCCGCGAGCATAGGTCCTACGTAATCACTCAACCCCCCTGAGTGACTATCTAATTAAAAAATTAGAGAACAAGTCCCTTGCTGAGAAAGTACTTAATGATTATTTTAGGGACAACTTGGCACCAAACGTACAAATTACTTCTGTATGGAATGCCCATAAAGCTGTCTTAAGAAGTCATTTTATACAGCGGGCTTTATACTTAAAGAAAATTCGATCTAAAAACATGAAAGAATTTGAGAAATAATTATATCATTTAAATTTGGCAAACACATTTGGGCCCTTCTTTTTCTCTTGCTGCAATGATTTGCGATATTAAAAATAAAATAAATATAATTCAGTTGGAACATACGGCTTTGATGTTAAAGAGATTCAAACAAATTTTGTCAAGGCTCCGGGACCCGACGGCTTTACAAGGTCTTACTTTATTAGTCCTTCTCTGGCATTTTAGTACCTTATTTATCTGATATATTTAACTATTATTGGACCTATGGAGTAATGCCAGAAAGCCTTTGTGTGCTCAAATAATAACATTACCTAAACCTGGTAACACACCTAATTCATGTTCAAATTTCCGCCCTATTTCATTGATAAATAATGATACAAAATTATACTCTAAAATATTGGCTAATCGATTGGCACACGTCCTCCCATTTTTAATTGACAAAGACCAGGTGGACTTTGTTTTGAACCATCAGGCACCGGATAGCACAAGGCATTTCATAAATTTGATACACCAAATTAAACTAAATCGCACGTCTTCTCTGCTCTTATCTTTAGATGCAGAGAAGGCGTTCGACAGGATTCATTGGGATTTCTTGAGAGAGGTTATGTCGAGGTTTCATATTCTAGATCCTTTCATCAAGGCATTATTTGCGCTATATTGTAATCCAACGGTTTCTGCAACTGGCTTTATTTCTGAAAATATTTTATCTAATGGAACCAGACAGAGGTGTCCGTTACCACTTTTATTTGTGTTGGAAATAGAGGCCCTGCCTGAATCAATAAGATAGTGCGCAGATATTAAGGGCATTGCGGTAGGAGATAAAGAACATAAGAGGCCTTTTTGCAGATGACATAATGCTATTTTTGAAAAATCCTTTGACCTTGGTTCCACAATTAATGTCTATCATGCAAGAATTTGGTGAAATTTCTTATTACAAACTGAATACAAATAAAACATGGGCACATTCCTTCTTTATCCCATGGCAAGAATTGGATATTCCAAAAGATGAATTTGACATTGACTGGAAAGAATCATATATTTCCTATTTGGGCATCAATCTATGTAAAAATCTGATGAAGATGCATATCTATAACCTAGCTAAGGTCTGGCCCGCATTTAGGGAGAACATTGAGAGGTGGTGTGGTCTTGAAATTTCATGGTTAAGAAGATAGATTTAATTTGGTTAAAATGACTCTCCTTCCCAAAATTGTATATTTCCTTAGAGCAATTCCCCTCACTACGCCATTATCCTTTTTTGGGAAGGTTAATTATGCCCTTCTGACATTTATATGGAATAGGAAGCCTTGCAGAATTCAATTGGCCATCTTACAAAAGCTCAGAGTTAGTGGAGGGATTGGTATGCCAAACCTTATTCATTATTTTGCGACTAATACGACCAGTGCTCTTAAATGTAATCTGGATCATGGATGCCCCCTGTGGCTTGAGATGGAGGCTACAGAAATTCTTCCTCATTTAATAAAAGAAGTGCTATGGTTGCCTCCATCCCAATGGCCGTGGGTGGCAACATGTTTCTGACGACCAAAGTCACTATTAAGGCTTGGGATGTCTTGTATAAAAAGATCAACCCTTCTACTACCTGGTATAGGGCTGCCCCCTTGTCGGTGTTGCAATCTGCGTTACCTGATCTAGATGTGGAATATAGGCTTTCTCATTCTGTCACACATACTAGTGATTTATTTGTGTCTAATAAGTTTTTACCTTTTGACCAATTACAGACCAAATTTGGTCTGGACGCCTCCGATGCCCTGATGCACAGATGGCAGATTTACTTAGTGATCATTTTAATGTGCCTGATTAGGATCTGAACATATGTTAAGTTATAATGAGATCATTAGAAAAAAAATGTATCATTCAGACCCTGGCAAAAACACACTATCTCAAAGTGCTATACTTATTTTGCTGGGGAATCTGGTCCAAAATTGGACTATATGACAAAATGGGAAAACAAACTGAAAAGTTTAAAGTGGAGGAATGGCATGAGCTTCTGATGGCATCACACAATATTACATGGTCTGCAGCGCTTTTAGGGTCTCATTACAAACTTATATACAGATGTTACCTTACTCCCTCTAGACTTTTTAAATTGCAACTCTCTCAGACTAACACATGCTGGAGGGAGTGTGGTCAAGTTTGTACTCTGTATCGTGTCTTTTGGTCTTGCCCTAAACTAAAACAGTATTGGGAAGATATTCACACTCTAATTTGTCAGGATATTTATATTGGCAGACATTTTGTGCTAAAATAGAAATTAAAAGTGTATATTGCCAGGGTCACTCAGACCAGAGCAGACTCCATTTTGCTATCTTCAGGATAACAAAGACACATAATTCCCTTGCTTTCACTAACCACTGAGCCTGAGCTAAGGAATGCATTATATAAACAAGCCAAGTGATAAGCAATGAAGCAGGGGGGTAGAAGGCCCTGTCTAAATGTTAATGGAATAGAAATAATTTAAACACAGACATTAGTGACAGAGAAGATTAAGTAATTAATTTTACTTTCTAAATTTTACAAGGTCCTATTGTAAATAAGGGGTGAAATTGAGTTTAGAACTGTCAATTTTAGAAATTACGATCAAAGTAGTTGCCACAAAGACTGAGACAAACGCTTTGACAGCAAATTTAAGTTATGGTAGTCATTTTAGATAAGCCAATTGACGTCAAAATCGTCATCAGGAAAAGTTAACTCTTTCCTGGATAGGAAGGTTTAGTAAGGCGAGACTGCCCTCTATGGATCAAATACTTAAATTGCAATCTGCAGGTTGAACACACCTTCAGTTTCCTATTGGCCTTATCAACTAATGACTTACAGAGAGTCTGGCCCTTTAAAAGTTAGGACAAAGGGAAGAGAGGGGTTAGTTGGTGGAGTTTGGGCATTCAGAGTTGGACATACAGAGAGATCCAGGACACTCTGGGACTAACACTCAACTCTCTTGGACACAACTCAAGAAACACTCCTTGACACTTAGAATTTTACTGATACTTTCTAACCAACATTACTTTTCTCTATTACTCACGCACCTCCATACAACCAATCATACTCGCATTTTCCTTGGACTTCCTACTCATCTGATGAGAATACCTACATAACTGGTAATTATGCTGGTTTTATTTAATTAATTTAAATTAATTAAAAATGCACTTATAGCATGATATATGACTGGATAAATTATGGTCAGATTTCAATATTTAGAAATTTTAGTTAACTAAAGAATATATAGTTATAAACATTCCATTCTGCAGGTGGAATTAAGAATAATTATATATTAATGTGATATTATCACGTGTTAGCATACCGTTGTTTTTATCCAGGTGTATTGATTTGCTCTAAATAAGATATCTTTTTAGGCAAATTAAAATTCGGCTTTTGTAAAAATCTGGTAGATTATTCTTATTGGATGGTTCCAGGAAATGATTAATGAGCTGGTTCGAATGTTATTTTAATTGAAAATTACATGAGAATAGGATACTATATGCCTAGGAGGATCTAGCCAGCATTGAAAGGGTTACTCAGTTGATCTGTTAGCCAAGGTTTTACGACTTTTCGCTGTGCTGCGTGAAGTTTTGCTTTCTTTGTACTGGGAAATACCTTATAAATCGTGTAAGTTTTTGACAGTTGATGCTGTTAAACATTGGATTGTTTTTAATATTGCCATTATATTGCATACTTATGTTATACTAAATATTCACTGATTATTATCATGCATGCTGCCTAATATTACTGTTATTTAATTTGTCACAATAAATGATATCTATTTATAACAAATTGTGGAATACATTTCACTTACATGATAACGATCTCTAAGAAAATTGAAATAGTGGGCAATTCTCGACTGTTTAATATTATCATCCCATAAATATCCTCACAAATTGAACTCATCACTGATCAAACCCCTATTATAACAAGAGAACTGTGTCTCCTGAAGAGATTTCCAGATGATTTGCCCAAAATGAAAATAATTATTTTAGGCAATCTCTTTGTTTCAGCCACTTTGGTGCTCGATATTGGAAAACAGCTACTTTTACTTCTATGACTGAGGTGTTGCATAATACTCTAGAAACCAAGACATGCTAATTAGCTTTTAGACCACCTTCCAATACAATTAATGTTCTGAAATATGAATGGGAACGGGATGTCAAGAATCGATATAATTATAACTTTACTCGACTAGATAAAGTTATTTATATGGCCTTATTTTAAGCATATTGTTGCACGTAACATATTTGGCATCTTTATTTAAAAACTTTATTTTATTTTTTATTTAATAACTTTATTTAAATTATATCATCATTCTTACTGTTATGGAAACAAATTTATCTAAAATTATATATATTTATATATATGTTAAGGCTTTGCCTGGAGTTGTGGGAGGTATAAGGGACTCACCCCTGGCTTACCTCACCGTCATTGGTCTGGCGATCTGCATGCTGCTACTTCCGATGCATACAGACCACCATCTCACCTACTAACTGTCCGTGGAAACTGCTGTCTGGGTCCCCAGGTCTTCGTAGCTACATTCTGTTCTGCCATTCTCCTTTACGGCCTTCTGATCCGGAAGCTCCAGCCTGACCTCCGACCCCGTTGACCAAGCAGTTGCACCAGCACTCTCCATTGGCGTCTTCAAGGTTTGGGCTTTTCTTTTCTCTCACGTGGGCTCTATTGAGCATTCATGCCCTTTTTCTACTTATCCGTTCGGCTAGTTTTCATAGGAACGGGTCATGTCTTTTATTTGTTCGCTGGCCTGGTTACTTCATCCCCCCCGTTCGGCTCTTTACCAGACAAACGGGTCGTTTAGGCGCACAACTGTGTTCGCATGTATTCATGGTAAACTGACTCGTGGGCTCTCTTACCGTTCGTGTCCTTTTCCCACTCATTCGCTTAGTAAGGGGGATTCAGTCATTTCCCTAGGTTCGGCCAGCCATAGCTAAGAAATTCTCAAACACTCTCCATACGTTGCTATGGTTTCCTAGCTCAGGGTATTTGGCTGGCGGCCCTCTAGCGGTAGTATAGAGGTATATAGGAGACCCTCATACTAGGAAACTATTGGTTGACAGAATGTATTTTCTTCTATGTATAGGTTGTACATTATAATGTTGGGCTCAGAAGGTCAGAAGGTCAGTCTGGATGCAGTTTCTAGTTAGCGCATTTATAGGTACATAGTATATGCATAGCGCTTTGTTTAGGATGGTATTTGGTTCTACATTGTTTTCTGTGTAATAGTTCCTTAAACATACTATGCGATTACGATTGATGTTAATACATGTCGTGCTTACAAACGTATTAATGTGTCATGCCAATCGTTTTCAGATCTCAAGGCTTAGATTTAGAGCAGCATTTGCTCTTCAGACCTTGAATCCTATAGCTTATAAGTAGGTGGTCTTGTTAAGGGGTACGATTCCAGGTATTTCATTGGTGTATATGCATGCTAATGTATATATTCATCTTTGTTATTATTAGGTATAGGCCTCTCCTTCCCCTCTATATCTCCTTTGGTGGGAAACACAGTATTCTGTGACAGGTAAGTTAATATATAAATATATTTTTTCCCCCTTCCTTCTGGTTGGTGAGATTTCCCCCTATTACCGTATCCACGCTGCAACTTGTACCAAATGCTGCAACTTGTACGTTTACCAAAGGCGACTCCTCAACATCCCAATTTTCTTTTTTACTGGCTTATTAGCGTCCTACAGCCCAGTAGTGGTAAGACTTCCGCATTGTCTACAGTTGTCCCGCGAGGCCAACACCCATCCTTCACTCTAGAGGTGAAATTCGGCCCTTGGGCCCCACTATCCCCCTGTAGCGTTACTTACCTTAACCGGGGGCCGGTCGCGGTCCTCTCTTCAAGCCGCGCGCGGTCCTGCGGCTGCACGAGCCGCGCGCGGCTCATCCAACTGCTTTGGATGGAAGGCGGGCAGTGACCGCGTGAGGCGGTCACGTGTCCCGCCTGAAACTAAGAGCGCGCCGCGAGTCTCGGGCGCGCTCTTAAAGAGACAGTGGGAGCCTAATTGCCAAAAGGCTCCCATTGGCTCCTGTCATACCACACTCCCTGTACAATTACCTATAGGGGGTGTGGAAGTGACAGGAGCCAATCACTTTCGTTTTAAAGCTATTTAAACTTACCTTTTTCCCTTAGCTCGTTGCCCTATCGTGGTTTCTGTTTCAGTTCCCTTTAGCGCTTGTGGTGTTCAGTTGTGTTTTCTCGTATTGACTTTGGCTTCGTATTCTGACTTCGTTTTCGCTTTATCCTTATCTGTACTGTTTGCCGGCTTGCTGTTTTCCGTGTACCAGACCCCGGCTTGTCCTAGTTTACGCTGTCTCTCTGTGCCCTTGACCTCGGTTTGTTCCTGGCTCTGTCTCCTCTCATATACGTCGAGTCCGGCCATTCTAAGGTCCGGTAGACGTATCTCTCCTCTGTATTTGCCTCTGTTTAGCTGGATCCTGCGTGTAGGGGTATATTCTCGTTACATTACGATAGGGCCATGGACCCCGCAGATTTAGCTCAACAGATGGTGTCCCATGAGGCAAGATTTGTAGAGCAGGATCACCGTATGGATCAAATAGCTCAGGCTCTCCAGACGCTCCTAGCTAGAACCGTTCCAGCAACTACACCTAACCCTCCTACGCCCCTTCTCCCTGAAGTATCTACTTTGCCTAATACTTCGGCCCATTTAACACCTCCTCCTAGGTATGGAGGGGACTCTAAGACTTGCAGAGGGTTTATTAATCAGATTGAATTTCACTTCGAAATGTATCCACGTTCATTTCCCACAGAGAGGTCTAAGGTTGGGTTCTTTATGCACCAACTTACCGATAAGGCACTTGAGTGGGCAAATCCTATTTGGGAAGCTAATGGACCTATGGTACATGATTTCAACAGTTTTCTTACGGCTTTTCGTAGAACTTTTGACACAATGAAAAGGTCAAAGAATGCCGCGAGAGCATTAATGAGAATTAAACAGGGTTCTAGGTCTGTGGCTGATTATGCTATTCAGTTTCGCACTCTTGCTTCGCAGGTAGATTGGACCAACAATGGGTTAACTACTGCCTTTATGGAAGGTTTGTCAGATACGATATTGGATGAGGTAGCAGCTAAGGAGCTTCCTATTGCCTTAGAGGACCTTATCGATTACCTCATTGATATTGATAATAGAATTCGTGACAGGCTCTATACCAAGAACAGGAATAGACGTTTTGTTACACCCATTAACCCCAGAGTTAATATACCAGAGAGTGTTAAAGTGTCTGAGGAGGAACCTATGCAATTAGGGGTTGCCAAACTCTCTGATACTGAGAAATTACATAGGAGAAGGGAGGGACTCTGCCTATACTGTGGTAGGAGAGACCATATGGTAAAGGAATGTCCTTTACTCCCGGAAAACTCTCGCACCTAAGACCTTATAGGGGACTGGCCTTGGGTGTGATATCTAAGTCTCCTAAATTGCCTCCTAACCGCTTGCTTCTCCCGGTTTCTTTATATATGGGAGAGATTTGTATAGTTGACAACATATATGCTCTGGTTGACTCTGGGGCAGCTGAAAATTTTATAGACTCTGGCTTTATAAAGAGAAACAACATTCCCATCAGAGAGAAGGAGATACCCTTGGCCGTTGAGGCCATAGATGGTAGACCATTAAGTTCTCCAGTTGTTACTCATGAGACTGTACCATTACACATGTACACAGGGGTTTTACACTATGAAACCATTCGATTCCAGGTCATCACCTCTCCCTCTTCACAGTTAGTATTAGGGTATCCATGGTTACGTGCTCACAATCCCATTTTTGACTGGGAGACAGGGCAAATAAAATCATGGAGTGAGGCCTGCCACGAGTCTTGTACGTTGGAAGTCACACCTTTGAATTCTATTGAGGTACCTACCAGTCCTCCTTTGTCTACGGTTATACCCCCTCAGTACTTATCTCTAAAGACTGTTTTCGATAAAAGGGAGGCTGAGAAATTACCGCCTCACAGACCCTATGATTGCGCTATTGACTTGTTGCCTGGCACTATACCTCCAAAGGGCAGGGTGTACCCCTTATCGGTTCAAGAAAACCGTGTCATGGAGGAGTACATCAAGGAATCACTAGAAAAAGGGTTTATTAGGAGATCCTCTTCTCCAGCTGGAGCAGGGTTCTTCTTTGTATCGAAGAAAGAAGGTGATTTAAGACCGTGTATAGATTATAGAGGTCTAAACAAAATCACTATCAAAAATGCATACCCTATACCTTTGATTACAGAATTATTTGACAGGCTGAAACATGCCACTGTGTTCACTAAATTAGACCTTAGGAGTGCATACAATTTGATACGTATAAAGGAAAATCACGAATGGAAGACTGCATTCAACACTAGATCCGGTCATTACGAATATACTGTTATGCCATTTGGGCTTTGCAATGCCCCAGCAGTATTCCAAGAATTTATTAATGATGTCTTGAGAGATTTTATTCACACATTTGTTATCGTATACTTGGACGACATTTTAATATATTCTACAGATATACACACTCATCACAGACATGTTACGACAGTTTTGAAGACCCTTCTTGCTAATGGTCTTTATTGCAAGCTAGAGAAATGTCTGTTTGACCAAACCGAAGTCCAGTTCTTGGGGTATTTGATTTCCGCTAAAGGTTTTCGTATGGATCCCCAGAAGCTAGCTGCTGTAATAGAATGGCCTCTACCGCAAGGTCTGAAAGCTATTCAGCGTTTTCTTGGGTTCTCCAATTATTATAGACGTTTTATCAAAGGTTTCTCGTCCATTGTAGCACCTATTACCCGTATGACTAAAAAGGATGGCAATACTCGTGTTTGGTCTACCGAGGCACTTCAGGCTTTTGAATTTCTTAAAACTACGTTCGCCTCTGCACCTATTTTACAGCATCCTGTCCCCTCACTGCCCTATATTCTTGAAGTTGATGCTTCGGATATTGGGGTAGGTGCTGTCTTATCCCAAAGAGAGTCGCCTGAGAAGCCATTGCATCCATGCGGCTTCTTTTCTAAACAAATGTCCAAAGCAGAGAAAAATTATGATGTGGGTAATCGCGAACTCCTTGCTATTATTTTAGCACTTAAAGAGTGGAGACATTTGTTAGAAGGAACTAAGGATCCTATCCTCATTTTTACGGATCACAAGAACCTATCCTACCTTAGCGAAGCCAAAAGATTGTCTTCCAGGCAGGCTAGGTGGTCACTATTTTTGTCCCGTTTCAATTTTATTATCACCTATAGGCCAGGTGATCGCAACACTAAAGCAGACGCTCTGTCCAGACAGTTCGAAACTACTGACAAACAGGAGATTGATGTTACTCCTGTCATTCCCCCAGACAGGATAATAGCTACTACTATTTTGTCTATTTCCTCGTCCCTCTTGCAGGCCATACAAGCGAAACAAAGCATGGCACCTAGCGAGAGGCCTAATGATAAACTGTTCGTTGATGTTCCTGAGAGACGGGATATTATGTCATTATATCATGATACTAAGACCGCTGGACATCCTGGTATTTCCAAAACGGTGTCAGCTGTTTCTCGGTATTTTTGGTGGGATTCCTTACGAAAGGATGTCACTGACTATATAAGTGCTTGTACTACTTGTGCCTGTATGAAATCCTCCCGTAGAGTTCCTTGTGGGCTGTTGCATCCGTTACCCGTTCCCGAGAGACCTTGGTCTAACCTGTCCATGGATTTTATTGTTGAATTACCCCCTTCAAATGGTAACACAGTGATCCTGATGATAGTGGATCGGTTCTCCAAAATGGCTCACTTCGTGTCTCTTCGCAAGTTGCCCACATCCAAGGAACTGGCTCATATCTTCGCTAGAGAAGTATTTCGATTACATGGGATTCCCGTATCTATTGTATCCGATAGGGGTAGCCAATTTATTTCCAGGTTCTGGAGGGCCTTTTGTTCAGAAATGGGTATTTCTCTCTCATTTTCTTCCGCTTATCATCCCCAGTCTAATGGGGCTGCTGAACGTGCCAACCAGTCTCTGGAGCAATACCTCCGTTGTTTTGTGTCTCACCATCAGGACAATTGGTCTGACCTGCTTCCTTGGGCTGAATTTGCTCGGAATAACGCCACTCATGATTCTTCCGGCAAGAGCCCTTTTTACGTTGTCTATGGCCAGCATCCCGTTGTTCTTCCGGCTGCATTCTCCTCACAGGGCATGCCAGTTCTGGATGAGCATTTGGCTGGTTTGCGTAATACTTGGGAGCAGGTTCAGCGTTCTTTGGTGGACTCTGCTACTCGCCAGAAGGCTCAGGCTGACAAGCATCGCAGAGCAGCTCCGTCCTATGTTGTGGGGGACAGGGTTTTGCTTTCCACGCGGAATATTCGTCTCCGGGTGCCTTCTATGAAATTGGCTCCCCGCTTCATTGGACCTTATCGTATTATACATAAGGTTAATCCTGTTTCTTATGCCTTAGGCCTGCCTAAGAATCTACGTATTCCTAATGTTTTTCACACCTCATTGTTGAAACCTTTCGTACGCAACCGCTATACCCGGCATACTCCTCCTCCCCCTCCTATCTCGGTGGAGGGTCATGAGGAGTTTGAAGTGTCTGCTGTTCTTGACTCTCGTTTCCTTAGGGGTCGACTTCAGTACTTGGTACATTGGAAGGGTTATGGGCCTGAGGAGCACAGTTGGATTTCGGCTGATGCTGTCCATGCTCCCCGTCTTGTGCGCTCTTTCCATTCTCGTTTTCCTGCCAGGCCTGGTCCTACCCGCCCGGGGGGCGTGTCCTCAGGGGGGGGTACTGTAGCGTTACTTACCTTAACCGGGGGCCGGTCGCGGTCCTCTCTTCAAGCCGCGCGCGGTCCTGCGGCTGCACGAGCCGCGCGCGGCTCATCCAACTGCTTTGGATGGAAGGCGGGCAGTGACCGCGTGAGGCGGTCACGTGTCCCGCCTGAAACTAAGAGCGCGCCGCGAGTCTCGGGCGCGCTCTTAAAGAGACAGTGGGAGCCTAATTGCCAAAAGGCTCCCATTGGCTCCTGTCATACCACACTCCCTGTACAATTACCTATAGGGGGTGTGGAAGTGACAGGAGCCAATCACTTTCGTTTAAAAGCTATTTAAACTTACCTTTTTCCCTTAGCTCGTTGCCCTATCGTGGTTTCTGTTTCAGTTCCCTTTAGCGCTTGTGGTGTTCAGTTGTGTTTTCTCGTATTGACTTTGGCTTCGTATTCTGACTTCGTTTTCGCTTTATCCTTATCTGTACTGTTTGCCGGCTTGCTGTTTTCCGTGTACCAGACCCCGGCTTGTCCTAGTTTACGCTGTCTCTCTGTGCCCTTGACCTCGGTTTGTTCCTGGCTCTGTCTTCTCTCATATACGTCGAGTCCGGCCATTCTAAGGTCCGGTAGACGTATCTCTCCTCTGTATTTGCCTCTGTTTAGCTGGATCCTGCGTGTAGGGGTATATTCTCGTTACACCCCCTTACGTTTTAGCTCTAGAACCTCAACTACACACCATTAGGTGACACCCCACGATAAAAGTTATTACAGTGGGAGAAACAGAAATTAAAATCAATGCGTTTGCTGATGATATACTTATCAACTTACTGACCATGTAGACTCTCTCGGCCCCCCATAATAGACTTAATCAAAGAATATGGTAAGGTCTCTTATTACTCCCTTAACTCTAGTTAAACACGAGCATTTAGCATGGGAATCCCGTCATACATCTTAGATGCCTTTAACCATTTGACTGAAGAAAGGATCATTTCAAATACTTAGGTGTAACATTTACCAAAAACATAACAGACCTACTCCCAGCTAATTACATCAAAGTTTGGAATAATCCTATGCAACTGGACCACATTGCTTCTGCCCTGGACAGAGAGAAGTGTAGCAATACAAATGTCTCCTCTCCCAAAACTACAATATGTGTTTTGCTCTCTTCCAATCTCAATACCGCCCACCTTTTTCAAATATATATAAGGACCTTCTCCAATTTGTATGGGCAGGATCACAGCCCAGAGCTGCGGCTAAACTACTGACTGCTCCAACCCGACTGGGAGGCTTTGCATTCCCAGACGTGAAAATGTACTATCATGCTGCTATCATAGCTTCGGTCCTTCCATACTTCTCTTAAAACTCCCCTCCACAATGGGTTTCTTTAGAAAAAACCTTAGTGAAACCACTTGATCTACCAAGCTTATTGGGGTTACCGAAATGCTTTAGGCCACCCGCCCCAACAATGCCTGCACAGGTGGGACTAGCTCTCTATGTGTGGGATATGCACAGGACCAAATTAAGCAACTCAACTTCATTCTCCGGTAAACCCACATTCAACGGAAAGCCGTGGCACACTGGGGGTGCCAAACACCTGCATCATCTGTTTCACCAGACACAATTTATGAAGTTCTCAATGCCGAGGTTGACCTATAACCTCCCACCAGCCTCCCAATTCTCGTATACACAATTAAAATCCTTTGTGACTCAAGCTCGACCTCAGGGAGCTCTACTGAAAAATATAAATCACGACTTGACTATATGGGAACAGATATGTGTTAAAAATGCCTATTGCTTGTAAGCCGGTCTCCCTGTGCTACAGGTCCCTGTTACCATACACCCCATTTTCAAATTCGACACAAAAAATTGGGCGACCGACCTGAACTCTAATATAACAGAAAAACAATGGGACATAATGATCAATACACCCAAAAAACTCAACAAATCCGCAACCCTCCTGGAACAACAGACAAAAATACTATATAGATGGTATATGGTATCGACAAAAATCCATAAAATGTTCCCACACTCGTCCTCTCTATGCTGGAGGTGCAGATTAGTGGCAGGCTCTATGATACACATCTGGTGGCAATGTAATGCATTAACTAGATTTTGGAAATCCATCCACCAACTAATAGTAGATGTCACACACTGCTCCCTGCCATTCAAACCATTCCAGTTTCTCCTACTGCTATTACCTGAGCAATTAACTGCCATATCATCCTGACAGCAATACATATGGACTAGCAAATTAGCCATGCCTCAATGTCATTGTCCATTATTCTCCGATATGGGACAAGTCATACTTATCTTTAACAATAGCCTTGTCTGCATTGATGTACCTTTTATCTGATGTACTGTATGAAAAAAAATTGCTGTGATGTTATCCTGCTCCCCCCCCCTCACCTTTTATTCCTTTCTGTACCCCTTCCTCGATTTGTAATAAATAAAAATTCACGGGTGACTTAATGTATATGTATACGTATTAAAATATGGAACTCGTATTTCTCTTTTGACCTCTTTATTTACAGGCCTACCCGTATGTCGGTTTCAGCACACCACAACCGACTTTATTTATACTAATGGTTATAGGTATAGGCCCACAATTATACGGCTTTCTTCCCTGACCAGAAATGGGAAGGAGGAGCCTGTAGTTGTGGGAGGGGTTGCAACCGGCCTATATAAAGCCTCAACTTACCTCCATACCTTGCTGACAGCACTTGGTTACCCCACCCACCACTCCACAAAGCTTAAAACTACTAATTGGTGGCCCCTTTTTATTTACAGGCCTACCCGTACGTCGGTTTCGGCACACCACAACCGACTTAATTTATTTATACTAATGGTTATAGGTATGGGTCCACAATTATACGGCTTTCTTCCCTGACCACAAATAAATGTATATGCAGAACGATGAAGAGAGCACGCCAGAGGATTTTTTCAACAAATTTTATGTGGTTCAAAATGATCAACGTTTCGACCCAAGAGGTCTTTGTCAAGATCATGACAAGTCCTCTTGGGTCAAAACGATCATTTTGAACCACATAAAATTTGTTGAAAAAATCCTCTGGAGTGCTCTCTTCATCGTTCTGCATATTTATTCACGCTGTGCAGCACCGGGGTCCATTTGAACCGATACTTAAAGGTAGAGTGCCTGACTTCTTTATATTTTTTTATATAAATGTATAAGTATGAACAACTATTCTCACACACACCTCTAAATCGTAAACTTTAAAAGTATGGAAACTTCACATATAGATAATTCACCGGGATCTAGAATAAATAAATACATAGCGTAAAATGCATACAGCAATAGAAATGTGTAAGATAGTTTGATAAACTCACAAGTAAAGAACCGTATCAGGCTCTGTATAAACAGCATAAGGTTGCCACTACTGGCTTTGTATATCCATCCACAGACTGCTTGAGTAATTTCCAATGGTGTTTATTCAAAAAGACTTCACATCAACTCAAATAGAAAGCTAAAAACAATATCCAGCAGTGTGTAAAAACAACAGTTAGAGATAAATATATACACTACTGCTGTCTGGATAAGTTAAAACAAAAGCAAAACACGTTTCCACTTGTAACAAGTCTTCCTCGGTGCAGAAATGAGTCCTTATGTCACACTGGTCTGTATTTATATGATCCTCTGATATCCCAAACACGCTCACTTCCTCCTTCATGCTTCCAGTCACGCCCCTTCCTGGTCACATGTATGATTCCGCCGCAATTATGATGTCACTTCCGGTCCGACTTGTAAAGTTCCTTTTGCAGACCGGAAGTTATGTGGCGTCCATTTTGGAATTGGGCAAAATGTCCTTTCAGTGTATGACATATGATTCTCTGTGGGCACTGAAGTCCAAAGGTAAACTTAACTATGGCCAATACCTTACATGTTAAAAAGAGAGAATACAAGACATGAAACACTCTTCCTTGATAAGGGTGCTTAAAATTATAGTTAATAACACGATATGAAATATATAGGATATAAACAATATAATTGTATAACACAGAATTAGCTAATACAGATGATTGGATAGATAACAATCAAAATCCATACAATTTTAAGTGACTCAGCAAGGAGATAAAGCCCAAGTTTAATATTAAATATCATAAAAAGTATGTTAAAAGACCTATTTAAAAGGTGCTAATCCTAAAAAGTATGACAAAATAAACTTTCTTTTATAAAAAATAAAATATATATATATTTTAACCCCTTCGCGACCGATGACTGTTCAGGACCGTCATCGGAAAAATTCCCTTGAGGACCAGTGACGGCCCTGAACCGTCATAATGGAAATCCTTACTCACCCGGTCGCCGCTGGTATATACATAGTGCTCAGTACTACAATTCCCAGCACAGCGGGCAACATCTGATCGGCACCTAGCTGCTCTATGCACACGCCCCCATGCGTTCCAACTTGTAACCATGCCAACAAGCAGTGGCGGATCCAGAGCCTGATCTCGGGAGGGGCACTTGTAGATTATTTAAATAAATAATCCAGGCACAATAACCACTACAGCTCAGTGTAGTAGTTATGGTGCCAGTAGTGCCAGGATTCCACCCCAGAGTAAGTAGTCATACCGTTTAAGAACAGTTTGACAACTTACCTGGGGTCTGCTGGGATATAGGGTATAGGAGCAGTGGTGTGTGTTAAGGGTGAAGTGTGTGAGTGTGGCAGTGTATGTCCGGGTTGTAGTGTGTGTGTTAGGGGGCAGTGTATGTGTGGGGTAGTGTGTGTATGGGGGCACTGTATGTGTTTTTGGGGCAGTGTGTGTATGGGGAGCACTGTATGTCTGTGTGGGGCAGTGTGTGTATGGGGGCACTGAATGTATGGGGGGCACTGTATGTATGTGTGGGGTTGTGTGTGTGGGGCAATGTGTGTATGGGGGGGCAGCAGTGTGTGTGGGCACTGTATGTGTCTGTGTGTGTATGGGTGTGCAGTGTGTGTATGGGGGGCAGTGTTTGTCGGGCAGTGTGTGTATGGGGACAGTGTTTGTGGGGCAGTGTGTGTATGGGGACATTGTATGGGTTTTTGGGGCAGTGTGTGTATGGGGGGCACTGTATGTCTGTGTGGGGTAGTGTGTGTATGGGGGGCACTGTATGTATGTGTGGGGCGTGTGTGTGGGGCAATGTGTGTGTATGGGGGCAGAAGTGTTTGTAGGGCACTGTATGTGTCTGTGTGTGTATGGGTGTGCAGTGTGTATGGGGGCAGTGTTTCTGGGTCAGTGTGTGTATGGGGCTGTATGTCTGTGTGGGGCAGTGTGTGTATGGGGCACTGTGTATGGGGGCACTGTATGTATGTGTGGGGCAATGTGTGTGTATGAGGGGCAGCAATGTGTATAGGGGTGTACAGTGTGTGCATGGGGGGCAGTGTTTGTCGGGCAGTATGGGGACAGTGTTTGTGGGGCACTGTGTGTATGGGGGCACTGTATGTTTGTGTGGGGCAGTGTGTGGGCAGTGTGTGTATGGGGGCACTGTATGTCTGTGTGGGGCAGTGTGTGTATGGGGGGCACTGTATGTATGTGTGGGGCAGTGTGTGTATGAGGTGGCACTCTGTGTATGGGGGTCGTGTGTGGGGGGCAATGTGTGTATGGGGGCAGCAGTTTGTGTAGGGCACTGTATGTTTCTGTGTATGTATGGGGGCAGTGTGTGTGTATGGGGGGCAGTTTGGGGGCAGTGTGTGTGTGTGTATGGGGGCAGTGTGTGTGTATGTGGGGCAGTGTGTGTGTATGGGGCTGTGTGTTTGTATGAGAGACAGTGTGTGCATGGGGGCAGTGTGTGTGTATGGGGGGTGAGTATGGGGCAGTGTGTGTGTGGGGGCAGTCACGGGGCAGGAGGTGTGTGTATGGGGGCAGTATGGAGGGGCAGTGTGTGTATGGGGGCAGTATGGGGGGCAGTGTGTGTATATGGGGAGCAGTATGGGGGCAGTGTGTGTGTATGGGGGGCAGTATGTGTTTTTAGGGGGCAGTATGGGGGGGCAGTGTATGTGTATGGGGAACAGTGTTTGTATGGGGGGGGAAGGAGGCTTTTTAATAATAAGTTTTTTTTTATTTAATAAAATAAATATTCATTATGTCCCCCCTCCCTTCTTACCTTTACTGGGAGAAGGGGGGATTCATTGGTGGTCCCGTGCGCCATGGCTGGAGTTCACTCTCGCGTTATTTGGAGCGTTGCCGCGGTTACTCTAAATCTCGAGAGAGGAGGACCTGGAGGAGCTGCAGGCTGAGCTCCCGGGTCCTCCCTCCTTCCCTGCCAGCTGTCAGCACTGTGCCTGCGGACCGGGGAGGGAGATCACTGATCTCTCTCCCCGGTCCGTAGGCACATTGCAGGGCTGGCACTTGGA
>OW240915.1:230781292-230793178 GCA_933207985.1 Pelobates cultripes
GAATGAGTTTACATATACCTAAGAGGGTTGTGATTAGTCAGTAGTGATCATGTGATGTCAGAATGTGCATGAACGTCCACTTAACGTTTAGGTCCAAGATAGTCGGAGCCATTTAAGTGCTCCAATGCGCAGTGGCCGGCATCAGCTGGAATGCCAGATGCAAGCACAGCTACAGATGAAGGAGGCAGAAGTTGCACCCCCAGAACTCTGGACAGCCACACGGGAACGCACTGCCTAGCAGCAAAAAGTTGCAGATGCCATGACAACACCTTGGTTGAAATGGAACTTTCTTAATGCCCTTGGTTGCTTTTACTGAGTCTGTAATCTGTGAACCTACAGTTGACATTTAGGAGAGTCCCAGTACCTACAAAAACACAGTTTTCTGAGATACCAGTAAGTCTGTGTGATGAGCCATTTTGAAGCAAAATTAGGCAGTCGTGTGATCCCCGCTTTTGTTAAATGAACTGAGCCTGAAGAAGACTGATGAATCATCTCATGGAATGCCTCTTTACTACAGTGTTACTTAACTATGTACACTGCTCAAAAAAAAAGGGAACACTTAAACAACACAATGTAACTCCAAGTCAATCACACTTCTGTGAAATCAAACTGTCCACTTAGGAAGCAACACTGAGTGACAATCAATTTCACATGCTGTTGTGCAAATGGGATAGACAACAGGTGGAAATTATAGGCAATTAGCAAGACACCCCGTCCACCAATAAAGGAGTGGTTCAGCAGGTGGTGACCACAGACCACTTCTCCGTTCCTATGCATCCTGGCTGATGTTTTGGTCACTTTTGAATGCTGGCAGTGTTTTCACTCTAGTGGTAGCATGAGACGGAGTCTACAACCCACACAAGTGGCTCAGGAAGTGCAGCTCATCCAGGATGGCAGATCAATGCGAGCTGTGGTGAGAAGGTTTGCTGTGTCTGTCAGCGTAGTGTCCAGAGCATGGAGGTGCTACCAGGAGACAGGCCAGTACACCAGGAGATGTGGAGGAGGCCATAGGAGGGCAATAACCCAGCAGCAGGACCGCTACCTCTGCCTTTGTGCAAGGAGGAACAGGAGGAGCACTGCCAAAGCCCTGCAAAATGACCTCCAGCAGGCCACAAATGTGCATGTGTCTGCTCAAACGGTCAGAAACAGACTCCATGAGGGTGGTATGAGGGCCCGACGTCTACAGGTGGGGGTTGTGCTTACAACCCAACACCGTGCAGGACGTTTGGCATTTGCCAGAGAACACCAAGATTGTCAAATTCGCCACTGGTGCTCTGTGCCCTTCACAGATGAAAGCAGGTTCACACTGAGCACATGTGACAGACGTGACCGAGTCTGGAGACGCCGTGGAGAACGTTCTGCTGCCTGCAACATCCTCCAGCATGACCGGTTTGGCAGTGGGTCAGTAATGGTGTGGGGTGGCATTTTTTTGGGGGGGCCGCACAGCCCTTTATGTGTTCGCCAGAGGTAGCCTGACTGCCATTAGATACCGAGATGAGATCCTCAGACCCCTTGTGAGACCATATGCTGGTGCGGTTGGCCCTGGGTTCCTCCTAATGCAAGACAATGCTAGACCTCATATGGCTGGAGTGTGTCAGCAGTTCCTGCAAGACGAAGGCACTGATGCTATGGACTGGCCCGCCCGTTCCCCAGACCTGAATCCAATTGAGCACATCTGGGACATCATGTCTCGCTCCATCCACCACCGTCACGCTGCACCACAGACTGTCCAGGAGTTGGCAGATGCTTGAGTCCAGGTCTGGGAGGAGAGCCCTCAGGAGACCTTCCGCCACCTCATCAGGTGCATGCACAGGCATTGTAGGGAGGTCATACAGGCACGTTGAGACCACACACACTACTGATCTTCATTTTGACTTGTTTTAAGGACATTACATCAAAGTTGGATCAGCCTGTAGTCTGTTTTTCCACTTTAATTTTGAGTGTGACTCCAAATCCAGACCTCCATGGGTTGAAAAATTTGATTTACATTTTTTTTATTTTTGTGTGATTTTGTTGTCAGCACATTCAACAATGTAAAGAACAAAGTATTTCAGAAGAATATTTAATTAATTCAAATCTAGGATGTGTTATTTTTGTGTTCCCTTTATTTTTTTGAGAAGTGTATATAGGTACATTCTGAAATACTTTCAAGGCTCCTGCTGAGATTAACGTTTGCAATACATGCCTTCCAGTGTTCAATGCTTTAGATTATTTTGTTGAAAATAAATAATGTTAATGTAAGATATCAGTTGAGTTAAACTGGGGTAATTCAGAGGCATTAGCAGAATAGGGCATAAGAAATTATGGAATACATGCACTGTGCTGTATAATGAAACCTTTTTTTTCCATTAAAGTGGGTCACAACATAGGAAGTTTGGCTAGGGCTACATAAAGTGATTTAACTTCTAAGCTGCAGAGAACTGAAGACTGGAGATCTATGCACCAAAACTACTTCATAAAGCTAATTTTGTTTTGGTGCTAATAGTATCCTTTGAAGTCATTGAGACTCATCCAAATATCTAAGCTAGGGAGACATGCAAAATCATTGACATAACAAAATAAAATAGTTTAATATTAGTGTTTCCTAAAGAAGGAAAATAGATATTTATACAACATAAAATGTGTGTCTAAGTGGAAATGTAATTGAATTATAATGCCTGGTAAGTTAAATATCTTCTTTATAATTTCTGAATTATGTAAATCTATTGCAAGTTCCCTGTTGACTAACACTTAGTTTACATGACGGTTATGTATTTCTACTTAATTTGGTGAAAAATTTAATGAAAATGTTAAAACCATTTAGTTTTGTAATTCTCATTGCTGTGTAACATGATTGGTCGGATGTGTTCTCTTTAGTGCTGCTGCTTTCATTCAGCAGTTTCCAAATTGTTGTAAAATCAGTAGGGTTGTCTGAGGACAATGTTCTCCCAATTCAGAGAGAGAGAAGGAAAGATTACCTCAGAAGAAGTGTGCACAAAAACAAAAAAATTTCCTTAAATGATCCCGTATTTATGGAGGGTAAACAATGTAGTAATTCTAAAAATCACTCATCCTAACACAAAAAACACAGGGTAGAAGCACTATTTAATAAAAACTGTCAAATGTTCACTGACAGAGCAAAGGGCAACTGGTTATTGGGTTACTATAATGTAATCTACTTTGTAAAATAGCATAGTAAACTGTATGTGTGGCAGAGCAATCACAGCTGCAGTATTTTGCAAATTGAGAAACTATATCTTTGTCAGAGAAAAATAAAAGTAAAACTAGAGATGAGCAAATGTTGGGAGTTCAGCTGTAGTATACCAACACTAACATAATATTTAACCAGTTTACTATACACAGATTTGCCTTTATCTGACAGGTGAATAAGCAGAAATTCTAAGTTGCTAAAGGAATACCGGGCTTAAAAAAGAGAACATATCCAGTGCTTACACATATTTCAAATAAAACAAAAACATTAACCCCTTCATGATGCTAGATGACATTTTTGTCATGTACTAAAATTAACTCCAGATTGCCGCAGGCAAACCAGCAGCCTCAAATGTCGATGACCCAGACTGTGCTGCTGGGACATGTGATCTGCTTCCATCCACCTCATTGTGACTTGTGAAGTGGAGAGAGAGGGGTCATTGTGATATATTGTGTGTTCTTAAAGATAAAAGTGTAGCTGTAAATTTCAACATATTTTATTCATACTAACCCCATTTTTACCATTTCCCTGCCCCTTGATTTTTTGGTGCTTAGGGTTTTTCTTCTATTAAATTATTTTTAAATTGGTTACCTGAAGTGGGTAGAAGTTAGTATAAAATTGGGGAATGTGTTAAGCATAACAAGTAAAAAAAGAAATTACAAAAGTTTAAAAATATGAAAAAGAAAACCAAATAAAAAATGTGTTATTTATTTAAAGATTATTTCTACACCATGCTGAGGACGTTTAATGTCAAAGAGGCCGATAGAATTTGAACGACCGACTTAGCACCAACAAAGACTGCACCAGACTGCGACGCTGGTTACGACTCTTTCCCAGATAATAGACAACCCTCAGTAAAATGCAATGATTCACCTGGCACTGATGACAGGGTACCCTTAATAATTGCACATCTGACATCCCTGAGTTCTCTGCCATTCCTGGAATCTAGAATGAATTGTCTAGAATGACTTGGATTTTATGCAGCTTGGGAGATGATATTTAGGACATTTATGCCCGTCATAAGGAGAACCCACAGACACACAATCCTGCCACTAAGAATGGGAGGATCCATGGACATGAGGCAAGGGTTATCACTAAAGCCTGAAGCTGCTGTTGGGGCAAGTCAAACTTGTTTGTATCTATTTGCACAACAAAAAAAAAAAAAAGAATTTGGTAATCACACAGTAACTCTTGTAGGTGTGATTTATAGGCCACCAGGACAAATAGAGCTCTATAATTTACTACTTGAGGAAATAGCTAAACTGACAATGAAGGGGGAAGTTATCGCCATGGGTGATTTTAATCTTCCTGATGTGAACTGGAAAACAAGAATAGCTGCCTGTGACAGAAGCACACATATTCTAAACTCTCTACTGAGATTGTCTCTTAAACAAGTTGAAGAGCAAACTCCTAAGGAGGCCATATTAGATTTAAAGTTAAACAAATGTAGATTTGGTATCAGATATTATTGTAGGTGAAAGTTTAGGATCCTGTGATCACCAGTCAGTGTGGTTTAAAATAAGAAAAGTGACACCACACAAAAACAAACATTTTAGACGGTAGAAAGCAGACTTTTCTAAAATTAGAATATGCATAGAGGAGTCATTATCAGATTGTAGCAGTTTAAATTGAGTCCAAGAGAAATGGGATTATTTAAAAGTTGCACTACTGAAGGCAACAGAAAATTGCATTAGGCTTGTCAGTAAAAGCAAAAAATGTAAGAAACCACTGTGGTACTCCGCAGATGTGGCCAAAATAGAAAAAAAATAGCATTTAGTAATTATAAAAAAACAAAAAAAACAAAAAAAAACAGAGTGAGGAAGATAGACAGATCTATACAATTATGTAGAAAGAGGATAAGCAAGTTATAAGTTCTTCCAAATCACACACACACAAGAGAAAATCGCACAATCAGTAAAAAAAAAAACAGGGGACAAAGCAAAACAAGGATTAGTTATATTAAAAACAAAAGAAGGAAGGTATGTAGAAGAGGATAAAGGTCTAGCTGTCTTCCTCAATTAATATTTTTGTTCTGTATTTACAGATGAAAATGAAGGAAAGAGACTTCAGTTAGGAAAAAGGGCAAATTAGTAATTTGTTACATGTGAGTTTACAGAAAGAGCTTCTATTTCAACTGTCAAAAGTAAAGACAAATAAGTCGATGGGGCCTGATGGAATACAACCAAAGTTATTAAAAGAGCTTAGTGGTGTACTAGTGAAACCATTAACAGATTTATTTAAGTAATGATTAACAGGAGTAGTCCCAGAAGATTGGAAGTTAGCAAATGTTGTGCATATTCATAAAAAAGGTAGTAGGGAGGTGTTGGTAAGTCTTACTTCAGTAGTGGGGAAAGTGATGGAAACCATGTTAAAGGATAGGATTGCTGAACATCTAAAATCACATGGATTTCAAGATCAGAGACAACATGGGTTTACTTCAGGGAGATTATGCCAAACTAATCTTATTGATTTTTTTGATTGGGTAACTAAAATAATAGATCAGGATGGTGCAGTAGACATTGCTTACCTAGATTTCAGTAAGGCATTTGACACTGTTGCACATAGAAGGCTTATCAATAAACTGTTCTTTAAGTTCGGATTCCAATATTTTTTTATTTTTTTATTCTTTATTAATGAGTTCAAAGATTCAGCAATACAGAAGTAGAAAGAGTATGACATATCATATCTCCTTGGCACTTAACATAATTCAGTATATTCAGTCAGCAGTGCATTGTCTCGTACAGAATATGAGGAAGCATTAATGTTGACCATCAAGTACCCCGCAGGCTAAGCTGCGATCCTCGTGTCTAAACTTTTGTAAGCGGTCTCAAAGTGGCCTCTGCCTCTATTCACCTCATCCCGAACAATTTTTATTTTTTAAAAAATGTTGTTATTTTTGCTAGTTTTAGCGAGGTTAGCAAATACAATAATACAGTGCACAATCACTTATGTGACAATAGTCGTACACAGAATATTGCGATATATTTGGAACTTTGAATCTAAGTAACATTGCATTAACATAACTGTCGTATATAAGGCTTCGGAAGTCGCAAATTAGGTGGCAACGGGTATGTTGGTCACGGCTATAGTTTTGCTAAGATCGCATGTGATTCGAGGTTAGGTTTTTGTACTAGCCTTATAAGCGTTTATCTTTTTGTTGTTTCTTGTACGTGTTTCATTACGAGTTGAGTGAACGAGGATTAGCTTTAGTCCCATGGAGAATGGGAAGAAAATTGAGGAGAAGTGACAGGAGAGTAGTAGGAAGGAAGCTAGAGGAGGTACAGAGAAAGTTTCAAGATAAAGGGGAGGTTCGGGTCGTAATCAGAGCGGGTAGCGAGCAGGTTAGCGGTGCGGAGGGGCAGGGGGCAGCTATGTGGTACTCTTTGGGTGCCCAAGGCAGCATCTAGGTGAAGCGCTGGGTTCCCTAAGTCCCTCCCAGCGTCCCCGAGTAAGCCTCCCAGATTCGAGTAAACTTCTTTAATGTCTCTCTGACATGAGCTGTTAGTTTTTCAATGAGATAGTTATCCCTACGTTTAACAAGTACCGTGGCCATAGTTGGGGTCGTGGGTTGCAGCCAGCTCTGTGTTAGGGCTCTACGGGCCACTAATGTAATATTACATAACAGAGCCATCTCTGGAAGTCCCGCCCAGCCGTCTATTGGTTTAGATAGTAGGGACACCCATGGGTCAAGACTAACATGTTTTTGCAGGATCTGGGAGGCTAGCCTCTCCACCTCCTTCCAAAATGTGGCCACATGCGGTGGTACGTTCCTCTGTCTCTATATAGTCTCCAGCATTGGTCTGTCAGAGTTTTGCGCATGTGATACAGTTTCACCGTTGTCGTGTACCATCTGAACATTGTTTTAAAGGCCCGTCCCTGTATCATCATGCAAATTGATGTTTTACTATTGGCCTCCCAGTCAATGCCCTCCAGTACCTCTCCCAGTTCCGCCTCCCATCTGCTAGTATAGATCAACTCCCCCCAGTCCGTGGTGGTGGAGCAGAGGTGAGAGTATATGCTGCTGATTAGACCTTTCTGGTATGTCTCAGTGTCACACAGCTTCTCTTAAAGGTGGGCCGCTTACAGGCCACTTGTTTTATGTGGGGTAAGCTCGTAAAGTTTCGCATTTGAATGTATCTGAAGAAGTCCGTGGTCGGTAATTCGTATCTAGTTTTAAGTTCATAAAAATAGATCACTTCGTCGCCTATATATATATTTGGTGTATGCACTGCAGTCCCGCATATTCTAAGCCCTTATAGTCTCCTGCACTCATGCCAGGGGAAAGGCTCTCTTTCTAAGTAGGGGCATCATGGGGGACAGGTAGGACATTAGGTCGTGTTTTCGTGTGGAGATGTCCCAGACGCGGATGGAGTTTGGCAGGTGGTTTGCAGTGGTGCCCTATGTTCTTTTGGAAGCCGTATATATAGTTGTGGGATGTCAGCGCCCATCATCATGGACTCCAAGTCCACCCATCTTCTCTGATCTGGGGTGTGCCACAGGGCTACCTGTGTGAGTTGGGCTGGCATAAAATAGTAGTGGCGGTGTGGGAGTCCCAGACCTCCGTCAGTTTTAGGTTAGTATAGTATATTGCATGCCACCTGATGCCTCTTGTTCTGCCTTATGAACCTATCTATTTCTCTTTGTAGAGGTGCTAGGTATTTCTTAGTAAACGGTAGGGGTAGGGCCTGAAATAGGAATACTATGCTGAGGAGGATGTTTATTTGAATTCTGCCCATCCAGGATTTCAGTTTGTCTGTCCACCTCTCCATGTCGCCTGTCCATGCCCGTATAAGAGGGGTGTAGTTGGCCTGATATAAGGTCACTGGGTTAGCAGTGAGGTTCATCCCCAGATATTTGATCTGGTCGTGTGCTAGTCGTATTTTATATCTGCTGCTGATGTGTGCGTGTCCGCCGCTGAAAGGTCCAAGGGGAGAGCACTGGATTTCTCCATGTTCACCTTGTGCCTGACAAGTCTCCGTAAGTGGATAGGAGTGGGACCAGGGCTCCCATAGATTCCCTGGGATTCGTTAGCGTGAGTACATCATCTGCGTATCCTGAACTACGAAGATCTGGTCTCTAACTTTTACTCCGTGGATGGAGGGATGGCTACGAATGGCTTGTAGCAGGGACTCCAGGGACAACACAAATAGCAGTGGCGAGAGGGGGCAACCCGCCTCGTACCATTACTTAGTGTGAATGATTTGTTACGTGTTCCAGTTATTGTGAGCTGCACTGTGATGTTGGTGTACATGACTCGTACTGTGGTTATGAAAGTGTTTGGGAAATTCAGGTGTTTTAGAAGTTGGAACATGTAGGGCCATTTTACTCTGTCAAATGCTTTTTCAGCATCTAGAGACAGTATTAGTGCTGGGGTAGCCGTATTTGTTAGCTTCCATATCAGGTCTATGTTCCTCCTGGTGTTCTCAAACAATTGTCTCCTGGGGATGAATCCCTGGTCTGCATGGATCAGATGTGTCAGGAAGGGGCTGATTCCAATATTTTAAATGGGTTAAGCAGTGGCTGAGTGACAGGCAACAGAGGGTTGTAGTCAATGGAGTATATTTGAAGCATGGTCTTTTTACCAGTGGGGTACCTCAGTGATTTGTACTTGGAGCCAGTCTCTTTAATCTTTTTATTAGTGATATTGCAGAAGGTCTTGCTGATGATACAACGATATGTAACAGGGTTGATGTTCCAGGAAGGATAAGCCAAAGGGCAAATTATTTAAGTAAACTAGAAAATTGGTCAGAGCTGTTGGCAACAGACATTTAATGTGGATAAGTGCAAGATAATGCATCTTGGATGTAAAAATCCAAGGGCAGAGTATAGAATATTTGATACACTACAAACCTCAACATCTGAGGAAAGGGATTTTAGGCATAATTATTTCAGATGACTTAAAGGTAGGCAGACAATGTAATATAGCAACAGGAAATGCTACCAGAATGCTTGATTGTATAGGGAGAGGTATTAGCAGTAGATGAACGTAAGGTCTCATGCCATTGTACAGAACACTGGTGAGACCTCACTTAGAGTATTATACGCAGTACTGGAAACTGTATCTCCAGAAGGATATTGATACTTTAGAGAGTGTTCAGAGAAGGGCTACTAAACTGGTTCATGGATTGCAGTTTAAAACTTACAATGAAAGGTTAAAGGATCTTAATATGTATAGACTGGAGGAAAGACAAGACAGGGGGTATAATAGAAACATTTAAATACGTAAAGGGAATTAACACAGTAAAGGAGTACACTAAAGTAAAAAGAAAAACAAACACAGCAAGAGGACATAGTCTTAAAATTAGAGGGACAAAGTTTTAAAAATAATATCAGGAAGTATTACTTTACAGAGAGGATAGTAGATGCATGGAATAGCTTTCCAGCTGAAGTGGTAGAGGTTAACACAGTGAAGGAGTTTAAGCATGAGTGAGATAGGCATAAGGCTATCCTAGCTATTAGATAAGGTCCGGAACTAAAGAGTATTTATAAAATTGGGCAGACTAAATGGGCCGTATGGTTATCTGCCGTCACCTTCTATGTAAGCAGGCAACAAGTTTGAAAAAAACAAAAGAAAACAAAGGAAACATCTACCAACAATGTATTCCTTACTGGCAGAGTATTTAAAACTTAACTTCTATTCAATATCAAGAGTATAATAAAATATAAATGCAAAAATAACAACAATGATAAATTGCTGTCTATTTGCTGTCTATTGAGGGCAAATAGACAGCAGGAATATAATCCCAGAGGTGATTAAAGTACAATATATTCTAGGTTATAGCGGCTATTAGGTTATGGAGAAAAGGGGAATAATGTCCCTAAAGTTTATCTCCTTTCAAAATTCGAATGTGCCTTCGAGGTACCCCTTAAAAAAATCCTACTCTGGGGGGCTAACCGCCGAGCAAGATGGCCGCTCAGTAATTTGCTCCGGCACACGGGCTCCCTCTAACTTATTTCAAACATAGCTGAAACCTCTAACACATCCACAAGCATAATGGCCAACTCCAAGGTGAAGAAATCTGCCACCAAAGCAGAAAAAATGAGCTTCTTCGGACAGAAAACACAGTCTGCAAATGAGACCGCAAGGGCGTCTATACAAGATGGCGCGGACGACTCAGACACCACAATGCTGCAAACAACATCAGAAACACTCCAGCCTGCAGAATACCTCACAAGAGGATATTTTGAACAATCCATGTAGGGTATGGCAGCGAAGCTAATAAGTACCTGGCAAACGACAGCGGAACAGATCAAGAAGGAGGTGAGGGACCTCTCTACTAGGACCACCTCAGTGGAGCAGCAATATGAAGAACTGACATCCACGCAAGGGTACATGTCTAGGCAACTACATGCCCTGCAACATCAAATGGAACACATGGAAGCCCGAGTGGCAGACCAAGAAGACAGGGCTCGGCGAAACAATTTGAGGCTACGGGGAGTCCCGGAGACCGTTCTTCCATAAGAACTGCCAGTCTATATACAAGGCCTACTCTGCGCCTATGCCCCGGATATCCCAACGGATATGCTCCTCGTCGATAGAGTACACCGGGTAGCAAATAACCACTGCTGCACTGTCAAACACAAAGAGGAATGATATGGGCCAGTTTCCACATACACCAGGAACACCCCACCAGCAAAACCCATCCAGGGTAACCATCAACCCTAGACAGCAGGGTCTGGAACATGCACAGATAATCACCTGCACTTCATGTGTGTGTACTTACACCATCCCTTCCAGGTCCAATCCTGAAGGGCACAATACCCACGACAGGAATCTAATGAGCCCTGGGAGAACATAACCAAGCCACTTCACACAAAGCATAGATAATACGCTCCCGGGAGCTATCACACAAGTATGTAACCACGGACGGAGTCAGGTAGCATCTGAACACACAGTGTATGGTACTATAACAATGAATACTTGGAACCGCTAAAATAACAATGTATGCGCAGATATTACTTGTAAGCCTCCTAAAACGAAATTGTATTGATCACTGTTTAACAAATGTTATAAATGTTGGTTATTGTTTACACTAATGGTTTCAGATCCAAGCAACCCTTCTTATTGGAGCCCACTTAGCCACTCACTTGGAAACGTAATTCCAAATCCCCACGGTACGACTAAGTACCAGACCTACAGGTCTCCTGTAAAAAACCCCTACCCACTCAGATCCCCCCCAAGCTGACTAACAATATCTGCAGATCGGCCTAACCTACACTGACGGAACATCGCCACAACCAACGTGACATACCATACCATACCAACCAAAACAATGCTCTGGTTTGCCACCAGAGAGTACCCAATACAATATCATGCAACTCACACATCAAAATCCAAAGGAGTCTCCATCCTACTACACAACTGCCTAACTGTAGAAACACTCCGGGTCAAGAAAGACAGCCAAGGTAAATTTGTGATCCTACAATGCATCATCAATAACAACCCGATTACATTAGTATGCCTCTACAGTCCAAATGACCAACAGCGCAATTTTCTGCACAAAGTCCTTCACAAAATTCCGACAGACATGACAGCCCCCATGATTATATGCAGAGATCTCAACCATACCATGGACTCATGTATAGATTCGACAACACCTAGTATTTCCACTAGACATCTTAAACTGAAAAATACGAACAGAGCACTTCTAAAGCTCACACAAGAATACGGCCTGTACGATGCATGGAGAACAACA
>OW240915.1:230793278-230813400 GCA_933207985.1 Pelobates cultripes
CACTCCTCAGCAACAGAATATACATTCCTATCACAGGTACACAAAACCTACTCAAGAATCGACCACATACTCATATCGGGCACATTGCTCCCACGGGTGGAAGACTGCACCATCGGGAGTATAGTGTGGTCTGATCACGCACCAGTAACCCTATTGCTGCACAACAAATACCAGCACAGAGGAAAACCACCATGGCGTCTCAACGACACGTTATTATATGACAAATCATACACAGCAAAATTAGAGGAAAGCTTAAAAAACTACTTCCAGCTAAACGACAACTCAGAAGCCTCAGTACTCTCCGCCTGGCAAGCCCACAAAACGGTTATACGGGGACAGCTGATCAGCCGAGCTTCATATCTCATCCGCCAACACAACAAAACACATATAGACCTCCTCAGACGACTGAGAGACACCACGATGGCACACCTCCTGCACCCATCGGACACACACGCAGACTCCATTAAAGATATTACTAAACAACTCAATGCAAGGTCGCTCGAGAAAACGGCCTACATCCTTACGAAATTGAAAATGAACTCATACACTCAAGGCAACAGAGCAGGAAAACACTTAGCTAACATACTCAGGCAGAAACAGGCAAACTCCAAAATCCCTTTCTTACTCTCTAACACAGGAGATAAACTCCACAACCCACAAGACATCAACAACAAAATGGCAGACTACTACCACTCTTTATATAACCTTAACACAGACCCGACACTTCACCAGCCCAAAGCACAAGAGATAGATGACTTTCTTACCTCTGTCCAACTACCGACACTCACGAATGAACAGCGAATGGTTCTTAAAAATGCCATAACTATAGATGAAATAATAGACACCATCCACTCCCTCCCAAAAGTGAAGTCACCAGGTCTGGACGGACTGACTAACTTATACTATAAACACTTTGCCCCTAACATAGCCCCCTACCTGCAAAGAGTCTTTCACCACGCACTACAGACAGGGACACTACCGACAGAGATGCTTATGGCGCATGTCGCCACCCTTCCCAAAACAGGAAAACTACCGAACAAGTGCCAAAATTTAAGGCCTATCTCCCTGTTGAACACAGACGTGGAAATATTGGCAAAATTTTTTTCTAATTGGCTAACACACATAATCCCCACAATTATAGGAAGCAACCAGGTGGGATTCGTGGGGGGAAGACAGGGAGTAGACGGCACGAGAAAAACCCTAAATCTACTGTATGAGATGCAAAATAAAAAAGACTCTGGGGTCCTGCTATCACTGGATGCAGAAAAGGCCTTTGATAGGCTACACTGGCCTTTCTTACTAGCAGTTCTCCAAAAGTTTGACTTCCCAGATCAGTTCCTATTATTAGTAAAAGCACTGTACTCATCACCAACAGCCCGGGTAGTAAACGGAGGATTCATATCAAAACCATTCACCATATCTAATGGCTCCAGGCAGGGTTGCCCACTCTCCCCATTGCTCTACATCATAGCGCTGGGACCCCTCACCCACCTCATACGAGAACACCCTGCCATACATGGGTTTAATGTGAATGGACGGGAATACAAAATGTCCCTGTTTGCAGATGACATTCTCCTAACCCTTGAACAACCGCGCGTGTCACTGCCCAACCTCCACGAACTCCTCTCCCAATACAGTAAATGCTCCTACTACAAAATAAACGTTACAAAAACCCTAGCATTAGGAATAAACATCCCAAACACAGACCTGACAAACCTAAAAACGAATTTAAATTATGACTGGAGACAGGACCACATCAAATTCCTGGGGGTCAACTTCACACCTTCGATGAGTGCACTATACAAAGCAAACTACGTTAAGCTACAAACGGAAATTAAAACCATTCTACAAAGCTGGAAGGGCAAATATATATCATGGACAGGCCGAATAGCATCGGTGAAAATGGTAATCCTACCAAAAATCCAATATCTGTTCCGTACATTGTCAATTAAACTTCCGAAACAATATCTGCTAGAACTGCAGAACATCTTAAACAACTATGTTTGGGACTACAAAAAAACAAGAGTCGCCAAGACAACTCTGTACAGACCACCCGCCCAGGGTGGGATGAGACTCTCCGATGTAACAGGATACTATAGAGCTGCCCACATAACCCCTCTTGTGGCTATTTCACACCGACAAGAACTTACATCTTGGGCCGAAATAGAGAAAAACCACGCGAGGGGGCTCTCTATCCCACTCCTGGCATGGCTACCAAAAACCCACAGACCAAAAACATCCGAACTACTACCTACGACTGCATTGACCCTTTCAATATGGGATACATACCGAAAAAAGATGGGAGCAACAGCAACACTCTCTCCAGCACTTCAATTGGAAATGTTACAAATACTAATACCAGATTTTAACTATAAACTTTGGAACAGACACAGTGAAAACCATCTCCCAAGTAATGCAAGGAAACAAACTCAAATCATTACCGACCTCCAGACAGAATTCCAACTGTCCAGCACGGCAACTTTCTCATACAGACAATTGAGATCATGGGTACTCGCCCAACCTACACCACAACAATCAAAGCCACCAAATGCACACTGGACAACGATAATCAACATATGTACAAAGATAAAACCAGCAACGAAACTCATCTCCACAGTATACGCCTCAGAACACGCGCAAACATTGACCAAACCACCTTCCTTCATAACAGCGTGGGAACAGGACATAGGACACCAACTCACTGAAGAACAATGGCAAAATATTTATGGTGCCCACAAACGAATGACTCTCTCTACGACACACACAGAACTGTCCCGCAAGATACTTTACAGATGGTACCTGGTACCCACAAGACTTAAACATAGCTTCCCGGATGCCTCCAAAACATGCTGGAGATGCACAGCGGACAGAGGAACCATGATACATATCTGGTGGCACTGCCCATCACTCCGACATTTCTGGTCCCAAGTCTTAACACTAACAGTTCAGTGCACGGGAGTGCGCCTACCAAACACACCAGAAACATTTCTACTACTACTAATCCCACAGGTGTCACACATGCACATACGGTACTTAATGTACCACATCATAATCGCAGCCCTCACCATTATCAGTCGGCAATGGAAGCAAACAACCTCCCCTACAGTAAACCAATGCATCGAAGCGATAGAATCCACTAAAACCTACAAACTCATGGCAAGGAAACAACGGCAAGGAAAGTCCTATTGGCTCGAAGATTGGGAACTATGGGACAAACACAAACACAAAACCTCTGCATCCGATAAACAAATATAAAACAGAGGCCGACTAGACACTCCCCTGAGAGGAGGCAAATCCATCCACCTTGATACCATGAATACACATGGATCACCACGAAGACACCCATGAACACAAGGCTCCCTGCAGCCAATACTATGCTTTCAGCACATGCCCTCACCATCAACTCATACCCCTCCCATGCCCTTCCCTCCCCCACCCCCACCACCCCATAAAAAACACCACAAACAAAAGACAGCAGCCTGAGCCAAGCCCACTCCAACACCAACCATGTTAACTACCACTATAACAACATAGGCATCAATCATCAAGTGGCATGACAGGGCTATGAGTAGCATGTTATGATTACAATCATTGAATGGTTTAGCATATGACTTAAAGTCTGAATAGTTATGTGTATGATGTAACCAATGCATGGCAAAACACTGTATAACATTGATCCACATTTTATCAGTCAAAAACCTCCCCCCCCTGTTTTCCTTCTGTACCCCCTCCTCCCCTTAATTTTTCTCTTCAAAAAAAAAATTGTCAAATTCAAAAAAATAATCCTACTCGTATTGACGTCTATCTATAACTAGAATAGTAGTAAATGTTAACACCAAACTTGTGTTATCGGCTATCTGTAGTGAAATTACTAATGGATGTTAAGACCAAGAGTTTAATCCCTTCCCGACCTCGGACGTGCAGGGAACGTCCGATAAAAACCGACAGTTAATGACAGCGGACATAATCTGCACATCCGCGGCTAAAATGACCAGGGTACTCACCTGGACCGGCGATCCCGGTCCAGGGGGACTGCCCGAGACCCCAGCAGTCCCCCTGCTGCAGCAACGTCCTCTCCGGCTCTCCAGGGCCATGTGATCACCATGATCACATGGCCACAATGGAAGTCTATGGAGCTGCCAGCAGGGGGACTGTCTGAGCAATCAGGCAGTCCCCCAGCCACCAAAAATGTTAAATAAATTATACATATATGATATATGTATAATATATTATAAAACAGTTAAATAATTTTACAATATATTATACATATATATATGATTGCATATACACATCTCAAAATACACTTATAATGTAATCATATATATGCTTTATATATGTATCATATATTATAAAATACTTTATTTTATAATATATGATACATATATAGGAAAAAACACGTGTGTGCATCCGCCCCTTTCTTGCACAAGATGCTACCAAGGAGCTTGTCCATGCTCTAGTAATTTCCCGCATGGATTATTGTAACCCTCTCCTGATTGGTCTTCCCAAAAGCCGTATGTTACGATTGCCCCCGGTCTAGCAGGAGGGTTGATCGCTTGGATGTCCTGGTTCCCGCTGCAGAGAGTCGAACGGAGGTCTTTCGGTAGTAAGCTGTAAGTGTAGAATATCCCCAAGCACGATATAAGCATCAATATCCCGGATCCCTACAACATGAGTCGAGGCTGCAAGTTGAGGGTCAAAACGAATTGGCTTTACTGGCACATAGCATGGCAATTTATGTGATTCCTCAGGTCCAAGGACAGCCCCCTGTGGACCTGATGGAATACAGGTACAGTACAGACACATATCCAATCACAATACAGTGTATCCTTTGAATTAGTACCCGCCCAGCTTGGAGATAATGAGGCCAACGGTTATACAATCTAATTATCTCCAAGCGCACCAAAGCCCACATTTTATTATGTCCCAGAAAACTGCATAAAAATCCATAACTTTTACATTAATAAAGACAAACCCCGCATTCTACCATTCATCTGAAGGCTCACGTTCGTGTAAATAAAACATGCGAATGGCGCTCTAATCCCACGAACAGAATGTACTGTTTCTGCCGTATGAAGTCCGTTCGGCATTTTGGGATTATTAGTCTTTGTTGGCGGCCATGTTTTCTGCTGTTTTAGCGAGCAGTGGAACTTCGTGTCTAACTCGTGGAACTAAACTCGGTATCAGTTCATGCGAAGTCCCGCTGTCTGGCTGGTGGTGGGCTCGTTCGGTAAGGGAATGAGGACCACCTGGGAGCAGGGTACTTGACCTGCGGTTAACCGCAAAAACCACAAGTTAACGAGCGTCACACGACCCGCTGTAGGGGGTCGTCGTTCGGTTGATAGTTCGGTATTTTCCCTTCGGTACTTTGGGTGCGAACGTCGATGCCCCCAGGCCTACCAATTACGTTGTGGTTAACCGCAAACCGCAGGCACCTGGGTGGTTAATGGCTGCCACACTCCGGGGGCCGGGTGGTCGACCGTTCGGTAGTTTGTGGGGTGACGGGGTTAAGTGGTGGCACACGCCAGTTTGTTGGGGGTCCCCCGTTCGTACCATGAATGGAGCCTTCATAAGGGTTCGCATAATCCATTCGTGTGGTTTTCTGCTTAACTTATGCAGTGGCAAACAGTATCAATCGGTGAGTTAAAACAGCAACATAGTGATTTCCAGTCTTTTGTAACACCGTACTGCACCGCTACAGTCTGTAATGAACGCTGCTTCCAGACTGATTTTCCTCTCTAGTCGGTTCTCTCACACCTCACCCCTCTGCCAGTCCTTACATTGGCTTCCTGTATGCTATAGGAGTCAATTCAAGGTATTAATTCACACCTATAAAGCATTGAACAACTCTAGCCCCTCTTATATCTCCTCACAGATCCATAGGTATGTCCCTTCTCGGTCTCTCCACTCTGCCCGTGATCACCTCCTGTCCGTTGTCCGCACCAGTACGGCCAACTCACGCTTGCAGGACTTCTCGCGGGTGGCTCCCTTCCTATGGAATAGCCTGCCTACTGCCATCAGACTCTCCCCTAGTCTTGCATCTTTTAAGAAGTGCCTTAAAACCCATCTCTTTAGGAAAGCTTATGGCCTCCAAGACTAACCTCTACCTCACATACCTGTCTCTTGCTCTCTCCTAAAGGGCAGCCCACCTTATTTGACTGCAAATTCCTCTTCCAATGTTTTACACCCCACCTCCTATAGAATGTAAGCGCGATTGAGCAGGGTCCTCTTCAACCTATTGTTCCCGTAAGTTTTTTTTAATTGTCCTATTTATAGTTAAATCCCCCTCTCATAATATTGTAAAGCGCTACGGAATCGGTTGGTGCTATATAAATGGCAATAATAATAATATTAATATATAAAAATAAATGATTGATGGCACTCCTGGATTTCCAACACCAAGTAGTTTATTGACTTAGTCGACATTTCAGTCCGTAACCTGGGACTTTCATCAGGACACACCAGTAAAACAGTACCCCCCATGTACTGGTTTTAAGGTGTCTTGGAAAGAAACAGGGTCAATATAGGGTTTGCCCATTTCAGTTTGCCAGATTGGTTTGCTGGGTCTATGTTGCCTTGTGAGACGATATGGTAGCCCAGGAATGTGAATTAACCCCATCATGGCATACTATTTGCAAATGTATCCAACCCAGTGTGTTCAAAATGGGATATGTCCAGTCTTTTGTAGTAGCCAATTAGTCACGAACACTGGCCAAAGTTAGCTTTTTTATGTTTTTTTTTTTCATTTTTTAAAACAAAAACTTCTCTTTCACTGACAATATAATTGTTGTGATACGTTTTACTGTTTTGAAACACTCATATTTGTGTTTGGCGAAGTCTCCTGAGTATAACAGTACCCCCCCATGTACTGTTTTTATAGTGTTTTTGAAACTTACAAGTATTACAAATAGGGTATGTCCAGTTTTTGCTAGTGGCCAAAGTTAGCGTTCATATTAGTTTTTTTGCATTTTTTACACACAAACAAATATAAATGCTACTTTGGCCAGTGTTTGTGACTAAGTGACTTGTACAAAAAACTGGACATACCCCATTTGAATACACTGGGCTGTCTACTTTTTCCAATGGTATGTCATGGTGTGGTTTATTTTCATTTCTGGGCTGCCATACCATCTCAAAGGCAACATTTGAGCAATTTACAAAAAGAGAAATTGGCACATCTTATGTTTGACCCTGTAACTTTCCACACCACCGTAAAATCTGTACTTGAGGGGTACCGTTGTACTCATGAGACATTACTCTACACAAATATGAGCAATGCAATGTATTATACTGATAATATCATCTGTGTTATGGAAGTTTATGTGTGAAAAATGCAAAAAACAAATATAAATGCTAATTTTGTCCAGGGTTTGTGACTAAGTGGCTACTAAAAAAATGGACATACCCCATTTTAAATACCGTGGGTTGTCTACTTAAAAAAATATAAGGTTTGATGGGGGTAAATTACATTCGCCAGCTTCAGAAATGTCCCAAATAGGGGGCGTGGCCTGGCTGCTCGCGGTAATGGACGCGTGAGAAGCCAGCTCCGACGAGGGTAAAGAAGAATACAGCAAGTACACCAGCATACCCGACACGGAGACACAAATAAACAACCAGGGAGAGACCTACCACAATCATGTCCCAGCGCACAGCCAAAAAAGCGAAAATACACCTGGCAGAGCTGCAAATAACAGCGCTGACACCGCCGCGGGGAGGAATTCAAAATGGCGCCAACGGCCCAAATTCACCTGCAGCTTGCTCCGACCGGAGTGACAGCACCTCAATATCATTAGATCCCACAATCCCAGCCTCAGAAACAGCAATGCAAAGGATGATGCAGGAACTACAACATGCTTTACAGGCAGAATTCTCCAAACTTGCCAGAGATGTGCGCACAGATATTAAAGCCATATGTGAACGCACTACTCAGTTGGAAGATAAAACAGAGGAAATAATATCGGCACACAACAACCTTGCTGCAGGGTATGAAACATTGGAATCAAGATTAAATGCCCTCACAGCAAAAGTGGCAGATCATGAGGACCGCGTCAGGCGCAACAACGTCCGCCTGCGCGGAATTCCAGAAGAAATCAAACCCGCCGACCTACAGGAGTACACCACAAGGCTGTTCAAAGCCATATGCCCAGACCTCACAGATGGAGAACTGCACCTAGACCGAATTCATCGACTAACACGTCCTAAATTCATAGCAGCCACCACTCCAAGGCATGTGCTGACCCGAATCCACTACTTCGCAACAAAGGAAAAGATTATGAGATCAGCAAGAAATCCAGATGCTATACCAAGAGAAATTACCGGAATACATTTATTCACGGATTTATCTGCAACAACACTAGCAAAGTGAAAAGAGTTCGCGCCCATAACCAAAACTCTGCGGGACGCAGGGCTTCCTTCCAAATGGGGCTACCCCACCCGCCTCATAATCAGGATAAATGGAGTGGAATGTCAAATACGCATGGAACAAGAAGGAATCCATCTTCTAAAGGAGTGGAATCTTCTCACCACCAACCACGACAAAGTTCCCGAAGCTGAGACCAACCGCAAACCATCAACAATGGTGTCTAAGGACTGGATTAAGGTCTCAGGATATAAATGAAGGACAATCCAACAGAAAGCCCAACACCGGAATACGGGACTTGAATTCATCTTCTGACGTTACGTGAGCATATATCACTGCATATTGGCAGTTAGCACATATGAGTAGTGTTTTACTATATGTTGTTATGGTTTTGTTTTCCCTTTTGTTTTTTCTATTTACAATATGGTTGATATAACATGACCCACTTCAGTGGCTAGATTAAGTGCATAACCATGAAGGTCTCGATAAAGCACAGGGACAAATTAGCCACATGACCCATGTACTAGCCACCCTAACAAGCCACAGCAGTGGAGAAGAAAAAAAAAAAAAAGGGTAATTTGTGCATCCTAATACCCTCCCCCACTTAGGCTCAATAGGGCCGCTAAAATACTATCTGACGACAGACACTTTAGGTCTGTACGTCCTAATGTATATAGTTGCCTCCGGGCACCCGACCCACCTAAACCTTTCCCCTGGTCCCCAATACCCCCCAAGGTATCTGAACGGAATTGTAGGCAACTACATCTACCAATCATTAAAACAAACTAACAACAAAAATTCTCTCTATTGGCCGCACAGCCTTACGACAAAAAATAGCAAATCTTACACTGATGTGTTAAAATATAACACCCAATCACAATACAATCTTAAGGATTCCTTACGACTAATGAAAATAACATGCCAAACACATAAAAAGAAGCAAAACAAACAAGCACAAACACATTGCACTGTAGACCACTGGCGGCTAGTACGCTGCCAAAAACCACAAAATAGCGATGAATACCTAGCAAGCCCCGCCTCACATCAATGATGACACTGACCATATTGTCACTAAATGCAAAAGGACTTAACTCCCCTCACAAAAGAAGACTTGCTCTGGCTGAAGCCAACAAGAGGAAGGCCCAGGTTGCGTTTTTTCAAGAAACTCATTTTCTTAAGACTAAAATGCCCAAATTCACCTCAAGACAATTCCCCGTAGGCTTCCACGCAGGGTACACAAAGAAAAAGAGAGGAGTATCTATATTGATCAATAAAAATGTCTCATTCAAGCTACACAAGAAAATAGGGGACAAAGCAGGGAGATTTCTCATGATACAATGCACACTAAATAACGACCCCTACACGCTGCTGAATATATATGGCCCACATGACAATCAGAACGATTATCTAACCAAAATAATAACTATGGCCAATAATTACCCATATGGCGATCTGATCATTGGGGGAGACACCAACTTTATCCTAGACAGTGCTCTAGACACATCCTCCACTCACACTGTGATCCATGCAACATCGCAAAAACGCACCCACATTGTGAATAAACTTAGGCAAACGATACACAACGCAGGGCTACTTGATATATGGAGAATACTACATCCCTCTGAAAAAGATTTCACCTTCCACTCGCAAGTCCATAACTCTTACTCTAGAATAGACAGATTTTTAATACCCGCCGCTTTGATCCGTAAAGTACACACTACACAGATAGGATTAATAACATGGTCAGACCACGCCCCTATACTCCTCACACTTCATGAACAATTCCCACACAAAGGTCAAGGCACACGGAGGATAAATGAATCATTATTACGAGACCCCCACATAGTTTCTAGCATTAGAGAGGACATCCACACCTTTTTTGAAATAAATACCACAAAAGACACCTCGGTTGAAACTATATGGCAAGCACATAAAGCCGTGATTAGAGGGAGTCTGATAAAACATGCCAGTTTTCAAAAGAAACAAAGAACTGCAAAGTACAATGACCTCATCAAACAAATAGCAGACCTAACCCATGCTAACAAACAAAGCCCTTCCCAGACACAATGTGACAAGCTCAGAGCATTACAAAATCAACTAAAAGAAATGGAGATAGAAAAAAACAATTACATTTTACACAAATATAAACATAAATTTTTCGCACATGGCAACAAATCAGGTGCCATACTTGCAGCAAAACTTAAAGCATGCATGCCCAACTCCAGGGTAGCCTACCTCCTATCCGCTGACAAACAAAAAATTATACACCCGCAACACATCGTGGAAGAAATTGCACGTTACTACAATACACTATACAACCTCAAAGAGGCCGGAGGTACACATGTACCTACCCACACCCAGATCCAAGCCTTCTTAGCAAACATAAATCTACCTACACTTAGAGAGAAATAGAAAAAATCATCAGCAAAATAACAGAAACCGAAGTGGCCAAGGTAATAGCTAAACTGCCTTCATGTAAATCCCCGGGGCCTGACGGCTTCACAAATTTGTACTACCAGACGTTTTCAGAAACACTGACACCGCACTTGACACATCTTATTAACCAATGCTTCTCCACAGGCAACATGCCAAAAGAGATGCTACAAGCACATACATCTGCACTGCCGAAACCAGGCAAATCTGCAGACATGTGCCAAAACTTTAGACCCATATCGCTACTGAACTGAGATACAAAGGTTTACGCCAAAATATTGTCAGAGAGGTTAAAAGAGATACTGATGCGCATAGTACATAATGATCAATCAGGTTTTACCAAACAGAGACAAGGATCAGATAATACAAGAAAGATACTTAATATCCTAGCTCATATGGAGTCCCACCAAATGGATGCGGAGAAGGCCTTCGACAGACTAAATTAGCACTACATGGAACAGGTGTTACTTAAATTTGGGTTTCCAACAGCTTTCATTAAAGGAGTCATGGCCCTGTATACACAACCCTCAGCCAGAGTCACTAATGCAGGCTTCATATCGAGTCCATTTTCTATCACGAATGGTACACGGCAAGGCTGCCCACTCTCATTCTTATTATTTGTACTCTCCCTCGAACCATTAGCAAATATGATCAGACACCATGCAAACATCAAGGGAATACAGATAGGAGTCACCGACTTCAAATTAGCTATGTTTGCAGATGATATTTTCATAACCTTATCAAACCCAGAAAAATCAATACCATGTCTCCTAGAAGTCCTTAACGAATATAGCAAGATATCATATTATAAACTTAACCAACTAAAAACCCAAGCACTACCAATCAGACTAACAACAACAACAGTCCAATCACTAAAAGATACGCATACCTTTGATTGGAGGAATGCCCATATAACATACTTGGGGGTAAAAATAGCAACTACAATCAGAGGTATTAGCACACTCAACTACTCACCGCTGCCACAACTGTGCAAACAACTAATGCACAAATGGAAAGACGTGTTATTGACGTGGCTTGGGAGGATTAACGCTATAAAAATGGTGATCCTGCCCAAACTCCTATATGTGTTTAGAATGCTCCCTCTTCCCAATCCATTACACTGGGCAAGCAAATTCAAAACTTTATAACTACCTATGTATGGGAAAATAAGAAGCCCCGCCTCCCAAGTACACTTCTCCAAACACCTGTGAATAGGGGAGGGACAGATCTCCCTAATATCATGCAATATCACAAAACTGCAATATTAGAAACAGCAATCAAACTACATGCTCCCAAATTGACATTACAATGGATGGACATGGAAAATGAATACTATTCAAACAACTCAGTAGTATATTGCATGTGGACACCTAAACACCTCAGGGAAAAAAATACCCCACTACTTCCCACATCCAAGCTTACAATCCAGATATGGGACCTCCTCCAGAAATGGCACACAAGTACCACTAAATTTTCCCCAGTGAGCAGATTTCTTTGCTGCTCACTGAGTGCCACAGCAAGGACCCATTTGTGGGGCAACTGTACACAAACTTGACAACATGCACAATGCTAAGAGTTGACTAAAGTGGTACATAGAGGGACACTACACAAATGGAGGGAAAGGGGCATCACACACATTAATGATATCTGTACACAGGGGAATATAATGCCCTTCCCTGAACTGCAACTTAAATACACCTTACCATCAAACTACATATTCCCATATCTTCAACTCAAAAGTATTATTGCAGAAATGGTACAAACTCAAACTCAACATACGCCTACACCCAATCCAGACATAGTCGTAATATACAATAGATGCCAGAAAGCACCAGTCAAAGCTAAAGCCCTATCCCTAGGATATGCTGCTATGAGGTGTCACCCACCACCACTAGAATTCACTTTTCAAACCCAATGGAGCAAAGAAGGTCACTCAACTATTACAGACGACCAATGGTTGAAATCACTTGGGGCATTACGAGGCGTCACATCATGTTATACACACGTAGAGGCACATAAAAAGCTAATATACCGATGGTACCTCACCCCAGACAAATTAAGTAAAATATACCCGACATCCCCAAACACCTGCTGGAGGTGTATCAAAGCTAAAGGTACCATGAGTCATATATGGTGGGAATGCCCAATTATCACCCCACTATGGACAGAAGTCCAACGGCTAGGTAACTCAATGGGAATTGTAAAAGGGGCACTCACACCTGAAATCGGCATGTTTCTATTAATGCCGACCCAAACCCCCCTATATGATAAACAATTCATAGTACTGGTGGTATTAGCGGCACGCAATCTTATAGCGTGTCATTGGAAACAAAAGGTATGTCCAACACCAACACTACTGCATCACAAACTACAACAATACCTGCAATACGAAAAGCTGACCACAACCACACCCAAACATAGTGACATCACCCATAATAATTGGCAAAGATGGTGCGACTACACAACAAAAACCAAACACCCACCATAGCCAAATGTCATCCTTTGTATGAATAGAAAACTCTGCACAAGCGCAGGATCAAATACTTGCACATAAAGTATAAGATGGAGCTAGGAGGAGGGCAAACCTGTACAAAAATGTATAATACTGTGAAACTGTGCAGACATCGAATAATGAGAAACCTCAACATGTTTGTAAATGATGGAAAAACCAATGTAGCTGTCTAATGAAAAATTGTGATATATGTGTACCTTCTTGTACCCTACCCCCTCTTTCCTTATGTACCCCCACGCTGTTACATTGAAAACTCAATAAAACACGAATTAAAAAAAAAAAAAATGTCCCAAATAGGACATGGGTGCATGATGACCAGCTGTGAAAATTCCAAGTTGGAAAACTGGACTGCGCACCCTACAAATAAGGTCTTTTCGCCCCCACAGAACCTGACCCACCTATAAATGGGTGGTATCACTGTACTTAGGAGATGTTGCTGAAGACATATAGGGGTGTTCTTTGGCAGTAACCCTTAAAGTTATCAGTACATGTATTCTTAAATTGCTATGTGTGTCAAAAAAAAATCACCAATTATTTTGTTTTTTTAAATTTGGCATAGATTGGTGGTAAAATGGTTGCATGAAAACAGCATGAAAAGAGTCAAAATACCCCAAGTTTAATACCATAGGCTGTCTTCTTTTTAAAAAGTATATACATGTGAATGGTTATTCAGGGATTTCTGACAGATATCAGTGTTACAATGTAACTTAATTTTGGAAAAAAAAATATTGTTTGAAAATAGCAAAGTGCTACTTGTACTTATTGCCCAATAACTTGCAAAAAAAAAAAAAAAAAAAAGCTAAGAACATGTTAACATTGGGTATTTCTAAACATAAAATGTAAAAACTATTTTTCATGGGTGTTTTTTGGCGGTTGTAGACGCGTACCAGATTTTGGGGGTCAAAGTTCGAAAAAGTGTGTTTTTTTTTAAATTTGTCATCATATTTTATAAAAGAATTTATAGTAAATTATATGATATGATGAAAATAATGTTATATTTAGAAAGACCATTTAATAGCGAGAAAAACGGTATATAATATGTGTGGGTACAGTAAATTAGTAAGAGGAAAATTACAGCTAAACACAAACACAGCAGAAATGTAAAAACAGCCCTGGTCCCAAACACTAAGAAAATTGAAACGTGGTCTGGTCACTAAGGGGTTAAACGAGTCAGCCTCGTTTAAACTCTTGGTGTTAACATCCATTAGTCATCCATTAGTAATCCATTAGTAATTTTACTCAGGAGGCTCACTCGTCTAAACTCTTGGTATTATATTCCTGATGTCTATTTGCCCACAATAGAGAGGACTGTAACTTCCATTGTATTTGTATTTTTTTTTATCATTGTTGTTATTTTTGCATATATATTTTATTATACTCTTGATATTGATTAAAAGTTAAGTTTTAAATACTCTCCCAATAAGAAATACATTGTTGGTAGATTTTTCCTTTGTTTTCTTTTGTTTTTTTCAAACTTGTTCACAGTTTAGGGGTTACCCCCTTCTTAATTTCTACTACAATTGTTTCCTTTGTATATTAGAGGCTTATTTTCTTTTGGTCTCAATTACGTAAGCAGGCAAATCAGGGGCAGAGCCAGCAGCAGCAGACTGAAATAAAGATAATATTTTACTATATTTAGGGTGGAAGGGTCAGGAATACATCTTTGTGTTCCTGACCATATAGTGTTCCTTTAATGCAGATGGCAACCAACAATGCCATTATACATTCAAAACTGCAAATTCTGAACAGAAGTGTAAATTTTTGACATTTCAATACCAGCAGATTTCTTTGCTGCTCACTGAGTGCCACAGCAAGGACCCATTTGTGGGGCAGCTGTACACAAACTTGACAACATGCACAATGCTAAGAGTTGACTAAAGTGGTACATAGAGGGATACCACAGGACTCTGGAGTACTGAAAACCTTGTCTGTAGTTATACAGCGCTACAGAATCTGATGGCGCTATATAAATATTAAAATAATAATAAATTGTGCTTTGTTATCTGGTGACCTAATAGAAGAATCTGAATGTGGTGGATGTCAGGAGAACACTTCCTACTGGAATGCATTGTGTCCAAAGCAAAGATTTGTGGAGGGAAGGATAATGGTAGGGGCCTTTCTTCTTGGTTTCGGCTAGGACCCTTATTTCCAGCAAAGCAGTACAAGATTAAAATAAATTTTAAACAATTAGATGCTGCAAACTTTATGGCAACAGTATGGGGAAAGCCATTTCTTGCTCCAGCATGACTGTGCCCCTGTGCACAAAGTGATGTCCATGAATAGTTTGATGAGTTTGGTGCAGAGAAACTCAAGTTGTCTGCTCAATCAAATGGCACATTTTTTGGGAAGAGTCAGAATGTGGTCTGCAAGCCAGACCAAATACATCAGTTCCAAATCATCAGTTCACAAATGCTCTTATGGCTGAATAGGAACAGGTTCATACAGAAACAATCAAGAAACTTCTAGAAAGACTTCTCACAAGAGTGGCAGGTAGTTTAGCCACGAAGGGAATCTAACACCCATGGTTTGTAATGGGATGTCTAAATAGCTCATATAGTTGCATATATTTTGCAAAGAATGTATATTTAAACATACATCCTTGGAAACAATAGATTCATTGTATTTTTTGATTAGAAAATGTAATGTACAGTGGTTGAGAAAACATGTTCATTTTGTGTTGCACATAAATAATTTGTATAAATTATAATAAAATGATATTAGCATCTGACTTCTCTGATATAACATTAACACAAGAAAGACTTACATACATTTTCAGTAATAACTTTAGCATATTGACCAGTTCCCATGGGGATTATTTAGACACAGCAGAGCTTTACGGGGAAAGTTATAGCAATACCAATCATAAATAATGATCTGTAAGACGTAGCATGAAAAAAAAAAACCAAGTAGAAAGTCGATGCATAGCTGCTAATTCTTACCCGCAAGGCTTAGAAGATCAAGATTGTTAGATTCTCTCATGATGATGATAGATGGCAATAATAAAGTGTTATAACATTTACAATATGCAGAGCCATGCAACAGCACCTAATCATTCACAACGTGCAAACAATATATTTTTTTAGCTGTCCAACTGGGAACTCTTGTGGTTAAGATAACTGTAGTACTATAGTTTTAATTCACTTGTCTGCACATTAAGTGCATGCAATTCATTTGTTCAGTTTGAATGGTTTATATTTACAAACTGGTTGTAGACTCTTAAATTGATCAATATGATATATGGTTAAGCAAACTAATTTTTCTCCAGTGCCACTGATGGATACATTTGTGCCCCTATATTTGGCTGAGAATCAATGTAAATATAATTCATGAACACTTATGTTACAAAACATAGCCCTGTGCAGTGACAATGTTTACAGATAATTGTATAATGTGGCAAATGAAACAACAGCCTCCCACAACTGGGCAATTTTAGAAGGTTATTAAATATATTTGTAAAGAGAAGTTTAGGCGCTCTCTATAAAACCAAAAAGTGTGTGAGACAGCAGTGAACCAGCAGGACCTCCCAATATCTGCTTTATAGTGAACAGAAATGTGAAAAAAAGAAAAGTGGTAAACTGTGCCAAAAAAATATCATACATAAAAGAAAAAATATCATACAAAAAAGAAAAGTGGTAAACTGCGCCAAAAAATATCATACATATACATATAGATCTCGGTTAGTACAGCATGGAAAAACCTCAAAAAAGATAAGAACAATAAAATAATAGTGCAATATGTTCTAAATTATAAATGGTAAAATCTGTAAAAAAAATTTTTAGATGAAAGGCAAACTCACACTTTGCAGAGCTGCTAAGAGCGCTGCTGTATAGTGCCTGGACGGTACAATCCCCATCTTAGGATATGTAGATGTTAGGATATCCAAACTCAGCAACCATATGTATGAAAAAAACAGAATACAAAAACCAATGGTACAATATCAAAACCAAAAATTGGAATAGAAAATGTAGATATCCTACTTACAGTGTCCAGAGCAATAACTTGCTGTGGTGATGATAGCTTGTGGTGGTATGACCCCCGCCATTTGTCACCCTTTACTATATTTTAATTAGCATTTATAGCTAGCATCTTATGATATTCTGCCTTGATAGAGGGAGACAAACTACCTTGGCATCAGCAGAACATCAAACACAATTTGACATTAACAGTAAAAAATGCCCTTAGGAAAATTTCACAAAATCCTGACATCATAGTTAAGCCTGCTGATAAAGGCGGCTTAATTGTGATACAGGATAGACAGAATTACCATGATGAAATTATGAGGCAATTGATGGACAGAAACAATTATACGATTCTTAAGAATGCCCGTGTGACTAAAATGATCCATACTCTTAAAGACAAGATAATCAATAATCAATAATAATCGCTCACACCTTAAATACAGAAAATTATACGTGCAAATTGGTTCATATTACAATCTGACAACCATATAGGGCATCATTTCAAAAATTCCCCATTATTTGCCAACAAACGGGGTCGATCTATAAGAGACATTGTAGTCAAGGCAGACTCAACATCTAACAAGAAACAGACGTTTCTCTCTAAACTTGTACATGGTACCTAACCCTGCCTAAGATGCAATCGCTGAAGTGGGGTGATTAAGGTCAAATTCTGCACCCATCCAAGGACGGGCCAACAGATTAAACTCAAAGGGTTCTTTACATGCCAGACAGACCACAGTGTGGCTTTAACTTTTTGTTTTACATTGTATTTTAATAAAGGTATTTTGGCCTGTTTCCACTATGAATGTGCCATTTTACTTTTTTATTATTTTCTACCTGGCATCTGATTTTAAGTTCCAGTGAGGACTACTCCAAAAGAATCCATGGGATTATACCACTTACGCCTACATATTGAGCAGTTAGTCTGCCCAATTAAATGTGAGTACCTATTCTTTATTCTATACTCTGTGTACCTTTAATACTGTGATCTTCATACCGATGATATATCTGCCTACCTACACCGTCTCACAAATCCTATAAGTAGGGATTGTACGACTGTATGCCATTCAGACTAGAGCTAGATCAAGCTCTATAGACTGTAAGTAGGACCATATACGTTTTATTAACTTTTTTGTTATTCTGGAATTTTTTGCACCATTAGTTCTCTCTTTCTGTTGCATATACTCTGATCTGACCCCATTCCAGAGGAACTACCCTGACTCTTTGAGGTTTTATCTTACAGCAAGTTTTACCATTTGGATTCACATTTGGACTTATATTTGAACTTTCTTTTGCTTTTTCTTTGTTTGTCCTCCTATAAGGCTTTTTTATTTTTATAACAATCTCTACTTGAACACTATATATATATAAAAACATCTCTGCTTTTATAATTTCTGGCGCAACCTTTACCCCCCCCTGTTAGACTACATAGTGTACTTACTCATGTGTCCATGCTGACTGGGTTACGTAGGATAAACATTACGTGCCTTAAAAGACCAGGTGTCTCAGCCCAAGACTACGATTCCGATTCGTAGCATGACCTCTGATGCACCAGTCGCACAACAATTTAGAGAAAAGAGACAGAATGCCTTGCAGCTACGTTACCAAGTGCTTGAAATGGTTCCCCCTCTCACGAGAGGAGGTAACAGGGAAAAGATGCTTTTCCAAAAAGAAGTCTGCTGGATGCACCTTCTGGATACAGTGTCTCCTCATGGTCTCAATGAGAAGCTTGAGTGGCACTGGTTCCTGTAGGTGCCTCCTACATTTGCCCGCTTCGGGAGGTCTCCTGGATTTGGGTATGTATACGTATATGTATGATTCCTTTCCACTATTTTTCCAGTCAGTCTCGCTTTAGAGTTCCATTTCTTATGGCACGATGTACACCTTCTCTCGTTTGAGAGGGTGTTTGACTTATTGTTTATTTCATTTATGAGTAGAGATGTCGCGAACTGTCCGCCGAACTGTTCGCAAACTGTCCGCCGGCGAACAATAGCGTGTTCGCGTTGGGCGAACATATCCGATTTCCGGTCCGCCCCCTATACGTCATCATTGAGTAAACTTTGACCCGGAACCTCACAGCCAGCAGACACATTCCACCCAATCAGCAGCAGACCCTCCCTCCCAGGAAGTGTCTGCTGACTGTGAGGTTCCGGGTCAAAGTTTACTCTCTATTTATGAGTCTACTTTTCTTTTGTATTGGGATTTATGTTTTCTTCCCTACACTATTTTTATTAGGTGGCTGTCTTGTAATCACTGTGTTCCCCTACCTACTATACCCCGAGGTGCATGGAGTCTTTTCTCCCTTATTTGAGAATCATATTCATATACACATCTGTACAAACATTTGGCTAATAGATTGGTATATGCTTTAGCATTTTCGCTAGTTTTTTGAGCATTTCTGATGTCTTCAAGCTTCTCTTGCTGTGTTATACCTATGTATTCCTGTTTGCTGCTCCATTTCCTAGCAGCGGAATGTGAAGACATCACACGTGATGAGCGTGACGTCTGATGTCATAACGCACGAGCCGCCCAACCCCGGAAGTCAATGGAGATGTTGGAAATGCTGGGAACACAGACTTACTCTACAGCTGCTGACATTCTGTGTGATTTCTAGGGGGTGGCATTTTTGATGATGTAAACACTTTTCACTTGTATATATATATATTGTTTATGCTGCTTGTACACCTTACGACATTAGCATTGAAAAAGGGCTTGTGCCCAAAATGTCTGTTTATACCGTTTCCTCAAATAAACTGCAGTAGCACCTGGGTGTGCACAAATATACTGGATGCGGACTTCATTTTTTTCTCTGTTTGCCGCCTTGATAGAGATCTTATATTGATTGATAAAATAACTAAAACC
>OW240915.1:230813500-230885149 GCA_933207985.1 Pelobates cultripes
TGGGGACAGTGTTTGTGGGGCAGTGTGTGTATGGGGACAGTGTTTGTGGGGCAGTGTGTGTATGGGGGGCAGTGTTTGTGGGGCAGTGTGTGTATGGGGACGAGGAGGGTGTTTGTGGGTGGTGTGTGTGTATATAGGGGGGCAGTATGGGGGCAGTGTGTGTGTGTATAGGGGGGCAGTGTGTGTGTATGGGGGCAGTGTGTGTATGGGGGGCAGTATAGGGGCAGTGTGTGTGTGTATGGGGGGCAGTGTGTGTGTATGGGGGCAGTATGGGGGCAGTGTGTGTGTATGGGGGGCAGTGTTTGTATGGGGGGAAGGAGGCTTTTTAATAATACTTTTTTTATTTATTTAATAAAATAAATACTCATTATGTCCTCCCTTTTTACCTTTACTGGGAGGAGGGGGACATTTCTTAGTCCCTGGTGGTCCGGTGGGGGATTCATTGGTGGTCTCAGTGGTAGGAGTGAACTCTAGCCCGCACTCCAGGGCTAGAGTTCACTCTTGCGTGATTCGGAGCATTGCCGCGCTAACTGCGGCAATGCTCTAAATCCTGCGAGAGGAGGACCTGGAGGAGCTGCAGGCTGAGCTCCTGGGTCCTCTCTCCTCCCTCTCCCTCCCCTGCCGGCTGTCAGCACGGTGCCTGCGGACTGGGGAGGGAGATCACTGATCTCCCTCCCCAGTCCGCAGGTACATTGCTATGTATTCATTACTGTTATATGTTATTTAAGCACTGTCTGTTGTATGGCACTCTATCCTGACGAAAGTTCCATTAGAGAACTGAAACGGTGACTCACCTAGGCGAATGCCTGAATACAAAGATAAGTTTTTTTCACCATATTTTTGAAGTCCTTGGAGTGCTATCTTTATACCATTCATTATATAAATATAATAAATGAAAGAGAGATGCACTCTGCGGTCTTTAGAAGAAATCAAAGTATTTAATATTCAACAAAGTTACATACCTGTAAATACGATCAGACATATATATAATGTCATACTAAGTGTATTTTTATATTAATATATACATATATTAAAATAAAAATACATTTATAATTAAATTATACACGTATATATATATACATATATAATATATATATATATATATAATATATATATATATATATTGTATATATATATATATAGAATTATAAAATACAAATAAGTAATTAAAATAAATTAAAAAACAAAAATAATAATAAAAAATGTAATTATATATCTATATGATATTTTATTCTAACTGTATTTTGATAATATATATATATATATATATATATATATATATATACATATAGGAATTTAAAATAATATGAAATATATATAATATATATATAAAAATATATATATACAAAATTACATAAATAATTTCATAAATATACACGTAGACTTCAAATATATAAATATGCATATATATTTAAATTCTACAAGTGTATTCATGTAATGTTTAAGTAATTTTATTGATTGCAATTTGAGGGACCTGCCTGACAACGCAGGCCGAAAGTCCAGAGAATTTAATTTACTAGCACTATATTTAACCCTGTGACTTTCTATGACACCCTAAAACTTGTACATGGGGGTACTGTTTTACTCGGGAGACTTCGCTGAACACAAATTAGTGATTCAAAACAGTAAAACATATCACAGAGATGATATTGTCAATGAAAGTGACTTTTTTTGCATTTTTCACACACAAACGGCACTTTCACTGATGATATAATTGTTGCAATACGTTTTACTGTTTTGAAACACTAATATTTGTGTTCAGCAAAGTTTCCTGAGTATAACAGTACCCCCCATGTACAGGTTTTATAGCGTTTTTGCAGTTACAAGGTCAAATATAAGGGTCAAATATTTTTAATTGAAAATTGCCAGGTTGGTTATGTTGCCTTTGAGAGCATATGGTAGCCCAGGAATGAGAATTATCCCCATGATGGCATACCATTTGCAAAAGAAGAGAACCCAAGGTATTGCAAATGGGGTATGTCCAGTCTTTTTTAGTAGCCGAATGTCCGAAATTCGTCCGAATTCACAACGAATTGCACATGTCTATTGTAAAGAAAGCCCCTTTTGTCCTGAAAAAAACAATATATAACTTGTATGGGAACCTTAAATGAGAGAGAGGAAAATTACAGCTAAACACAAACACCACAAAAGTGTTAAAAGAGCCCTGGTCCTTAACGTACAACATGGCCAAAACAGGCCGGTCCTGAAGGGGTTAAATCTGTTTTAAAATACACACACAATAAAAAGAACAAAATTATAAAAAAAACGGGCCAATTCAAAATCAATATTTAAACCACTTGGTCCTAATGTATCAAGTTCAAATATCCACTTGCTTTCCACCTTACTAAGTTCCCTAAAGTTGTCCTCCCCTGTCAATTGTGGGTTCAGGAAAACCCCAGAATGAGTCAGGATCATCGATGGGGGGACAATATTTGGCAACATCTGCTCTCATTAGAATATACCCCGGAGCTCATTCAGGATGCATCCAGCCGGCACGTCAGTCAGGAACTGCCCCCTTCCCCCATTATATATATGTATATATCAATATTATATCCCAGAAACAGGAACTCCGAGGTCTTGTAGTCTTATGCAATAAATCCTATATTTGTGCAAGGGTGGTAGTCAACGTTTCCGTCCATCTGACTTTTTTCAAGACAAACCATTAAACAAAATGTTATAAGCAGTGAACAGGAAGTGACTTCATAACAAAGTTTCCTAAAATAGCATAAATAATTGCATTATGTTACACCCATTCATTTGCAAAACCTGAATAGCGATTGAATCACTAATTGTCGTAGAGTGATCCGACTGACAATATATAGAAAGGACCGTTTATCTCAATAAATAAAATAAAGACATAAGAACCCAGTCATAAGGGTAAAAATAGTGTTTAAGTGTTTATTAAAAATGCACTGTGAAGCTCCAACAGCTTCAGTGTTAAATGTAAAAATATGGATAACCAACATATTTACAGGCTGCAAAGTTATTCATATAATAATAAAGTCTGGAGAAGGTTGAATCATACACCTACTCCATGCAGAGACATTATGTAAATCAGTTCTCAGGGAGAGCCCAAATGTAGAGGCTGATGGATGTCACATGAAAAGTTGTGCCATCGAGAGGAAAGGAGATTTCTCTGGTATCAGACTGTAGTGAAGTGTAGGGTGAAATTAGAGAGATCATTATTGAGAACGAATGAACCTTTAAACAACATTTTACTTCCCATAAAAAAATTAAAAATAATAAAAAATAAGGCATTATCTGCTACACCAAACTCAAATTTCATTATAAAAAAATGAAATAAGTGACTAAATAATTATACATATTCACATAGAATTTAAATAGATAAATATGTATATATATTTAAATTCTACATGTATATTTATGTAATCTTTTTATATAATTTATATAATTAAGTGATTTTATTAATTACAAATGTATGGGTCCTGCTTGACAACCCAGGCAGAAAGTCCATAGAATTTACACTATAGGGACACTATAGGCACCAAAACAACTTTATCTTAATTATGCTATTTTTGTGTATAGATCATGCCTCTAAAGTTTTACTGCTCAGTTTTCTGTCATTTAGGTGTTAATTCACTTTTGTTTCTATTTTTTCAGCTCTAGTCACACCTTCCTTGACCGACACATCCTGCATGAAAACAAAATGGTTTAATTTTCAGTCAGATGCAACTTACTTTAAAGTTTTTACCTCCTGCTCTGTAAATTGAACTTTAAATCACACACAGGAGGCTTCTGTGGGGTCTACCAAGCTATTAACAAAGCAGGAGATTAGAAATTCTAGATTAAACAATAAAGGAGGTTTAAACATTAGATGACTCTTTACAGGAAGTGTTCAGGAAGCCTGTGTAAGTCACATGCAGAGAGGTGTGACAAGGGCTGTATAAACAAAGCGATTTAACTCCTAAATGGCAGAGAATTGAGAAGTGAGTTTGCACGGGCATGATCTATACACCAAAACTGCTTCATAAAAGCTAATGTTGTTTTAGTGACTATGGCGTCCCTTTAATTTGCAAGCCCTATATTTAACCATGTAACTTTCCAAAACACAATAAAACTTGTACATGGCGGGTACTGTTATACTCGGGAGATTTCTCTGAACACAAATATTAGTGTTTTAAAATCATAAAATGTATCACAACAATGATATAATCAGCAAAAGGGCAGTTTTTGTGTGAAAAAAAGCAAAAAACAAAAATGAATGCTAAATTTGCCCAACGTTTGTGTCAGGATTACAGAATGATCCAGCACGTAGAACTGTGTAACACAGAGGACTGATAGGTAATGTATACCGGACTTTAGAATGCCCGGACTAACGTACCAAACAATAGTTAGGAATAGCCGAGGTCAAGGGAAACAGAAAGAGACACAACGATAAGGAAAAGCCAGGAGTCAGGGATGCCAGAAAACAGGGAAGTCAAAAACAATGTCAAAGTCAAATAACCAGAATAACCAGAATCAATAACACGCTCTCAGACAACCACAAGGGAAACCACGACAGGGCACTGAGCAGGATGAGAACTGGGCCTAAATACCCCTCCTCTAGGTCTGATAGGCTATGTGAATATGTATAATTATTTAGTCACTTATTTCATTTTTTTATAATGAAATTTGAGTTTGGTGTAGCAGATAATGCCTTTGACCCCAAAGTCAGTTACCAGATCTCATTTGCATAACTGCTGCTCAGTATTAACCCTTCTGTCGATTTGGTTGTTGCTCGGCACAACTTTTCCTGTGTGGACAGTAAATGTCATTAACAAATTTCTTTAAGCGGATGAATACGTGACAGTTTGTGACTAAGTGGCTATTATAAAAGACTGAACATAACCCAGTTTGAATACCCTGGGTTGTGTACTTTTTCAAATGGTATGCCATGATGGGTATAAATTTAATTTCTGGTCTACCATACGGTCTCAAAGGCAACATAACCAATCTGGAAAATTTCAACGTGCAAAAATGTAAATGGGCAAGTCATATATTTGACCCTGTAACTTTCCAAAACACCATGAAACCGGTACATAGGGGGTACTGCTGTACTTGTGAGACATCTCTGAATACAAATATGTGTGTTTTATTGCAGTAAACGTTAACAGGTAAGCAGTCATGCAGATCTTGAAAAATAACATACTTAATTTCTCACACATTTTTAGATTTTATACAAAAAAAATTATGTTCCACACATAAATATTTGATATTAACCCCTTAAGGACAGAGGGCGTACTATTACGCCCTGCAGGAGCCAGCTCTAAACGCCGGCGGGCGTAATAGTACGCCCTCACTTTAATGGCCGCCCATGTGGCCGGCGCTATTCGCCCGCTGCAGATCGCGGTCGGGGGGGATGCCCGGCCCCCCAGGCAACCCCCCCTGTGGCCGGTGACCGCGATCTGCAGTCACTGATCGCAGTGACAGGCTGTCACTGCGATCAGTTTTTTAACGTGTGTCAGCCGATTTCAAATCGGCTGACACACGTGGCCAGCGGCTACCCCGTGCAGATCGCGGTCGGGGGACTTACCTGGCCCCCCAGGCAGTCCCCCTGGGGTCAGTGACCGCGATCTGCAACTCTGAGATCGCAGTGACAGGCTGTCACTGCGATCTCAGAGCGCTCTGATCGCAGTGACAGCCTGTCACTGCGATCAGTGTTACATGTGTCAGCCTATTGGCTGACACATGTAACTGGCACAAAGATCCCCCTGCACATTGGAAGGGAGGAGTGCTTGTACCACCCAGGCACTCCCCCCTGTGGCCAATTACCCAATCTGCAGGAGGTGATCACAGTGACAGCCAGTCACTGTGATCACTGATCCTGTGTGTCAGCCAGTGATGTGAAATCACTGGCTGACACTGTCTCTGCCCCCTGTCCTGTAAAAAAATAAAATATTAGTAAAAAAAAAATTACAGTTAAATATAAAATATACTTAGATCATATATATTATATATATATGATCTAAGTATATATATATATATATATATATATATACACACACACACACACACATTTACACATACACGAAGTGTATTTAAATATTAATATATATAATTATTTATATATATATTACTATCAAATTACACGTAGACTAATACTGATTAAATATATATATATATAATTATTGTTATATATATATATTTATATATAATATAAAAAAATGTAAATACGTAAAAAAATAAAATTAAAAAAATAATTAAAAATAAATAATAAAAAAATATATAGATGTTTGTTATTTCGTTCTAACTGTATTGTGATATTAATATATATATATTTATATCAAAATACACGTAGAACGAAATAATATATATATCTATATACATAAATATATACATATATATCACTAAATATATACACCTATATATAAATAAAAATATTTAAAAAAATTATATATATATATATGTATATATACACATATGTATATATATACATATATTAATTCTACACATATATTTATGTAATATTTTTACATAATTAGGTATCCTAATTAATTACAATTAGCGGGACCTGCATGATAACCCATGCCGAAAGTAAAGTGAATTTAATTTGCTAGCACTATATTTAACCCTATAACTTTCCAAGACACCATAAAACCTGTAAATTGGGGGTACTGTTTTACTCGGGAGACTTCGCTGAACACAAATATTAGTGTTTCAAAACAGTAAAATGTATTACAACAATGATATCGCCAGTAAAAGTGAAGTTTTTTGCATTTTTCACGCACAAACAGCACTTACACGGATGATATTATTGCTGCAATACTTTTTACTGTTTTGAAACACAAATAATTGTGTTCAGCGAAGTCTCCCGAGTACAACAGTACCCCTCATGTACAGGTTTTATGGTGTTTTCAAAAGTTACAGCGTCAAATATAAGGCTTGTGTTTCATTTTTTCACATTAAAATTCGCCAGATTGGTTACGTTGCCTTTGAGACCCTATGGTAGCCCAAGAATGAAAATTACCCCTATGATGGCATACCATCTGCAATAGTAGACAACCCAAGGTATTGCAAACAGGGTATGTCCAGTCTTTTTTAGTAGCCACTTAGTCACAAACACTGGCCAAAATTGGCGTTTTTTGCATTTTTCACACAAACAGATACTAACGCTAACTTTGGCCAGTGTTTGTGACCAAATGGCTACTAAAAAAGACTGGACATACCCCATTTGCAATACCTTGGGTTGTCTACTATTGCAAATGGTATGCCATTATGGGTGTAAATTTCATTCCTGGGCTACTATACAGTCCCAAAGGCAACGTAACCAATCTGGCGAATTTCAATTTCAAATGTAACGTGCTATATTTGACCCTGTAACTTCCCAAAACGCCATAAAACCTGTACATAGGGGGTACTGTTTTACACGTGAGACTTTGCTGAATACAAATATGTGTATTTTATTGCAGTAAAAGCAAACAGTATTATGACATTGACAGTTAAAATGTCATGTAGAACTAAAAAAATCAAAAAAAATCTTATTTTCTCCCATTTTTTTCATATTAAATTATGTTTCATAGCTAAATATTTGATATTAAATGAAAGCCCTGTTTCCCCTGAATAAAATGAGATATAATAAGGGTGGGTGCATTTACTATGAAAGAGGTGTATTACGGTTGGACAGACATGTAGCGCAAATGCCAGGTTTTGTTTACATTTTGTTTCGTTCACAACGTGTACATTTGGCTCCGTCCTTAAGGGGTTAAATGAAAGCATTGTTTCTCCTTAACAAAAATGATATATAATAAGTGGGGGGGTGCACTTAATATGAAAAAAGTGGATTATGCTTGAGAAGACAAAGTCAAATTCCTGGTTTTGTTGACATTTTATTTTAAGCAGAAGGTGTACAATTGCCTCTGTCCTTAAGGGGTTGAAAAGGCATGGCACTATCCGAGTAATCACGCACTAATAGCCTGCTAACCTTAATTCATGCCAAAATACAACATATACCTGCACTTTAGCCCCAAGTGTTCTCACTACAAGGACAACACCACACAAACACTAGCATCCATACTGGCACAAAAAATGCAGAGGTGGCTGTTACAGCAATGCAAACAGCTGTGTAAATAAAAAATAAGTTATAACTTCTGAGCTTAATACTGAAAACATACCCAGTGATGCACTGCACAAGCAGTTAAACGAATACAAAAAAACAAAACAAGCAAACCTAACCTGTGCCTTGTTGCCAAATATACATATGAATCTCTAGGTGACTATAACCTATATTTATTAATAAGGCCCATAACTAAAGACAACTTGCCTGAAAGCTCAAGGTGTTTTTTTTTCTTCTATCTTTCCTGTTGTTTTTTTTTTATATACAATCTTTATTGAAATTTACAGTTACGAATACATACAAAATTTTGTATATCAGTACTAAAAACTTTTATGTATATGTACGTACACAAAAATAAACAGAGACAAAAGTACATATAACATTTAATGTTGCCTGGTTCTTGATGCCTCTGTTCATATTTTATCTCCTTTAAAGTAACACTATAGTTTTAGCAATGCAAACCTGTAGTCCTAACACAATAGAGTCCCTGTCACTATTTAATTAGATCCACTCCCACCCAGTAAATAAAAGGTTAAAAACCCTTTGTTAATTTATCTCTATCAAGCATGAGGCTCCTTGGAAACGGCTAGGTCTCCTCCTATCGCAACGTCACACCAATGGAAAGAATCAAATGCATAGGGCACACTTTAAAGCTTGAGGACGTTGTTTCATGGAGAAAAACTTCTATTAGGAAGCAATAAGCACATCTAGTGGCTGTCTCTAGTGGCTGGTACCAACATTGCAATGTTAACATTACAGTTTCTCTGAAACTACAATGTTTTACTTTGCAGTGATAACCCATTAAAGCTGTTACACCGTTCTATGTTGTCCCACATTATGTGAGCTTAAACACTTTATGCGTTTTATGCTTCCATAGCAGTATGTGGACCCTGAGCTTTGGGGTACTTACCTTCCCCAGCTATCCATTTTGACAACCCAGGCAGTACCACTCCGGCAAGTGCGGCCCTCTTGTACCATATGATCATGATGAAGTCATGATCACATGGTCACAATAGCAGCATACAGAACTGCTTGGGTTGAATTTAATTTGCAAGCCCTATATTTCCCCCTGTAAATTCCTTTTGAGTAAGAGTTAGTTTTAGGGTAAGTGCAAGCATTAAAGGAACACTATAGGGTCAGGAACACAAACATGTATTCCTGGCCCTCTAGGTTAAACCCACCATTTAGGTGGCTTGCTCCCCCCTCAGCCCCCTTAGAAAAGGCAAAAGCTTACCTCATTTCCATCGCCGCGCTGGTCCTTGATGACATCAGAATTGCTGATTTTTAGCCAATCTAATGCTTTCCCATGGGGGAAAGCATTGGATTGGCTAAAATCAGAAAGGAGGTGGGATGGGGCGAGGTCAAACACTGTTTTGGCCAATCAGCACTTCTTTATAGAGATGCATTGAATAAAGGAGGAAAATTCAGTGTCTCCACACAGCATGGAGATGCTGAATGGCAGTGCTGCCTACTGTACAGCACTGAGCCAGGAAGCACCTCCACTGGCCATCTAAGGAGTGGCCACTTGGAGGTGTCCCTAGGAGCAATGTAAACACTGCCTTTTCACTGATTATACTCACCAGAACAACTACATTAAACTGTAGTTGTTTTGGTGACTATAGTGTCCCTTTAAATTAGCCAAAGATTTTCCAAGCTGCTATGCCAGGAAGATGTAACTTTCTAAATAATCTATTTATACATTTGTATCCACTTACTTTAAAGAATCCCAAACTTGTTTTAATTCCTGGAATCTGTCAAATAAAATAATAAAAGTGTGTACATCACACACAGGTAGATGCATAAAGAAATACGAGCAGCATTTCCTGCTGTGCCAGTTTAAAAATATTAGTGCAGACACAGCATAAATATACCATTATACCAGAGTATAATGATAACAAAAAACTTATTTTCGCATGGAATAGAAGGGTTAGAAAGAATAAACCCTAAGATCCTAGCCTAGAGTGATCCTTTATGCGTTTTCACATGTTTCATATCTAGATGCCTTATCGATGATTTTTTGGGTATTAATACTGCTAAAGTTCCAATCAAGTATATCTTCATACCTTGGGTGCAACCTATCTACCTCTATCAGCATTTGCCACTAATTGTCCAGCAACAAGGGTTTATTGGATATAATGGAAGCTATGCAGCCTTTATGCACTGAAGTGCTGTGTTATAGATTACAAGTAGTTCCAAATAGTCCAATGAAAAAATGAAAAAGTCTATCCATCAGTATGTAGAGTCAGCAAGCTAAGACAAGGGGAAAGGTATTAGCTCTGCTACATCACTACCATTGTTTATACTCGCACAATACTAATCACTCCACTGGCTATCTGCTCCTATTTTGGGAGGATTAGAAAAGAGAATGCACCAAACTTGTTATGGAAAGCAGATATTCACAAATCATTAGCCAAGGGCTCCAACTCCATACAAACTATGCTGTCCTTTGCAGATCAGAGGGCCAAAATGGTTGAAGGAGACCAACTTTGATGGTGCTAGCCATGGGCACCTCCCCCCATGGATTTTTCAACTTGTGCCGGTGTGATTGAGAATAAACTGCCGACCAGTAGGTGGCGATGTGTGTGGAGAGGCAGGGATAGGAAACTACAGCTTATCCCTGCTTCTCTCTCCTGACTGAATCCACAGGGGAGCAGCACAGAGTGCAGCCAGCAACTACCAGACTGCAGAGACAGCCTATAGATCAGGTAAATGGGGGGCCAGCCTACAGGAAGGGGCATGAAGGGACAGAAGGAGCACAAAGGTAAAGTTGCAAAAAGAATCAGAAGGAGCATAAAGGTTAAGTAGGAAAATGAGCAGTAAGGGTCAGCGAGGAGGTGCAAAGGGTCTGCAAGAAGCAGAAAGAATCAGAAGGAGCACAAAGGCAAAGTAGGAGAAGGAGCATAAAGGAACAGAAAGGGTCATCAAGGAGCAGAAAGGATCTGGAAGTGTCAGAAAGGAGCAGCAAGGAGTAGAAAGGGGCAGCATGGAGCAGAAAGGGGCAGCAAGTAGTACAAAAGTAAAGTTGGAGAAGGAGCAGAAATGAGCAGGAAGAGACAGAAGGAGCAGGAAGGGTCAGCAAGGAGCAGGAAGCAGGGTCGGCCCGTCCATAGGTCCATGTGGGACCACGGCTCCAGGCGGCACTCTGACAGGGGTGGCATTTTGCTGCCCCTACCAGTAGCTAACAGCAGTTAGGGAAGTTCCTTGCCTTCCCCTATCAGCATCTCCGCCTGGTCATCAGCACCTCCGCCTCCGCCTGCAGGACCTCACGATCACATGGATGGCATAGAGGGGGAGTGCCTGGAATGACAGGTACTCCCCCTGCTGCCTGAAAACTGTAAAATAAAAGATTTAATAACAGTTTAAAATAAAATATATACTTAGATCATTTATATATATTTATTACATACACATACACTGAGTGTATTTTAATATTAATATAAATATATATACTTATAAATATATATTAATATCAAAATACACGTACAATGATACTGATTAAATATATATACATAATTTTCATTAATATAATATAAAATAAATAAATAGTAAATACGTAAAAAATTAAAAAATAAAAATAAAATATATATGTGTGTAAATTCGTTCTAACTATATTTTAAAATTAATATATATATTTATTTATATATATTGATCTCAAAATACATGTAGAACAAAATAATATATATATCACTATATATACCTATATATAAATAAAAATAATTTAAAATGTATATATATATGTTTATTAAATAATATTTCTTTTTAGGGGTTTACAACATGTTTTTCTCTGGTCTTATGTAGCCTGGATCTATGGCATGTATTGAAACACACAAAAAAAAATTTGTTGTTGAATATATTTTTCTTTATCTTAGAATTATTATAGTTGCATTATACCCATTATGAATTGGGTTTATTGTAAGATTATTAATGTAGTACTGCTTATGAATTGCAATCCTCAATTTTTTCTATTTTTTCTATTTTGTTTTGCTTTGGTGTCTGTGGCTCTTGATGTCTGCAGTTAATTGTATTATTGTATACATTGCTAATATGCGTTGTTAACATGTGATTATGAGCAGGTACACACTGTATATACAATTAATTAATGTTTATTGGTACTGTAAAATTGTACAGCACACCTTTTGGAGGAGGACATAATTGTTCACATTGCATGCGTGTTTACACATTTTTTTCATGGTTGTCTATTTTATTTTTACACACTATTTCACACTGTGCTCGTCCTCTATTATGTGTGCAATATTAGTATTGCTTATTGTATCCTCCAGATTATTATATACACTTGTATGGATCACTATACAGAGTGATCATATCACATTAGGATTACTCTCTCTGTTTTTGTATAGCTGGTTATAGCTTAAGCACACTCATCTATTCGGACGATATGTTTATCACGTCGCTTAGCGACAGCGTATTCCTAAGAGCCATCACGTTTCTCACGTGGTGTCTCATCTTCACTTCCGGGTTTCGGACGGCTATCGATTTCACTACACACATTTTTTTGGTAAGTCTCTATTAATGTTTATCTATATATATTCACTGTATACATGACACTATTGATCTTGAAAAAGGCCCTTTGTGGGTCGAAACGTCGATCACTATATATTTTTTTGGCATATGTAATTTGCACGTTGGAATAAATTAACCACTTGTTTAAGACCTGTGAGTGCACCTTATATATTATTTTTTGTATCTATTTTGATGCCAGAGGTTTGCACCCAGGCAAGAATTTTGATAGATTTAGAGCAAAGGGTGAGTGCCAAGTTTATTTCCTTTTTATATATATATATAATATATATATATATATATATATATATATATATATATATATATATATATATATAAAATTCTACATATATATTTATGTAATCATTTTACATAATTAGGTCATTTTATTAATTACAATTTGCGGGACCTGCCTGACAACCCAGGCCAAAAGTCCAGGGAAATTAATTTGCCAGCAGTATATTTAACCCTGTAACTTTCCAAGACACCATAAAACCTGTACATGGGGGGTGCTGTTTTACTCGGACGACTTCGCTGAACACAAATATTAGGGTTTCAAAACTGTAAAATGTATTACAATGACGATATCGTCAGTGAAAGTGAAATTTTCTGCTTTTTTTCACTCACAAATGGCACTTACACGGACAATATAAATGTTGTGATCAGTGGCGTACACATGACCCATGGGGCCCCGGTGCAAAAATTGATCCGTGGGCTCCCCCCCCCGCGCGCTTACTCGGCACGGGTCGGGGTCGCAACACATGGTGGCGGGCACCTGGTCGCAGGGGTTGCAGGGCTGCGACCCCGCGACCGCGGTATGCACACACACTTAAAGGACCGCTACAGACACCCAGATCACATCAGCTCAATGAAGTGGTCTGGGTGCCAGGTCCCTCTAGTTTTAACCCTGCAGCTGAAAACATGTTTCACTGAGGGTTAATCCAGCCTCTGGTGGCTGTCTCATTGACAGCTGCTAGAGGAGCTTCCGCGATTCTCACTGTGAAAATCACAGTGAGAAGACAGTGAACGTCCATAGTAAAGCATTGAGTAATGCTTTCTTATGGGCGGTTTAAATGCGCGAGCGCGCCTCTTGCCGCGCATGTGCATTTCGGAGCTGAGTGGCGGAAACTGGGGAGTCCGACGCTGGAGAAAGGTAAATGCTGAAGACACACACACACACTCTCACGAACAGACGCATACACACTAGCTAACAGACACACACATTTACTGACAGAGACACACTCAGCGACAGACATACATACACACTCACTTACAAAACATACACTTTCACTGACAAACACACACTCACTAACAGACATCAAACACACTCAGTAACAGACACACACAGTAACACACTCACTAGCAGACACACACCCAATAACAGACACATTCACTGACACACACACTAACACACGCACTAACACAAACACTGACACACTAACACACACACACTAACACACACACACACACTCATACACTCTAACACACACTCTAACACACACATACACTAACACACACACACACATTTTTTTTCTTCAAATTTAATCCCCCCAGCCTCCTTACCTTTTGGAGTGCTGGGGGGATTCCCTGGGGTCCAGTGGTGCTGCTGGGCTCCTGGTCACTGGGTGGGCGGGCTGCCTGGCCGGCCGGCGCGCAAGGGGGCACTTTCCCCTGTGTGCTTCCTCTTCAGCTCCCTCGCGCGCCGCGTAGGGATGCCGGCGCCGGAAGATGACGTCATCTTCCGGCGCCGGCATCAGTGCGGTGCGCGAGGGAGCTGAAGAGGAAGCACTGAGTGCTCCCTCGCGCGCCCGCCTGCCCGACCGCCCGGTGACAGCAGGGCCAGCCTCAGGGGGCCTGAGGTGGCCGGCCTACTGGGCCCCCCAGGAGAAGAGGCTGGCCCTGTGGGTACATACCGGGTCGCAGGGGCGGCCGGGCCCCCTGGTGGGCCGGGCCCGGTCGCAGCCGCGACCCCTGCGACCCTGGTATGTACGCCACTGGTTGTGATACATTTTACTGTTTTGAAACACTAATATTTGTGTTCAGCGAAGTCTGAACAGTACCCCTAATGTACAGGTTTTATGGTGTTTTCAAAAGTTACAGAGTCAAATATAAGGCTTGCATTTCATTTTTTTCACATTGAAGTAGGTTGGTTATTGTGACCAAGTGGCTACTAAAAAAGACTGGACATAACCCATTTGCAATACCTTTGGTTGTCTACTTTTGCAAATGGTATGCCATCATGGGGGTAATTTTTATTCCTGGTCTACCATACGGTCTCAAAGGCAACGTAACCAATCTGGTGAATTTCAATGTGAAAAAACTGAAAAATGTAACATGCTATATTTGATCCTGTAACTTCCCAAAACACCATAAAACCTGTACATAGGGGGTACTGTTTTACACGTGATACATCGCTGAATACAAATATGTGTATATTATTGCAGTAAAAGCATCCATATATTACAGAGTGCACACTATAACCATTATAAGTAAAAAAAAATGTACATAATAATACCACATACAAATAATACAAAAATAAGTAAACAAAATGACAGTAGCAAGGGCAATCACAAAAATAAGTAGTACACGTGTTTCTGTCCTAGAGCTGTGTGGAGCTTTGTTGGTATTGTACTACTTATTTTTGTGATTGCCCTTGCTACTGTCATTCTGTTTACTTATTTTTGTATTATTTGTATGTGGTACTATTATGTACATAATAAATTGCATTTTTTTTAACTTATAATGGTTATAGTGTGCATTCTGTAATATATGGATGTTTGTATACTTTGAACACTTGAGGGAGTGTTCACATGGTTTGCACATAGCGTTTTGAGGTGTCTGGTCTCTCTATGTGCTCTTTATTTGTGACTTGCAGTAAAAGCAAACAGTATTATGACATTCACAGTTAAAATGTCACATTTTTTAGAAATTCTTATTTTCTCCAATTTTTTTATATTTTATTCACATTAAATTATGTTTCATACCTAAATATCTGATGGTAAATGAAAGCCATGTTTCCTCTGAATAAAATGATATATAATAAGTGTGGATGCACATAATATTAAAGAGACGAATTACGCCTGAACAGACATACAGCGCAAATTCAAATTTTTGTTTACGTTTTGTTTTAATCACAACGTGTACATTTGGCTCAGTCCTAAAGGGGTTAAAAGAAGAAAAACTACCACAACAAAGGGACATAGTCTTAAATTAGAGGGGCAAAGTTTTAAAAATAATATCAGGAAGTATTACTTTACTGAGAGGGTAGTGGATGCATTGAATAGCCTTCCAGCTGAAGTGGTAGAGGTTAACACAGTAAAGGAGTTTAAGTATTTGTCTGATAGGCATAAGGCTATCCTAACTATAAGATAATGCCAGGGACTAATGAAAGTATTTAGAAAATTGGGCAGACTAGATGGGCCGAATGGTTCTTATCTGCCATCACATTCTATGTTTCTATGTTTGTTTTTTCTTTTATGCCACTCTTTCTGATGTTGTGTAACATTTGGTGATGTCATGTCCTGTGATTACATGCATGAATAATTAATTATACAAATTAGCATGCCCAGTATTTTTTTAAGCAAGTGGCAACCCTAACTGCATCCCATTGACACACTGCATCACCAGCACACACACACACCCTCACTTCATCCACAACATACTTTCTGCATCCATTATACACATATACTCTGCATAAACTCTGTTTTGGTAGCATGGTTTTGGTTAGGGGTGGGGGTGGGGAGGCAGCATTTCATCCTTGGACCCAGGCAGCACAATGTCTTGGGCCGACCCTGGCAGGAAGGGACAGCCAGGAGCTGGAAGGAGCAGGAAGGGTCTGAAAGGAGCAGAAAAGGACAGAAGGAGCACTTAGGTAAAGTAGAAGAAAGATCAGAAAGGAGCAGCAAGGGGCAGCGAGGTGCAGGAAAGGGCAGCAGAAAGGGACAGAAGGAGCACAAAGATAAAGGATCAGAAAGAATCAGAAGCAGCACAAAGGTAAAGTAGGAGAAGGGGCAGAAAGGAGAAGGAACAGAAATGAGCAGGAAGGGACAGCAAGGAGCTGGAAAGGGCAGCAAAGAGCAGAAAGGGTCTGCAAGGATCAGAAAGGTGCAGCAAGGAGCAGGGAGGGACAGAAGGAGCACAAAAGGTAAAGGAGCAGAAAGAATCAGAAGGAGCACAAAGGTAAAGTAGGAGAAGGGGCAGAAAGGAGAAGGAACAGAAATGAGCAGGAAGGGACATCAAGGATCAGAAGGGGTCAGCAATAAGATGGAAGGGACAGAAGGAGCACAAAAGTAAAGGAGAAGAACAAATCAGAAGGAGCACAAAGGTAAAGTAAGAGGAGGGGCAGGAAGGTTCAGCAAGGAGCAGGAAGGGACAGCAAGGAGCTGAAGGAGCAGGAAGGGTCTGAAAGGAGCAAATAGGGACAGACGGAGCACAAAGGTAAAGTTGGAGAAGGAGCAGGAAGGGGCAGCAAGGAGCTGGAAAGGTCTGCAAGGAGCAGGAAGGGTCAGCAAGAAGCAGGAAGGGTCTCCAAGGAGCAGAAATGGTCAGCAAGGACCAGAAATGGTCAGCAAGGAGCAGGAAGGGACAGAATGAGCACAAAGGTAAAGGAGCAGAAAGAATCAGAAGGAGCGCAAATGTAAAGTAGCAGAAGGAGCACCAAGGAGTTGGAAAGGGTCAGCAAGGAGCTGGAAAGGGTCAGCAAGGAGCAGGAAGGGACAGCTATGAGCAGAAAGGGACAGCAAATAGCTAGAAGCAGCAAGAAGAGTCTGCAAAGAGCAGAAAGGGACAGAAGGAGCACAAAGGTAAAGTAGGAGAAGAAGCAGAAAGGGTCTGCAAGGAGAAGAAAGGGGAAGCAAGGAGCAGGAAGGGGCAGCAAGGAGCAGGAAGGGACAGAAGGAGCACAAAGGTAAAGGAGCAGAAAGAATCAGAAGGAGCGCAAATGTAAAGTAGCAGAAGGAGCACCAAGGAGTTGGAAAGGGTCAGCAAGGAGCTGGAAAGGGTCAGCAAGGAGCATGAAGGGACAGCTATGAGCAGAAAGGGACAGCAAATAGCTAGAAGCAGCAAGAAGAGTCTGCAAAGAGCAGAAAGGGACAGAAGGAGCACAAAGGTAAAGTAGGAGAAGAAGCAGAAAGGGTCTGCAAGGAGAAGAAAGGGGCAGCAAGGAGCAGGAAGGGACAGAGCAGGAAGGGACAGAAGGAGCACAAGGTAAAGGAGCAGAAAGAATCAGAAGGAGCACAAAGGTAAAGTAGCAGAAGGAGCTGCAAGAATTGGAAAGGGTCAGCAAGGAGCTGGAAAGGGTCATCAAGGAGCAGGAAGGGACAGAAGGAGCACAAGGGTAAAGTAGGAGAAGGAGCAGAATGTGTCTGCAAGGAGCAGAAAGGGGCAGCAAGGAGCAGGAAGGGACAGAAGAAGCTCAAATGTAAAGGAGCAGAAGGAGCAGGAAGGATCATTAAGGAGCAGGAAGGGTCAGCAAGCAGCAGAAATGGTCAGAAGGAGCAAAAGTAGCAGAAAGGGATCAGAAAGAGAATGGAGCAGAATTGCGCAAAACAAGCAGAAAGGTAAAGGAGCAGAAGGAGCCAAGGAGGAGAGAAGACAGTGTCAGAAGAAAAGGAAGACTGTCAAATGAAGGAGAAGAAAAGGAGACTGGAGCAGGAAGGACAAGTAAAGAGATCCCTCCTCTTAATTCTGGACACCACGTCATAAGGCTTTGGTACCTGGGCCTGGAAGGAAAACTTTGGACCTTCTCATCTCCCCATGTAAAAAAAAAAAAAACATCAGTGTTAATGTGTTCACCTTAATTTACAGAGTGTCAGAAAGCATAGAGTGCCACTGGGTAGGGGTGCCGCTGACTGGCTAAAGTGGTCAGCTGGGACTCTAAGTCAGTCAACAGCTCCCCATTTATAAAAAAGTAAAACATTTTAATGAACTGGGAACTAGCGATTGGCTTAGAGTGTTAGCTGACCACTCTAGCCAATCAGCAGCACCCATGCCTGACGTCAATCTGCACTTCCTGACACTCCGTTTCAGAAGCAGAATACCATTGAGTGACCTGGAGATCTGGAGCTGGGGGAAGCCTTTGGGTTTAAACCGTTTGAGAGCGTTTTAACCCCTTGAAGGAAAGAGCGCCCAGGGGCCTCTTGGCATCATAACATTTTAATTTAGATGAAATTGTTATGGTGATCAGAATGTTCCTTTAATTTGCTTAAAGAAACACTATAGTGTCAGGAATACAAACATGTTGTGAAAACACTATTTACATATCCTGCCTTCTCCCACCCCTTAATGCTATTTGCCTTATTACCTGCATCACGCCAATCTCTCTGTGTCCTTGCCTAATGGGTGTCCTGGTTTTTTATTTCCAAAATCTGGTCACCCTGGCTTTATGTGATAATGACTATGGCCATCCCCTTCATGACACTGTAAAAAAGGGGCCAAGCATGAATGTCATTTCAATTATGCCCCCTCCCTGGAAAAATTTCTGCAGATGCCCATGGTGCTAGCATAGCCTCACGCCTCTCCACCCTAGTCATATCAGCCCAAATTGAGCAAAGAGGATATGCTCCAGAAGTTAAGGAGAGGGAACATTAAAGCCCTCATCAATAAACTTAAACAGGAGCTGCTGGAGTTGGGATCCAAAACAATCCATTAAAAGGATGCATGGGTGAGGTTTTTCATCACGACAACCTAGCTCATCAACATGAACATCTATTAAAGGTGAAACAACTTAAACATATCGATATTGGAGATCAACAATCTTCAGATTTGAGGCATTTCAATAGACATCATAAATATTGGCCTTGTAGTACAGCAGTTCCTATCAGCACTTCTATCAGAACACTCCAGGGAACCAGTTCTCCTAGATCACACCCACCATTTTTCAATGTAATCCTGCCAACCTAAAGGCACCCAACAAAATGTCATCATTTGGGTACACTTTTATGGCATTAAGAAAACTATTTTCAGGAGAACCACTGCCCCTGGGAACTAGCAGAACAAATTCACTTATTTGAAGGCATTTGCAGATTCATCCCTAATCATCATCCAGTTAAGGCTAGAGATTTCTAATGTCACGTTGGCTCTTTGGGTGCAAAACATATTCTACAAATGGGGAGTACATGTAAAGTTGCTAATTTCCTGCAATGGTACTACTTCAATAGCTGCTACACTTCAAAAAGCCTTTGACTCTTGTGACCTTTGACATCCCCTGCAAAATTTTGAAAGCATCTCAATCTCTAACAGGTTTGTATCCAAGACTGAAGCCCAAATGGGCAAGAGTGTACAGACGTTTATCTGGATCTATACAGCTCCAGAACTATGAGATCAGGATTAATAAAGAATATTTGCATCCAGAGACATATCCTGAATATCCACTGCCGTGACTCTTAACAAAACCTGGGACCACTTTGCTCCATTACCATGTTGTTATCCTTTACCAATCCTCCATGTAACTACCACCCCCCAGAGAGGTAAGATTCCAACTATAAGCTTTGGCTACTAGCTAGCACAAACACTGTAGTTTTTGCCATTGTGGAATTTATTTGGCAGTTTTGCTCTTTACATTATCCTAATACAATAACCCCTTTTGACCTTGCGTCCACTCTGATGCAAATCACATGTTTATTGTTTTTTATTCAGGGAAAATTCAGTATTTTGCTGCCAAAAACTGCCCAGTAACAATTGAGGCTCCCATTGACCGATCAGAGTTGAATCTTGAGAGAAAAACTGCAAAAAAAAAAAAAATGAGGCATTAAAGGACCACTATAGTGCCAGGAAAACATACTCGTTTTCCTGGCACTATAGTGCCCTGAGGGTGCCCCCACCCTCAGGGTCCCCCTCCCGCCCGGCTCTGGAAAGGGGAAAGGGGTTAAAACTTACCTTTTTCCAGCGCTGGGCGGAGAGCTCTCCTCCTTCTCTCCTCATTACATGTTATATGTACATGTTTTCCTGGCACTATACTGAATTTTCCCTGAATAAAAAACAATAAACGTGATTTGCATCAGAGTGGACGCAAAATCACAGTGAGAAGCACGCAAGCGCCTCTAGTGGCTGTCAATGAGACAGCCACTAGAGGATTAGGGGGAAGGCTTAACCCATTCATAAACATAGCAGTTTCTCTGAAACTGCTATCTTTATAAAAAAATGGGTTAACCCTAGAAGGACCTGGCACCCAGACCACTTCATTAAGCTGAAGTGGTCTGGGTGCCTAGAGTGGTCCTTTAAAGAAGAAAGAGTAGTAAGCAAGTTTTTCACTTGTTGAATATTGATTTTTATACATTTAGGCATCAATTTATTAATCTGGATGTAAATTCAACATGTTATGTTGTTATTTCCAATTGTTTGCAATATAGAGAACACAGGACTTTTTTAAAATTTAATGTTCATCATAATGGATATCAGGTCTTTACTTATATAAATATCATGAAAGTGAAATTGGTATTGCTTTTGACCTTGCTATTGTTAACAGCTGGTTTGAATACAGGAAGAATGCAGAGGATGCTCCCCAAAATAAGATATTTTCGATTTCCAGCCCATCAAGACGAATGTTGCCCAGTATCTGGTACGAATGCATAAAACAGTAACAGAGACAAAATGAGGCATCCCAAGCATGTCCCAAAAACCATCTGTAATGAAATTGCCTTTGCACCAAGATACTCTGGAAATAAGTACCTTGCTGGAAATTCAGTCGGGTCACATGCCAGTTATAATGGCAAAAACTAGCTCAAACTGTTTCAATACAGCTTATTGCCAATGGATATAGTCCATGAAAGGGAGAACCTACTATCTCACAGTGAAAGGGCTTTTGTTTTACAGGTCATAAGAAATGTTTTCATTTAAATTACAAGGAATGTAGGATAAATATCACTTTTGTTTTTAAATTGTATATAACATGTAATGAAATATTTAACAAATATATTTAGATTAACAATCTCTTTGGTTGTTTTTTTTTTTTTTTTTCAAGCCAACAATGCGTGAAAAAAAATATATAAATGGTATGCCCGCTTAGCTGTGTATAGTTTTGATATTAAACAAGGTCCATCATTCAACAAAAGGGAAAATCCCATGTGAGGTTTAATACAATTTCACTCCATTTAAAAAAAAAAAAAACATGTCTGAATTCATAAGTTAAATGCAGAATATTCCACAATGCAGTTATACAATCTTAAATATAATTTCCCAGGTGATTCCTCACAACTGATGTCCCTTTCAAACACAATATAAATAAGAAAAAAAAAAAATATATATATATATATATATATATATTTTTTTTTTTAAATTATTATTATTATTTATTTATTTATTTAAATGTATCCAGTCTGTTCTCTCTATAGTCAGAGCAAACATTTCCTATAGCTCGGGATTTGACCGCACAATGCTCATGAGGAATTTAGGACCACTCTTCCTTGACGAATTCCTTCAGCTCACCCATATCCTCAGGGTGTATCATGTGAACAACTCTCTTAAGAGTATTCCACAGCATCTCTATGGGGTTAAAGTCTTGGCTCTGACTGATATACTGCAAAAGACAGAAATTATTTCCTTTACACCATTCTGTTGTGGATTTTCTTCGATGTTTGGGATAATTGTCCTGCTACATCATACAACTTCGGTGAGCAGGTGCTTGGCTGTGGTCTTGGCTGTCATGTTGGTAACTGGGTAGGCCTCTGGCCATCCTGAGAACATGTCCACTATGACTAGTGCATATTCAGACCGGCCACTCTTTGGCATTTGGATGTGGTCAACTTGGATCCTTTGGAAGGGGTACTGGGGTTTGGCTAGATGCTTCGGGGGAGCTTTTACCATCCTGCCTGGGTTGAATTTGGCACAGATGGTGCAGGACTTGCAGTAGCTGTTGGTCAGAGAGGTGATTCCTGGTGCTTCATAGTATTTGTTGATCAGAGAGTTCACGAGGGTCTTGTGATGTGATGAGTACATGCTCTTAGGTAAACAGTACTTGAGGTTGTTTGAGTACAACCCATCTTTAAGGGTTGCCTCTTGCTGTTTCCAGCTTTGTTATTCTCCAAGATCAACAGCTGCTTGTTGTTCCTTCAGGAGCTTGAGGTCTGTGGGTAGGGTCTGCATGGTGAATATGGGGATCTCTTCAGCGGACACTCTTCTGTTCCCTTGGTGTATACGCAGCATCTTTGGCAGCTTGGTCCGCTATATAGTTGTCTCATGCTTCATCTGAGTTCAGTCTACCGTGAGCCTTTACCTTCAGTGTGGCCACTTCTTCAGGGAGAAGTAGGGCATCCATCAGCTCCTTGATAGCCGTGTTGTGCTTGACTGGTGTGTCAGCTGCTGTAAGGAATCCTCTTGTCTTTCAGATTAGTCCTAAGTCATGTGCCACGCCTAGTGCTTATCTTGAGTCTGTGTAGATATTGGCACGTCTTCCTTCAGAAATCTTGCATGCTGAGGTGAGGGCATGTAGCTCAGCTTCTTGTGAAGACATGGATGGGGGAAGTGGGGATGCTTGAAGTACTTCATCCACTGTGGTATCTTCTGTGTTCATCAGCAAATCTGGAGCCATCCACAAACAGAGTGAATTCAGGTTCTCGTAGGGCAGTTTCATGCACAGTTGGGAGGTGTGTTTTCATCTGTTTGAAACAATCATGAGGTGCTTCTGGATCTTGGTCTGTGGAAGGAGTTTCAGTGCATGTTTCTGTATGGAATCGGAGATAGCCAGTTGCCCTGCAATTCAGGGTTCGCTTGGTGACACCCTCTTCAGAAAGCTGGGACTGGTCAGCAGTGCTCAATGATTTGGCTAATGGGCCAAGTACTTTCCATGAAGTCTGTGGGGACTTGGAGAGAGAGATGTGTGGGACAGCTAAGTCCCAGTGGTGGCAGTTGGACTAAGGCTAGACAATTGCCTTTAGGATCACAGAACAGGTCTGTTATGATGAGTCGTACCTCCACCAACTGGAATAGGTCTTCTTCATAGTGGGTTTCAGGCACTGGAGTATTTCTGTACAACAAGGTGCAGTGAGGGAAGGGCTGAGTGTCATGTGGAACAGGGGGGGCTTGCGCACATCCAGGAAAATAATGGAGTCTGGGTCGAGGCTGTACCAGTAGTGGGGAGTTCCCCCCTGGGAAGTGGCAGAAGAGCGGCCGGGTTGAGGGAGTAGCACCTGTGCAGGGATACATTGTCTAGCAGTAGAAGAGAGCATTGTAAGCGGAGGTGGCGGGCAGCTGAGAGATGTTTGGGCTGGACTTGAGTCAGGATGGCAGCAATATCATGTGATGCAAGAATGCTGAACAGGGGAGGACTCGATGAGGGCGGCCATGACAGGGGCGGTTACGGAAGTGATGACAGGTACGGAAGGGGAAGTAAGGATGGGGATGGGAGGGGAAGTGACAACCATGATTCGGGCGGGCGAAGCAGAGGCAGGAAGTGAGGGTAGAGCAAGGGCGGAAGTGACGGGAGCGGATACGGCAGGGATAGGCATGACAGGGAAAAGCACAATAGGGACAGGAAGGAGAGGAGGATAAGGGGTGGACAGAGAGGACACGACGGGGGTGGGGGGAATACAGAGACCCGTCCGCTCTAAGGACGGGGTGCGTACAGGGACGTATTAGCCGCGAGGCAAACAAGGCATTTGCCTTGGGCGGCATTTTTCAGGGGCCCCCCAAATGCCCAGGGCAGATGCCTAGTTAGCCTCGCGGCTAACAGACATCCCGAGCGGGCGTGCGGCGCTGGCAGGCGGGCGGCCGGCGAGGGAGCACTTCCCATGAGCTGACTGCTCAGCTCCCTCGCGCGTCGGCTGCAGAGTGAGGCTGGGAGCCGGAATATGACGTCATCTTCCGGCTCCCAGCCTCACTTTGCGGTGCGCGAGGGAGCTGAGCAGTCAGCTCATGGGAAGTGCTCCCTCGCCGGCCGCCCGCCTGCCAGCGCCGCCCGCCCTGCAGCCACTGGACCACCAGGGAGAGAGACCCCCCACCCCCACCCCCCAGCACTCCCAAAGGTAAGGAGGTTGGGGGGGGATTTAAATTAAAAAAAAAGTTAATGTGTGTGTGTTTGTGTCTGACTGTGTGTGTATTTGTGAGTGTGTGTGTGTGTGTTTGTGTCTGTGTATGTGTCTGACTGTGTTTGTGTCTGTGTATGTGTCTGTGTGTGTCTGTGACTGTGTGTGTGTGTGTCTGTGTCTGTGTGTGTTTGTGTGTGTGTTTGTGTCTGACTGTGTGTGTTTGTGTCTGACTGTGTATGTGTGTGTGTGTGTGTCTGACTGTGTGTGTGTGTGTGTCTGATTTGTGGTGCCCGAATTCTGTGTGTGTGCGTCTGAATGTGTATGTGTGTTTGTTTGTGTTCGACTGTTTGTGTATGTGTCTGACTGTATGTGTGTGTTTGGTGTGTCTGACTGTGTGTGTGTGTGTCTGACTGTGTGTGTGTGTGTGTCTGACTGTGTATGTGTGTGTGTTTGTGTCTGACTGTTTGTGTGTGTGTCTGACTGTGTGTGTGTGTTTGTGTCTGACTGTGTGTGTGTGTTTGTGTATGTGTCTGACTGTGTGTGTGTGTGTTTGTGTCTGACTGTGTGTGTGTGTATTTAGAAGGTGGGGTGGGGGGAAGGGTTGGGTGGGGGTGGCGCGGGGGGAGGGGGGTGCCTGAGTTTTGTCCTGCCTAGGGCAGCACAAAACCAGGATACACCACTGGGTGCGTAGGGTTGGGGGCCAAGGCGGGCGGTGACTGTGGATACTGGTAATTGGGTGGAAGCCACGGGGGATGGGCCAACCTCCTTTTTTTTGTGCTAGTCGCCATCATAGGGCGGTGGCTGGCACGTACCTTCAACATTACATGTCCAATAGCTGATGAATAAGCCAAAATGAAATTTTAAACTTTAAATAAATTACCAAACTAAAAATCTAAATTAAATTCTCTAACACAACATTGTCAGTCTTTGTTTTGTACCAGAGATCAGTGTCTAAACTATACTTAGGTATTCAAATTTGGAAAATAAAACTGGCAAAATAAATAAGACAGCTGAAAACATTATGCATTTAACAGCCCATAAAGCTGTTCATAGAAAAATATACTTTAAATTAGCATTACTCAAACACAGACAGCATCTGTGCTTTTAATACTTTATTGGTCAGTATAGATTAATACAATCCATCTCCCACCGCCTTACTACACCCAAGCTTTGCAAGACCCATGCAACCAACATTTCATATACACCATTCTTACTTACAATTTTCCCAAGATTCATTCAATCTCCACATCTACCAACGTACTACTCAAATTAACATTCTATTGTCTCACAATATTCAGCCAGCTTCTCCTACTATTCACAATTCATTAGCCTCTTTTCCTCCATATACCAACCTAGTATTCCATGTGTCCTTTCTTATCCACATTGCTTATCATTCCAACAAAATCTCACTTGCCTTTCTCTTCCCTTACCTCAATATCCTAGTATCCTCTTTACAACCCATCACTCCGTAATTTTCCACCAGCCTCTATACTTACATCCCCAAATAAGGGGCAAGCCCCTTATAAAGGAAGAAATATATCATATGCAGAAAGCAAGATAACAGAGAGAATACATCTTTAATTGGTCAAGTGTTAAGTGTCTTATCTAATGCACATCCTCCAAAGTGTGATGTCACCATCATCCTGGGTGCAGCTCTGTATGGAGACGCCATCTTAATACATGACATTCTTTACATTCTTTGGTCGATGGGAGAGGGTGCTCTAGCAGCCATTTTGAGTAAGTACTGAATACAGGTATACAAAAGGAAATTGACATTTTACCTACATTAATTTATATCCATAACAACACTAATTACTTTCCATTAATAACTAATTTAGTGTGGTTGCCTATTGGTAATTTCCTATCCCCCTAACCATTTCTCTCTTCCTCCCCTTTCCCCACCTTCCTATTCACTCTCTCCCCACCCTCCTATACCCTCTCTACAACCTCCTAACCCATACCCAAGACTCTCTTTTTCCTTTACCCTTACCTCTCACCCTCCTCTTTTTCTACCCCTCCCTCTCATCCCCACCTCCTTTCCCCCACAATCCCTCCCTCTCTTCCCTTTCTCCTATCCTCCTGCCCTACTATCCTGCCCAATAATTCCATTGTATCCCAGTACCGGTACCTCACTTTCTTCCCATCCCCCTACCCCCCCCTCTCTTTTTTCCTATCCCTTTACCGCTCCCTCTCTTTTTTTCCCTTGCCCTTTCTGCTCTCTCTTGTTTTCCAATTCTGTTACCCCCTCCCTCCCTCTCTTTTTTCCCATCCTCCTATATTTCCGACCCATCCATTTCTCCTGACAGGATTGATCACCTCCACTCCTGTTATTCCTAACTCCTCACCTCTACTTCTCTCTCCATATCTTTACACCCATTAATTCCTCCTATTTCTCCCACCCAATTCTCTAATTAAATTCTCCTGGTGAAGGCCACGCTACATGTGTCCTGCAGCCACAAGTACTCTGAGCAAGGAAAGATCAGTAGTTCTCCTCAGCCGATCCCCAACAACATAATAGCTACTGAGGGATCAATATTTGCTCAGGATGTCTCTGGCTCTATTGCTTCCCATCAGCACTAATTCTGGTCCTGGAGCCTTCAGGAAACAGATAGCTACTTTTGGTGTTACTATGCATCATGCCTTGATTTATAAATATCATATGTAAACAACACATTACTGTGTTATTGTGCGTTTTATTGTTGTTAAACTCTGTGATACTCTTATACATTATACACTACTGTATCAAAGAAATCCATAGGAATAAAAACATCATTATAATCTATATGAGAGCATTGTGTGACAAAATGTTTCTGTCTGCTACAATGTAACAAAATATTGAAGTGCCTCTTTCAAGTGTATGTTCTGGATCCACCCCTGTACTGCCCTGGGAGGATTTGATCAATTTTAAGAAGACACTATATACTCCAAATGGTTTGAGAGGAGACTGTCGGTCCCTCGTCCCTGCAGCAACCATCATCACTGGGAGTCGAGACAGTCGGTCTGACTCCCCAGCGGCAGTGTGGTGTCAAGGGAGAAGAGACAACCGGTCTCTCTCCCCAGCGGCAGCTTACGTACAACGAGGAGACCCTACCCACCCAGTCGGTGCAGATGAGACCGGAGTCTCTGCACCCGACCTACGGGGATGCTGGACGGCCTGTCCAGATCCCCAACTATCCTCACAGAAATACCAGGAGGAGGGGGTAAGAAATGTCTCGTCTCCCCAGCTAAGTTGCGTCCAGGCTACCCCAGCAGAAGCGCTGGCATAATTTTTAGTTTGAAATTGACCGACCGCACAGCCAAAATCTATGAAACGGTTTTGGGCATGAAAATGTGCTTGCGGTCGGTCACAAAGGACTTCCAGCTAACTTTTGAACTACTAGGTGGAATTGTCTGATTTTTGGTTATGTTTATATTTAAAGTATGCTGATTCGGAATATGTATTATTATTATTATGTTATTTATATAGCACCATCAAATTCTGCAGCGCTTTACAATGGGTGGACGACAGACATGTAGTTGTAACCAGACAAGTTGGACACACAGGAACAGAGGGGTTGAGGGCCCTGCTCAATGAGCTTACATGCTAGAGGGAGTGGGGTAAAATGACACAAAAAGGTAAGAATAGTATTAGACTAGTGACAGTTGCAGAAGAGGAATCAGTCGGGAGCTATTAACAGTTTAATTGATACGCTTTTATGAAGAAGTGGGTTTTTAACGATTTTTTGAAGGAGTGGAGACTGGGTGAGCATCTAACGGAGGAGGGATGCGAGTTCCATAGGAACGGTGCAGCCCTCAAGAATCTTGAAGGCGAGCATCAGAGGTGGGAGTACGAACAGAAGATAGACGTAAGGGCCTAGACGGGACATACTTGTGTATAATGGAGGATAGATAGGTGGGAGCAGCATTATGTAACAATTTGAAAGCAAGAAACAAAATTTTAAATTGAGCTCTTTATTTTATAGGAAGCCAATGTAGGGACTGACAGAAGGGTGAGACATGGGAGGTGCGGGCGGACAGGAAGATGAGCCTCGATGCCGCATTCATTATGGACTGTAACAGCACAAGTTGGGCGCACGTAAGACCACTGAGAAGCGGATTACAGTAGTCAAGGCGAGAAAGGACAGTGGAATGGACCAATACCTTAGTTGCATCTGGCGTTAAGTAGGGGTGGATGAGCGCAATGTTTTTGAGATGGAAATGACAGGATTTGGCGATAGACTGAACATATGTTTTATGTGAAAATGATGCATATTTTTAAAGTTACAGTACATGTGTAAAAAGTATATTTTTCCTGCCTGTGATAATTACTTTAACCCATTGTGTTCAGTAATTATATCACATGCAGATGGGAAGGTTTGTGTGTAATTGCTGGGAGTGTTTTACTGTAATGTATGTGTTTTATTGGTTGTTCTACAAAACCCTGTGGGCGGGACTGTATGTGTGATGTCACATGGAGGGGGGGGAGGGCGGCAAACTTTTCTTTTGCTTAGGGCGGCAAAAATCCTTGCACTGGCTCTGATCATGCAACTGCAAGCATGGCTTTAGAAGAGGCGTGGAAAGTAGCGCTGGAAGCTGCTCCCGCTGCTGGATTTTAGGTAAGTAAAAACTTACTTTATTACTTATTTGTGGTGTTTGGGAGGGGGAAAACCTAAAGAATAATGCCCAATAGGACATTATTTGTGGGGGGGGGAGTTGTGTTTGTTATTTTTAAGTTCTACAGATTGGAAAAACCCTTTAGGCAGAGGGCAAAATATTCAGCAAATAATGGCCACATTTGTTTTTTTTTACAGATACAAATGGTCTAAGCAGGTGTTGTCTTGGGCTTATAGCAGGTGTAACAAGAAAATGCTTATGCCTTTGTCATGTTAACATCTGCTTTTAACTATTGTCTGCTCAATTAATATTTTTGAGAACTTCAATAATGTTCGAAGAGTTCAGCACTTAAGGAAAAATATTATACAATATCTTCACCTGTAAACAAGATCTTAGATTGTTTCATCCTTAGGCTGATATAGACTTGCTTCAACAGTGCTGCTTTAATGCATTTTCCAGTATTATGTTTCAAAAACACATTGTACATCACCGATGTCTCCCCAACATATTAAATTGCTTTATAGAAGGTACATAATTCTATACTTTAAAAGAAACCTTCACATTCTTCATAGTTAACAGATATGATTACAATGTTGCATAGCTGAAAAGAGACTTGCGTCCATCAAGTTCAGCCTTCCTTACATATGTTTTTGCTGTTGGTCCAAAAGAAGGCAAAAAACAGAGTCTGAAGCGCTTCCAATTTGGCAACAATCTAGGAAAAAATTATTTCTTGCCCCAAAATAGCAGTCAGATATCTCCTTGGATCAAGAAGTGATTACCCACACTAATTAGAAATTATATCCTTGTATGTTTTGCAGGTATTTTTCTTATTGATGTTTAAACATATGTATTGACCTCTGATAAAACCACCTCTTCAGAGAAATTCAATATCCTTATTGCTCTTACTGTAAAAAAAAAAAAAAAACAAACAAACAAAAAACACTTTTCTTTGCCTAAGACTAAATCTCCTTTCTTACAGCCTAAATGCATGACCCCATGTCCTATGTATAGCCCTGTTTATGAATAGATTTGTACTGGCCCTGAATATATTTGTATAATGTTATCAGGATATCCTTTTTTAGAACAAGTGCCCAAAATTGCACAGCATATTCAAGGTGTGGTCTTTATTTCTAATTTATATTTATAAAGAGGTAAAATTATATTTTGTTAGCCTGGAAAATAATATTCAAGTAGCAGGTACTATACAATAAAAACTTCTACAAAAACTGTGTAGAGACAAACGAGATCTATTAAGTAATTAGAAATTTGAGGTCAGCTGCTAATTTCAAAATTGTATGATAACCTGATTAAATTTGCTGAAAATGTATATATTAAAATCAGTTCTTTCATTGCATTTTGCAGTGTTTTGCCATTAGTTTTTTAATTAGTAAACGTGGAGTTATTTACGGATAATATTTGGCGAATTTACAAAAAAAATTGCAGACTTGTCAACTTACACAATTGTGCCATGTGACAAAAAATTTTGTCCAGTCCTTGCATTCACCTGACAAACTGTCTCTGTCACCCAGTGCAAGGCCAGATTAAGAGCCCAGTGGGCCTGGTGCTGACAGTTATGATGGGGCCTAATTACAGGATCTTATCGACCAAAAACACGAAAACAGTCATACCTCCCAAGCATCATGTATCTGATGGAGATGGTGTTGGAGGGAAACTCAAAGGATGCAGCTATAAGAATACACATACTCTATGCTAATCTCTCTCTAATTTATGCTTTCATCTTTCAAGTAAATTCATATCACCTAACAGCAGTGTCCAGTGAAGCAGGAAGTCAATGGGCGGGGTAAAAGGGTGGGCCACTGACGTGAATCACATTACCAGAACTGCCAAAAGGGGCGAACAGGCCCAAAAAGGGGGCATGTCTGTCCAAAGAATTGGACGCCCAGTCCCCTAGTCTTCCAGTGTCTCAGTGTCCTCATTTCTCCCCATGTCCCCATGTCTCAGTGTTTCCCTTGTCACTAGGATACTAGGGGACACTGAGAGACATGTCGACACAGTGAGACATCTGCACACAGTGAGACATGGGGACACTGAGACCAGGGGACACTGAGACCAGGGGACACTGAGACACCAGGGCACTTGTGGATACAGACATGGGGACAGTGAGACATGGGGACACAGACACTAGGGACACAGAGACATGGGGACACAGACACTGGGAGACATGGGGACACAGACACTGGGAGACTAGGGGTTACTGGGAGACATGGGGACACTAGGGACACTGGCTGGGAGGCATGGGGACACAGACACTTGGGGACACTGTGAGACATGGGGACACAAAGGTTTGAGAGCACTGGGAGACATGGGGACACTGAGACACTAGGGACACTGGCTGGGAGACATATGGACACTGGGATAAAGATATTTGGGGACACTGGGAGACATGGGGACACTAGGGACACAGAGACATGGGGACACATACACTGGGAGACTGGGGACACTGGGTGCCGTGGAGACACTAGGGACATTGGATGTGAGACATGGGGACATCGGGACACAAACATTTTGGGACACTGGGAAACATGGGGACACTGGGACACTAGGGACACTGGCTGGGAGACATAGGGACACTGGGAGACATGGGGACACTGAGACACTAGGGACACTGGCTGGGAGACAGATATTTGGGGACACTGGGACACATGGGGGCAATGAGACTCTAGGGAGAGAGGCAGGGAGGGATATGCTGTAACTTACTATCCCTGCCGTTCTCCACACACAATGACCCCTACTGGCTGGTGCTGGTATTGCAGAGTAATCTACATTTATACTGAGAAAAATATCTGCATTTGTATTGCCGATATTACTGCAATACCGGCACGGCCAGGCAGCCCCAAATACCTGCTGTGCTGGTAAAAATACCAGTCAGGTGGCAAACCCAAGAGTAGTGTGTTAACATTTTTTTTTTTTTTTTTTTTTAAATGGGCCTATTCCATGGGCCTGGGCCTGGGCCTGGATCTGGAGCCCCATCAGCCCCTATGTTAATTCGGCACTGACACAGTGTCAGAATGACTGATGGCAAGTAAAACACAGTTGTATGATTAACAGTGCCTGCCGCACACTTTTAAAGATTTTTAGGGGATTAAAGCAAAAATGCAAATGCAACAGCAGAGGTTGCTGTATGGGAAGCCCAACTACCCTGCTAGGTAGAGGTTGTCATCCTGGTGCAAAAACACAGATATATGACACAACACCCTTTATGCAGTTAGGCAGGGTGTCAGTGACACTAACAGCATCATGAATATCAGCCGGGGAACAACAGCTGGTGCAGCTGGAGTGGGTGCACAAAGGCACACATGCTGAGGTGGTCCATCAGGTGGTTTATGCACTTAGCTCAGTAAGTATTGCTGAAAAGGGGCCCAGTTAAGCAACGTAGCTCTTTAACAAGAGGCTCAGGAGGAGTGGGAGGAGGGAACAAAACTGGGGGGAGGAAAAGGAAGGAGAGACCCAGCTCCAGAAGCAAACTTAGGCAGCAACAGGAACCAAAGTAAGCCACCTCCATCTTATAAAAGGTACGTTAACAGAAGAGTGGTTAAAATATAAATACTCTGACATGTATGTATGTATCTATGTCCGTGTATATCTTTGTGTCAATATGTGTTTATGACAATGAGTTTGTATGTCTTGGTGTATGTATCTGTGAGTCAGAGTGTTTGTAAGTGACAGTGTGTGCATCAGGTGTTTGCATGTGTCATTCTGTCATCACCAGTCAGCTAATGTTCTCACAAATCAGTGACTCTCCAATTACAAAACTGGCTTGGAAAGATATGTTTCTTTCCAAGACAGTTTAGTGGATGGGGAGCCACAATTGTCTGAGTGTCAGAAGCCGGATGCCACCTGTGGGGGAGTGGACATCACCTCTGGAGGCAATATTGGGGTTAAACCATTCGAGAACGGTGTCACACATTGAGATAAAAGTGTCTCCTGGCACCATAACAATTTCATTTAGATGAAGTTGTTTTGGTGCCTGGAGTGTCCTTTTATTTCAGCTGTATTGCCTTTAGTGAATTCTAGATTTTATCTCCATAGCATATTCTTTTTATATAAAACAAAAAGAAAAAAAGAAAAAAGAAAATTGCAATGACTGCAAGAAAGCTTTTCTTCAGTTGTAAGGGGCATTTCTTCCTTAACGTGTGCCTGACCTGCTGTCTGCAACAGGTAATTGGCATGTTGTAGATAGCAAGTCAGGCACACGTTAGGCACATGCAGCATACATTATCATGAACCATAAAAATTTTAGACAACAAAGCAAAAATTACCATAAAAACATTGTTTTTTTGCAGCCACACATTGGGGTGGCTGAGTTGCAAAATTACAGCATATAATAAATATAAATAGGAAGATTTAGAAAATAAAATAAAGGATGAACTTCATAGACTCATGACGTCTTTTCCTTTTCCTCTTTATTACAAATTACAAATCTAATTATCATTAAGAAGTAAAGAGTATTTTCCACAGTTTGTAATTATTCATCTTCGAACTAGATATTTTAACTTCTTTCATAAAAAAAAAAAAAAAGATATGCCTAAAAGTTGATATCAATGTACTAATTTTTAATCTAGATTATCGCATAATTATGTAAAAAAACAAACAAAAAACACCTCTCTGTTGGTTGGGAAAGCAAGTAATTATTTACGTCATCTTGGATATCTCAGTGTTTTACGTTAGAAAGACATGTCAAAATAGGAGATAAATGGTAACATAATGGTAACGGAGGATAAAACAAGCTTTAGCATATTGTGGTGTTGCGAACCATGGTGGGAGCCAGTTAATGGTGGTGGAAAGAGGGAGTTCTTTGGATTCTAAAGTTAGTCCCCAACTCTCTCTGTTCTTCATGTCAGGTCTTGCACAGAGGAAGGCCACTGAGATGGGCGCGGGATGAACTCCGCTATCCTAGCAGGATTCGGGTGGTCAGCAAGGCCTAACTTGGTTTTCAGTTCTGGATAGCTGCGAGATCTCTCTTCAAAAGGTTAAGGGGGTTTTCCCTCGGACAGCTTTTTGGAGCAGGGCTTTTTCCTGGAGGAACCTTATAGTAAGGTCTGCAGAAGCTGCTGGCGGTGCCGTCTTCAGCTTTGGGAGGCGAAACAGTCCGTCAAGTCTCAGCGATTTTGCCTGTTTCGGCGGTAGTAGGATTGCAATTAGGCATCTGACATAGTGTGGCAGGTCAGTGAGGCAGACAGACTCCAGAATTCCACGGATTTTTAAGTTATATTTTCTCCGTTGGTCTTCCAACGTGTCCATCCTTTCAACAGTGGTAAGTTGTTGCTGCTTTAGTTCCTCAATCTGCCGTTTGACTGAGGTAAGTCTGGTATTGTGGGTGCTTGTAGAGGCTTCTAGCAGGACAATCTTGGCCATTGTGCCTTCAATTGCATCTTTAAAGTAGGTCCTTGCGCAGATCTGCCAATTTAGTTTTGAGCAGGTCCGCTGTCACAAGTGACCGACTGGTGGATGTGTGGGAGAGTGCTCAGGTGGCAAGCCCAGTGCCGGGCCTCTGGATGGTCCCTCTCCAAGATCCGAGGGGGTGCCGTCTGAGGAGTAGAGAGAGCTGTCGTCTTCCAGCGCCATATTATTTTGCAGGAGTTCTCCGCTATCTCGGACATTAGGGCTTTATCGTGTTTTTTGCCCATTGTGTTCCCCGACAAGGGAGTAAAATATTTAGCTGGGTATGTGCCCAATTTGCACCATGAATTGCAATTTTTGCCGAGGTTGGCTCAGAGCTCCAAATATTGCGGCCGCTCTGTTCTGCGGCTAGCTCCGCCCCCTCTGTACTGTATTCTTTATGTCTGTTATTGAACTTTGCCGTGCTAATGTACTCTAACTTGAGCTAATAATGCTTGATGACAATAGTGTGATACTATTTGTTTGAATGTGATGACCAATAAACACAAATTAAATATAATAAATAAAAATATAGTACACCAGAAAAATGAAATAAGGACACAATTTTAATCTGATTCTCCTAAATAGGAATTTGTACCCTTCACAGTAGCAAAATGTTTGAACGGGTGTCCCGGTCGCCTCAGCTTTTTCCAGCAGGACAGCCTACAGGGAGATCGGCCACGTCTCCCATGCTTGCATCTGGTAGGCCGCAATTCGTCACCGCTTTCAGGTTGTTCCGCAGATTGCTAAAACCCTGCGGGTTGAGACGCAGGGTACCACCGATATTCTTCTGCTATAACAAGTGTAGTTTTGTCGTGATTTGTGAGATTAATAGCAGTTTGTCACTCGGAGCTCCTGTTTAGTGTGATCAGTCTGCTCGGCGGCCAGGCCCCGCCCCATCAAATTATTTTTAATATTGTTTTATTTACTGTTTGCCAAACCAAAGTTATTTATTTATTGGCTTTTAACTCCTTAAGGATGGAGGCAATTGTACAAGTTCTGAATAAAACAAAATGTAAACAAAATCAGGGATCTATCTATATTGATAGAGCACAACTCATAGCTGCAGGGCAGAGGGAGGATCAGCCCCATGGGTGCATCGGACTTCTGTATGTATGAGGTCTGCCCCTGCTTCTGCTACCAGAAGATCTCTAAGCTATGTCCTTCACTGCAGCGCTTAGCTAAGGAGAACGAACAAAGGTCTCCTAAGGAAGAGTCTGAGGCGCAGGAGTGGGGGAGCGGCACACAGCAGACCCCAGGCAAGTAGACAATTTGTTCTAACTACCTTTTAACTACTTAAAATAGGATGAGCCAGGTTAATCCACCTTTTTCATATTAAGTGCACCCACACTTATTATATATAATTTTGTTCAGAAGGAATAAGACTTTTATTTCACATGAAATATTTATATGAAACATTTTTATTTGAATAAAACCTAAAAAAGTGTGAGGAATTAAGAAATGTTATTTTTAAAATTCTTCATGCCATTTTAAGTGTGAATGTCATAACACTTAACTTTTACTGCAATAAAACACACACATTTTTATTCAGCAATGTCTCACGAATAAAACAGTACCTCCCATGTACAGGTTGTATGGGGTTTTGGAAACTTACAGAGTCAAATACAGGGCTTTCCCCTTTTCAATGTTTGCATATTGAAATTTGCCAGATTGGTTTGTTGGCCCTATGTTGCCTTTTGAGACCATATGGTAGCTCAGGAATGTGAATTACCCCATCATGGCATACCATTTTGGGCAATCCCCCTGCAGGCAGCTATTAGCCACCTACTGCAGCCATCTGATCATTGTGATGCCATGGTCCTGTAGGGCCAGAGAGTTGCTGCAGGGAGACTGCCTGGGCTCTAGGGGAGTCCCCCATGACCGGGATCGTCGTGGATCACTGGTCTAGATAAGTGCAGAGTGGTGCAGCGGGCAGGTGGGAGTATTAAGCCGCTCTGTGGCGTTTAGACCTGCCTCCTTAAGGACGCATAGTATGCCCATCGTCCTTAAGGGGTTAATATAAATTACCTGAATAGACATCCACAATACTAAGCATCTCTCTGGTGAATCTAGTCTTTTAGATAATAATGGTGCACATCCAATATTTACCCATGTATAGTATAACATAACATAATATGCCAAGGTTATATATCCTATAAAAAATTGCAACCAATTATTAAGTGAATAAGAAATGCTACTAAAAGTGAAGTATGCGATTACAGCAGTCCTCAAAAGCGTACACTGACACTTATATGAATTGTTATCAATCCACAAGATTAATATTTAAATCATTTTGTGGGGCGGAGCTTGACCATCGAGCTACACAGACGCCATTCAGACAAGCTTCCCTGTAAAGTTGCAGAACCCGAGGAAAATCTCATCACCCTAAGCCCATTCGGCATCCAAAAGCCACCAGCGGGACTCGCTACCTTCCCCTGAGGTGATCAATGCCATTCTTTGCGGCGTCCACCCAGCCAAAGTGGAGGCGGAAAACCGGGGCCTAGCCCACGCTGATACTCCCAGACCTGAAGAAAATATTCAGCGGCTACGAAGCGCGTGACAGAGCCTCAGCTCAGACCAACCTGCTCACACACCAGTCATGGGCCACCGTTCACAATGACCACAAACCGTACAACACTCAAGGGATATAGGGGCCATGCTCCAACGGCCTACTCCGACGAAATTCACCCACGCGGAAATCCCGTGCTCAGCAAATCACTCCCAACACACAGAACCATCGGAGACAGCAATAACCCCGGTAACCCACATGGAGCAGCAACCCTAACCTGAACCTCCAGCAGACATGACCCCAACATCCAGGCATGACCTGAAAATCTTACTATCTGACTTCCACAAAATTCTAGTGGCAGAATTGGCCCCCATCAAAACAGACATCACAGCCACCACAAACAGGGTGCAAGCATCCGAAAAACACATCACAGACATACAATCCAACCCGGCTGAGCTCCAAGACTCAGTGCAACAAGTCTGGGCACAACAAAGAGCCATGATGGCAAAGCAAACGGCCATGAAGAAACACCACTGGCGCACAAATATAGAAATAAGGGGCATCCCGGCTGCCATCTTACCAAATGAACTGTCGCACTACACAAGACGCCTACTGGCCACAATTCTACCCCATGCAACAGTCAAGAAGTCGATCACAGAGGAGATATATCGCCTACCTACATCAGCGAAGGCGCTCTCAAACGTGTCCCGCGATGTGATACTCAGGTGCCCAATGGTCCACGACAAAATACAGATCATGACCGCGTTAAAAGGTAAAACACCTCTGACCTTTGAGGGCGCTAGCCAGACTTTCTTCCAGGACCTTACAAAATCCACACTCACGTGGCGCAAAACCTTCAGTACCCTCACTAACGGACTTAGAGCGGCAGACATAACTTACAGATGGGGGGGTGAACAGATCCCTGGTGATACACCAAAACGAAACCCAACACATACTTACCTCAATGGAGGAGGCACCCACACTGTTGGAGACTCTGGGACTGGAGCTCCCGACCTCAAACCCACCCCAGAGATCCTCTACTGCTCACTGGGACCCGGGGCATACCACACCGTTTGCTCCGAGGAACCGGAGCCCCCGGACCCTGGAACCAAGTCAGCCTCAGGGGACTGGCTGACAATGAGGCGCAAGCACTGGCGTTAGAGACCCTTCCCCAGAACCTAACTTAGCCTTAACAAGTCTAAGGACTGCAATGTTTTATTCCCCACATTTGTTTCTCTTCCTCCTCAACCTTTTTGCTGAATTGGCTTATGTGATATATGATTTTACTCTAGTTTACTGTTTCTGTTAATGCTATTTTACTAGTTGGAGATTATCTCCTTAAGAACTCATGACGGACGTAACCTCGACACAGGCCGCAACTGTCTGAAACTACATGCTCAGTATAGCCCAACCCCACATGACATAACACTGGACACACATGTGAGGCCAACAAATCTGGAACAGGATCACCCAACAAACAATCAAACGATCGACAACTCTTACCACAACCCCTTTCCCCGCACAACTCCCTCGGTTAGGAATTTCCTTCACCCAAGGCATAGAACAAAATCCTGCAGGAGAACTGTGATTAAATACCCACACACCTCTGTAGTCACATAACAGAACTCAATCACCTCTATGCCCACGAGACACTCTCACGTCAAAAACACCCACATCCAAGTGTGCCATAACCACGGACGCATCACCACCTATAAAGCCACACAGCACGCGGAACAAGGAGACGAGGACTGGCTAGGCGACCCACACTCACGACTAATAAATGTTACATATAGCATGACCTGGATCCAAGTTTACAACATGTTCAAAATTAAAATTGGTGCAGACGCACAACATTATTTACTCATGCAATGTAATATATAGGAACTTTTATTACGCAATATACTATATATATATATATATATATATATATATACATATATATATATATATATATATATATATAAATCATTTTACCATAACATATCATAATCATAAAGTTGTATAGTGCATGAAAAGTGCTACTCAACCAGCACACATCAATACTTGCATAAGAATCCTATAGACAGGTTCAGCAAATACTGAACAGAAGGAGAAATAAAACAAAGATAAACTGGTTCAGCATTGCAAAGTTCCATAAATACAAGAAAAGCATTTAGTAAGTGAAAATTTACAAAGGTAAAGTAGAAAGAGTACCCTCGGGTTCGTCGATTCAGACTTCTGTATGTATGATGTCTGCCCCTGCTTCTACTACCAGAAGATCTCTAAGCTATGTCCTGCACTGCAGGGCTTAACTAAGGAGAACTAACAGAAGTTTCCTAAGCTAGAGTCTGAGGCTGAGAGTGGGGGCGGCACATGGCAGACCCCAGGCAAGGAGACATATCGTTCTAACTACCGTTTAATTACTTACAATATGAGGAGCCAGGTTAATTAATAACAAATTAATTGAACAAACAATTTAAAAATATAGTTAATACAAGCATTATACAAGTTGGGGTGGGTGGGGGGGGGGTAGTTTACTGAGAGCATTAACTGTTTTAGAAATAAATAAAGGTACTCTTGAGAGTTTGATATGATGTAGGTTTTTGTTAGTTCAAAGATTCTAAGTCTACTGATAGGGCTTTTAAAACCGTGTGTTTATGTTTCTTTCTTTCTTCCAAACTAGTATTTGTTATTAAACTATTACTCTTTGTATTGGTTTAATAACAAAACCTAGTTAGGAAAAATGTAGAAATACTTGTTAATTATGTAATTTACCTTTATCATTTTAAGACCAGTATTTTTATTGCATTTCTTTTTTCAAAAATGTTTCTTTGGGTTTTAAAATATATAACATATTAATTATCCTTTTTCATTAATACAAACTTATTATTTGTTACTTATTTTGCAAATAAACATATTTTCAGTATTTGGTAAATATATTTTAAAAAGACTACCAGATTATATGGTACATTTTGAAAAAGCACATTTTTTATGCACTGTAGGTTAGGTACTTTGGATACCAAGTGTAGTGTTTGCAATATAAAAGCTTTCTAATTCTCTGTACCCTTAGCTACAGAAACTACCATTGAACCATTAGGAGAACATTAGTATTTTAAAACACAGAAATGTTAGACATAACACATTTTAGCTGGGAAAGTACAAATATTGTACCGTCAAAATATGTTTGTAGTTGTACCTAGAGTTCATATAAGGTAAATTGCATCTGTAAAATCACTTTTATTGATTTTCTGCACGAACATTCCATACTCAATATATTTATTATTGCGGTATGTTAATGTAAAAATACTTTTTAATATTATGTATATTCATGAAAGTGAAACCAGTTTTTTTTTCATGCAGGTTCTGTCAGTCATAGCCAGGGGAGGTGTGGCTTGGGCTGCATAAACAGAAACAAAGTGATTTAACTCCTAAATGACAGTGAATTGAGCAGTGAACTTGCAGGGGACTGATCTATACACTAAAACTGCTTTATTTAGCTAAAGTAATTTTGGTGACTATAGTGTTCCTTTAACCCCTTAAGGACACAGCAATTTTTTTCCTTTTTTTGCAGTTTGTATTTAATCGCAATTTGCATGTCTCTCATTTATTGCACTTATTATATACCATTTTTAGAGGGCAAACGTGTCTTTAATTTGATGTCACATATACATTCTCATTACCAATAAAAAAAAAATTGCCAAAATATGGGAAATACATTTTTTCATTTTTTTTTTACATTAAAACTTTGCATAATATGTCCAGCTTATGCGGTCCTGATGAAAGTTCCTGTTAGGAACTGAAACTTTGACCTATTTAAAGATTAAGCAATAAAAGAAAAATTATGGAAGCCCTGGAGTGCTGGTATTTTTATTTGAACTATGCATGAAGTGTTACTGAGCACCCGGCTATTTATTTGTACGTAGGAGTGAAGAAGCTTTAATTTATATTTATATTTCCTAGATCCCAGCACTCAACATTTCCGGTATTTAAATTGCTCTGGTGCAAATCTCTAGCCCAATATATTTTCCTTGAAGAGAGCACTCTGGAGTCTTTGTAGAGTAAATGAATCGCGATTTTATTGCAGAAATCAAAAAGTGTCAACGTACGTTGCAGTCATAACAGACTTTTCTCAAAACAAATACTAAATGCCAAGACAACCGTTATATATGTGTAGTGAGTCTTCTAGTTGTCACCAACACCCTGGTTAACTCCAAAAAAAACGTGATAAACACAAAAGGCAAAAGAAATGATGTGGTGTGCTACAATTACATGTGTGAGGATCACCAATGAGATAATATGCATACACTGGTTATAGGTCTTCTGAAATATACTGGTAGTACTCCAGTTAGGAAATTATATTCCAGATTGTAATCACTTAAAACATAAACATAAAACAAAACATAGTGTAAAACTGATAGATAGAATGATAAAAGATAAGGTGGTTAATGCACTCACAAGTGGTCCGCCACTAACAGTGGTCAGAAAGGCACATCAATAGGTCAAAAGACCTGCCACAAAGGGACGCCAAGATGTTCTGAGTCAGCTCCTGACTGCACCAAGGTTCTGGATCCCAAGGGGAAATAAAGGAGTGAGTTCTGGATAAGCATGTCCCAAATAAATTGAAGAAAGAGTTATGAAGGCTCCGTATGTGTCCAACTAGTAGTCATCAACAACGTTGGTTAGCTGGAGTAACTAAGAGTCAATTTACCCGAATCTGGTGCAGTTGCAAAGAAAAGGAGGTAAATTATTTACAAGCCCACATTTTAAAAGAAAAGTTTGTGACAAAAGGTTATAATGATATAGATGATAACAAAATTATGACAATAGGGGGGAGATTTGTTAATGGGTAAGATAAAAAATAAAATAATAGACAATACATTTCAAGTTTCTTTTATCACCCAATATAATTCAGCAGCCCTTGACATTAAAAAAGACTTGAAAAAATTAAAATTGGCCTCTCTTATTAGAGGATGAGTTCCTTTGTTCCCATATCCCTCAGGAACCCTCTATTATTTTTAGGAGGTCCCAAAATGTAAAAAAACAGATTAGCATCAAGCACTTTTAGAGGGATGAAAGCAAGAATGCTTGAAATATGCGGTCTTGAAAAATGTGGGAAAAGAAAGTGACGTTCATTCTTCTCTTATAATGTTGTGTCATCTACAAGCACTCAAACTGGAGAAAGTTGTAAAATCAATAATGATATTAATGAGTTTACTACTTATGTTCTATACCTTCTAACTTGGAAGTGCGGTGTACAATATGTAGGGACAACAGGACGCAAATTAAAGGTCAGGTTTTTAGAGCATTTGGATAATATAAAACGCAAGTTTCACAAACACTCAATGCCTGAGCTGTTCAATGTTTGATTTGAAGAACTTTTCTATATATGAATTGAGAAGGTAACGTTGGATGAGAGAGAAGGTGATATTATGATGAAGCTAAGTAGGATAGAATATTATTGGATTCATAGATTACAAACAATGCACCCAAAGTAGGTTAAATATGGAATTAAACATGGTTTGTTTTATGTAAAAAAATGTAACATACTTTTTTGGTAATTTTTTCATCTTATATAATTTATTTATATTTTTCATTAGCATTTTTGTTTTTTGTCATTTTTTTAAATTCTTTTTTTTATTTTTACAAGACTCACAAGTACAAGAATTGCAAGCTTAGTTTTTTGTTAGTAACTATCGCACTTAATGTTCCTTATCCCTATTTCAGCTGGCTAACAGTTATGTAGCCCCCCTCCTTTTTTATTTTTGTATTACTTATTTGCAATTGATGTGAAAATTGTAAATACATTTGCAAGAAAAAGTATGTGAACCCTTTGGAATGATATGGATTTCTGCACAAATTGGTCATAAAATGTGATCTGATCATCATCTAAGTCACAACAATAGACAATCACAGTCTGCTTAAACTAATAACACACAAAGAATGAAATGTTGCCATGTTTTTATTGAACACACCATGTAAACATTCACAGTGCAGGTGGAAAAAGTATGTGAACCCCTAGACTAATGACATCTCCAAGAGCTAATTGGAGTGAGATGTCAGCCAACTGGAGTCCAATCAATGAGATGAGATTGGAGGTGTTGGTTACAGCTGCCCTGCCCTATAAAAACACACACCAGTTCTGGGTTTGCTTTTCACAAGAAGCATTGCCTGATGTGAATGATGCCTCGCACAAAAGAGCTCTCAGAAGACCTACGATTAAGAATTGTTGACTTGCATAAAGCTGGAAAGGGTTATAAAAGTATCTCCAAAGGCCTTGCTGTTCATCAGTCCACGGTAAGACAAATTGTCTATAAATGGAGAAAGTTCTCCCTAGGAATGGCCGTCCTGTAAAGATGACTGCAAGAGCACAGCGCAGAGGTGAGGTGAAGAAGAATCCTAGAGTGTCAGCTAAAGACTTACAAAAGTCACTGGCAAATGCTAACATCCCTGTTAGCAATCTACATTACGTAAAACACTAAACAAGAATGGATTTCATGGGAGGATACCACAGAGGAAGCCACTGCTGTCCAAACAAAACGTTGCTGCACGTTTACAGTTTGCACAAGAGCACCTGGATGTTCCACAGCAGTACTGGCAAAATATTCTGTGGACAGATGAAACCAAAGTTGAGTTGTTTGGAAGAAACACACAACACTATGTGTGGTGAAAAAAAGGCACAGCACACCAACATCAAAACCTCATCCCAACTGTGAAGTATGGTGGTGGGGCATCATGGTTTGGGGCTGCTTTGCTGCGTCAGGGCCTGGACGGATTGCTATCATCGAAGGAAAAATTAATTCCCAAGTTTATCAAGACATTTTGCAGGAGAACTTAAGGCCATCTGTCTACCAGCTGAAGCTCAACAGAAGATGGGTGTTGCAACAGGACAATGACCCAAAGCCTAGAAGTAAATCAACAACAGAATGGCTTAAACAGAAGAAAATACGCCTTCTGCAGTGGCCTAGTCAGAGTCATGACCTCAACCCGATTGAGATGCTGTGGTATGACCTCAAGAAAGCGATTCACACCAGACATCCCAAGAATATTGCTGAATTGAAACATTTCTGTAAAGAGGAATGGTCAAGAATTACTCCTGACCGTTGTGCACGTCTGATCTGCAACTATTATTGCTGCCAAAGGAGGTTCAACCAGTTATTAAATGCAAGGGTTCACATACTTTGTTCCACCTGCACTGTGAATGTTTACATGGTGTGTTCAATAAAAACATGGCAACATTTCATTCTTTGTGTTTTATTAGTTTAAGCAGACTGTGATTGTCTATTGTTGTGACTTAAATGATGATCAGATCACATTGTATGACCAATTTGTGCAGAAATCCATATCATTGCAAAGGGTTCACATACTTTTTCTTGCAACTGTATGTATAATCACTTACTGTAGCATTTATTTCCTCCCCTTGAGCAGTTGATTTTGCTAAATGGATATTATTAGGACTCATATCTTTTCAAATATAAAGAAACACAGTGAAACGCAAACATCTTATTTGGTTCCAGATTCGTAAAATGCATGACGTCAGATGCCTCACTCACGGCAATGGGAACAAGGATTGGGACGCGGAAGAGAGGAAATAGGAGCCGCAATGTTCCTTCATTGACTGATTTGTTAAGGACAGCATAGTGTTTCCTCTCATCGGTTGAAAACTTGCGTTTAGCACTTTAAAAGGGCATGAAGTAGTATGGTACTCCTTTTACCCTGAAGAAGTCAGCGCATTGCAGACAAAATGCGTCATAGGATTTTTATTTTGACTTTAAACTGTTTATATTGTGTTTTAGTTATATTGTGCACCTGAATTACTTGAAACAGATGGGAAAATCGTGGGATCAACTGCTTGTACCATACAGTTGTAATCAAAATTATTCATCCCCCATTATAATTTGCATTTTCGGTTGAATTTGGGGAAACCATTTTAAGTATTCGCTTCAATAGCTGTGTTGAGCTATTTTAATTGCTTTGTTGAGCTATTTCAATTGCTTTTGTTTGAGCTGTTCACTGCAAACAGCTGAAAGTTTGTAAATGTTTATAATAAACCTGATTTTCAATGGAGGTTGAATAATTTTGATTACAACTGTATATGGTGATAAGCTTTTTTCCATGCATCTTTGTAATTTATACACTATGTTCCATTTTGTTCTCCATTTTTGAGCATCTCTACGTTCCAAGAGGCAACAACATCCACTACCTGCAAATTTGGCAAAAGCACTTTGAATAACTTAATTTTGTGAGTGCATTCCAAAGACAGAATTATTTGGTGTTAAGATAGTATCACCCTCAGACTGAAAAAAGATTCAAGATACGAGTGGCGTATGACGTAAGACGTTGACGCCGATAGGCGGGGTCGGAACGTCTGTCCGAGGGGAGCAGCCGAAGCTGCAGAAGCCGTAGTGGAAGTGTACTGCTTCCTCTCTTCTGGTATCCCCCAGCCCACCTACCCTCTAAAACACGCCACGCTACACCGAAATAAATGCAGCAGAAGCGGATCCCTCTCTTTCCCCCTGGGTGCCCCAGTTTACCTACCCGCTACAATACAACAAGCTGGAGTCTTCCGGCGCCAAGGAGGACACTGTCGAGGTTGAAGGTTCAACCAAACATATGGCGGTAAAGGTATGATTGGAAAAGAGAAGGAGTATATAACAAAGGAAAACTAACAACGGAGTTAAGGTGGGGCTGGAGAGACAAAGGGAATAAATAAAGAGCTGAAAGAGTGGGAGAGAAGAGAGAGGGGAAGGTGAAAGCAGAGAGGCAAGGACAGAGTGAGAACCCAGAGAGAGCCCAGAGAGATCCTAGAAAGCAACATACTGAAGGATGTCCTAACCCCTTAAGGACGGAGCCAAATGTACACGTTGTGAACAAAACAAAATGTAAACAAAACCTGGCATTTGCGCTACGTCTGTCCAACCGTAATTCACCTCTTTCATAGTAAATGCACCCACCATTATTATATATCATTTTATTCAGGGGAAACAGGGATTTCATTTAATATCAAATATTTAGCTATTATATATCATTTTATTCAGGGGAAACAGGGATTTCATTTAATATCAAATATTTAGCTATGAAACATAATTTAATATTAAATAAATGGGAGAAAAGTTTTTTTATTTTTTTAGTTCTACATGACATTTTAACTGTCAATGTCATAATACTGTTTGCTTTTACTACAATAAAATACACATATTTGTATTCAGCAAAGTCTCACATGTAAGACAGTACCCCCTATGTAGAGGTTTTATGGCGTTTTGGGAAGTTACAGGGTCAAATATAACACGACACATTTGAAATTGAAATTCGCCAGATTGGTTACATTGCCTTTGAGACTGTATAGTAACCCTGGAATGAAATTTACACCCATAATGGCATACCATTTGCAATAGTAGACAACCCAAGGTATTGCAAATGGGGTATGTCCAGTCTTTTGTAGTAGCCATTTGGTCACAAACACTGGCCAAAGTTAGCGTTAGTATTTGTTTGTGTGTGAAAAATGCAAAAACCGCCAATTTTGGCCAGTGTTTGTGACTAAGTGACTACTAAAAAAGACTGGACATACCCCGTTTGCAATACCTTGGGTTGTCTACTACTGCAAATGGTATGCCATCATAGGGGTAATTTTCATTCTTGGGCTACCATAGGGTCTCAAAGTCAAAGTAACCAATCTTGTGAATTTTAATGTGAAAAAAATGAAACACAAGCCTTATATTTGACGCTGTAACTTTTCAAAACACCATAAAACCTGTACATGAGGGGTACTGTTGTACTCGGGAGACTTCGCTGAACACAAATATTTGTGTTTCAAAACAGTAAAAAGTATCGCAGCAATAATATCGTCCGTGTAAGTGCTGTTTGTGCGTGAAAAATGCAAAAAACTTCACTTTTACTGGCGATATCATCGTTGCAATATATTTTACTGTTTTGAAACACTAATATTTGTGTTCAGCGAAGTCTCCCGAGTAGAACGGTACCCCCCATGTACAGGTTCTATGGTGTCTTGGAAAGTTATAGGGTTAAATACAGTGCTAGCAAATTAAATTCCCTTTACTTTCAGCATGGGTTGTCAGGCAGGTCCCGCTAATTGTAATTAATTAAGATACCTAATTATGTAAAAAATATTACATAAATATATATGTAGAATTATTATATGTATATATATATATATACGTATGTGTATATATGTATGTATATATATATATATATATATATATATAATTTTTTAAAATATTTTTTATTTATATATAGGTATGTATATAGTGATATATACGTATATATTTATGTATATAGATATATATTATTTCTTTCTACGTGTATTTTGATATAAATATATATATATATATAATATCACAATACAGTTAGAACGAAATAACACACATCTATATATTTTGTAATTATTTATTTTTCATTTTTTTTATTAATTTTTTTACGTATTTACATTTTTTTATATTATATATTAATATATATATATATATAACAATAATTATATATATATTTAATCAGTATCAGTCTACGTGTAATTTGATATTAATATATATATATATATAATTATATATATATATATTAATAGTAAAATATACCTAGACAGTGTATGTGTGTGTATGTATATGTTTATATATATATATATATATATATATATATACTTAGATCATATATATATTTATGATATATATATATATATATATATATATATGATCTAAGTATATAATTTATTTTTTTTACATTTTTTAATTTTATTTTATTTTATTTCCGGCCAGCAGGGGGACTACCTGCCATTGCAGGCAATCCCCCTGCTGGCAATACAGCAGCCAGCTATACCGGCCATGTGATTGTGAGGTCCTTGCAAGGACCTCACTCTCACATGGCCGGGGGGGGCCTGCAGGACGGAGGATCCACCGCAGGGGGCTCCCTGGGAGTTCCCCTAACCACGATCGCCGGCGTGGGATCGCCGGCGACCGGGTAAGTAAGAAAAAAATGGAGGGCGTACTATTACGCCCGGCGGCGTTTAGAGACGCCTAAAATAGGGCGTAAGGGGTTAAAGGGGCAGATAAGGATATAATCCCTCAGGCAAGTCCTAAAACTGCATATTACACACTACATAAAATAAGGATTGATTTTGTTCCTGAGCTGGGTTCCTAGATATTGTTTATTTATTTTATTTTTTGCCTGATCCTATTGTCCACTACGGCACAATATAGTGCCCTCTTGTCTCTCTCCCCCTTCTTCCGGATTGATCTCCTGATTTCCGGATTGATCTCCTGAAAATAAGATTTCCCCCTAAAGGATAAAAGAAGGAAAGAAAAGGAAAGGGAAAGATAAAAAGAAAAAACAAAGAGGAGTACTGAAGAGCACTGAGGGGAGTAAGGGGGGGGAGGAAGAGAGAGCCAAGAAAAAGAAGAAAAACCGATATGGCATCTAAAAAAGCCCAGGAAGACCGGAGGAAAAAAGATAAATGAGATTTACCACCGGATAAAAGATTATCAGGATACTTTTCTCCACCCCAACACAAGACACAAATTACTCAAGAAAACACAGATGAAAAAGCCTACAAGAAGGAAGGATTCTCACACTAGTTTGTTTAAAGGAAGCCACAAGTACAATTTACTAATTAAGTAAATAATAGGGATAGATATTTTTTTTATTTTTTTTCTGTTTATTTTTAAGCGTACTTCACGGAACAAGCACTAGCGAAAATAAGTATATTAATAAGGTTATATAGCCACTAATGAAGGTTTTACACAAGTGTTTATAGAAATAATAGTATTTAATAGGACATCACTAGATTAATTCACCCCAAGCTGGTTTTGCACCCAATACATACAGGGAGGTAAACTGGAAGAGTGCCGAAGTAAACAGAACATAAGGTACAGAGTATTTCTATAAAAAAAAAATAAAAAAATTTCCTTCTCCTTTTTCTCCTTTTCCATTCTTTTCTCTCTCTTAATGAGAAATATAAAGGATATCAGAGAGAATAAGGGAAGAGAAGAAATGATGAAGGCCTATCCCCTTGGGCAGGGTTCTTGACCCCGGCTATGTGTCCTTGTTGAAACACAGGTACAGTTAGGAGGGTTTGTTTCAAACCAACTATCGAGAGAATGGCTCTAACCACCAAGGTCATCTTGTTGGGTGAGAGGCCATCCTGTATTTTCTGGCTTACAACCAGAATAGAAGAGTATGACTGTAATGTAAATGTCAATGTTGTGAAGTGTTTGTGCATGCCGATGGGAGCACCGGGAGATTTCTTTAAAGAACATGGTTAAAATGGTATCAGTAAACACTCAGGGCCTAAATTTACGAGCAAAAAAAACTCTGGTCTAAGATTTTTTTAAGAATCAAAATGTAGAGGTCAGGTTCTTACAAGAGACTCATTGGAGGTTGATAGACAATGTAAAATGGGGAGGGGCTAAATTTCCAAATGTATTTCATGCTTCTCTTAATGATCAGAAGAAAAGAGGGGTGGCTATTATTGTGGCAAGTTCCGTGAAATTTGAATTAATCTATCAATTTGCAGATACCGAAGCTAGATTTTTAATTGTTTGTAAACTAAACGAAATTAAATATACATTGGTTAACATATATCTGCCTAACACCCTCCCAGTGATTACTCTTAGAGACATACTAGAACAAGTTGAATCTATAAAAACTGGAGTGTGTATTATAGCAGGATATTTTAAATGCATTTTGGATCCAATCTTGGATAAGAAGTTTATTAATAATTTAAAAGCCAATGGTTCTGTAGTAAAAATGGCCAAATCCATAAACAAGTTACTGAATTAATTTGATATTTTTGATCTATGGAGATCTTCCTACCCGGAGAGACAGGATTATACTTTTTTTTCTAGAGTACACTACTCATACTCACATATTGATATGGTGTGGGGCAACGCAATAGCTTTAGAAAAGGTAAAGAAGATTGAAATCAGGGATAATACCTGGTCGGACCATAGCATTAATATCTGGACTATGAGAGATCAGTGGAATAATATAAACAAAGCTACATGGAGATTAAAAGATTATCTACTCCATAATAAATCAAATATAGATTCTCTTAGATCCTAGATAGAACGCTATTTTGAAATTAACTTTTCCAACGAAACCTCATATTCTAATAACTGGTGTTCTTTTAAAGCTACCATGAGACGCAACTTAATAAGCTTAGAAGCACACTTAAATAGGAACAAAAGTCTGGACTTATTCCTGCTTTATAATAATCTAGCTGAAAAAGTGAAAAAGAATAAGATGAATCCTTCTAGAGTTAATTTAGAAGCGAGTAAGATGATTAAAGACCAAATTAATCAAATCAACATAGAAGAGAATGTAAAAATTCTGGCAAAACTTAAGTTGAAAGAATACAGTATAGGGAACAGAGCAGACAAACTCCTAACTAAGAAGCTCAGAGATAAAAGGGTCTCAAGTAGAATAACAAAAATAAAGATGAATAGCAAGATCCATATTTCTCCCACGTCTATAGGGAAATGTTTTAATACATATTTTGGCGACTTATATTCCCTTTCAACAAAAGAAAAAGATATAGACAAATACCTAGAGGCTATTGACCTCCCGACAATATCAGACTCTCAAAGAACACTTCTTAATGCTCAGATAACGACCCAAGAGGTGGAGGAAGCTATTAAAAAATTGGAGAATAATAAAACTACGGGTCAATTAGCAAACTTATTTAACAATATAGTAGAAACTGGTCAATTCCCCAAAGAAATGCTAAGAGCAAATATAACACCAATTTTGAAGCAGAATAAAGACCCAAGTCAGGTGGAAAGTTATAGACCTATATCCCTCATAAATACTGATGTCAAGATCTTTGCTGCAATAATAGCAAATAGGATGAAAACCATACTACCTGATATAATAGACCTTTATCAAATAGGTTTTGTACCAGGTAGAATCTCCTCTGATAACACCAGATGTATTATTGACATCACAGACTTGGCTAATAGAACAAAAATAAACCTTTCTATAGTAACGGTGGACGCTGAGAAAGCATTTGATAGAGTGGATTGGGTATTTATGAGCAAAACCGTGAAAAAAATTGGATTTCAGGGTTGGATCCATCGAGCCATAATGTCTCTATATACTGGTCCTTCAGCGAGGACAGTGGGCGCTGACTGGTTCAATTTGTATAATGGAACAAGACAGGGCTGCCCTATTCTCTACATAATTACTATGGAAATCTTGGCTAATTGTGGCAAAACCGACCTCGCCACGTGTCCTTGGAGGGGGCTGCTTGCCCGCCTCTTGCCTTTGGACTATGGCCCTGCAGGTTAAACTGTTTATTTTCCCTGCAGAAAGGCTTATTCGTGTGATCTGAGTGCCATTCATCTAATAATGTGCAGTCAGATCCAAGCTATCTGGGGATATGTAGAAATGTGTGTTTTATGTACTAAATGTGTCAGTATGTAATTTTATGTCTTTTACTGTCTTTTTGTCTGCCATGTGGGTAATGGAGTTTGGCTCTGTCTTTGGAGATAATTAGATTCCTTCTCCAATTATCTCCAGGGCAGAAGGGAGGAAGCCAGGATGCATTGTGGGGATGTTTTACTTTTACTGTTTGAGCCAGGGGGAACAAAAGATACTTTTACTAACTTTTGAACCCCTGGTCTGATTCATGCCATTTTTAAATATGTTGTTCCCCTGAATGGATTGATTGTGAATATGTATTTTTATGCGAATGTGATGTATATTTTGGGAGTTATGAATGTTGTGTAAAAACTGTATTTTCCCTACCTATGATAATTGTATTTCCCTGTGTGTACAGATAATTAGTTTACAGGTAGAGGGGAGGGCTATGTGTGGGATGTAACTATTGTGTGATTGGTTAATGTACGTTACTGTGTGTGTCCCTCCCCTTCATGGGAGCACCTAATAAAAAGGGCTGCAAGCTAGCAGCCAGAGAGTTCTATTTTTACCCTCAACTTGAGTCCTGTCTCTTATTGGGGGAATCTGCTACAAGGGATTGCTATGCTAGGCATATTCCCTTGCTATAATCACTGAGCTCTTGTAAGAGCTTGTTCCTGCTTCGTTCTGAAGGGAGATAGCTGCAGCCTGCGGTGCTTATGGTGTCTGGTGGAGTGCTTGGAGTCCTCTGGAAGCGCTAGGAGCATCTTTCAACGGAGGTACCCAGTCGGGGTGCCAGGTGATCCGTTACACTAATAAAATAAGATCTAACCAACATATAAGAGGGATAACTATTAAACATAGAGAGTTGAAACTGAAACTGTACGCTGACTATCTAATTTTGACCCTTACCGATCCTATTAAATCCATCAAGGCTTTTATGGAGGTAGTAAAGGTATATAGCGAAATTTCTAACTATAAATTAAATGAAGGTAAAACAACCATATTAGATATTAATTTCCATACAGCCACCAGGACCCACCTACAAGATTTCTATAGCTTTAAATGGGCTAAAAATAGTATCCCATATCTAGGGATATTTTTGACAAGTAATCCCTCAGAATTAATGCAGATTAACTTTTTGAGCAACTTTAGGGACATATCCAAAGCGCTGAACAAATGGAAAAAAATAGAAATTTCTTGGTGGGGTAGAATGAATTTAATAAAGGCATATCTCTTCCCTAAGTGGGCATATATGTTCCGAATGCTTCCCATAAGAATACCTAGACCATGGCTCGACATGATTCAAAATTCGGTCACTAATTTTATTTGGAAAAACAAGAGACCTAGAATAAATAAAAAACTCCTGGCACAGAAAATTAATGAAGGAGTCTTGGGTTTTCCGACCATTAACGATATATATCTGGCAAACGAGTTCTTCCATATTTACCGAACCCAGTTGGAAAGTGTTAAGAATGAGGGGTGGTATATCCTAGAAAGGGAGATATGTCAAGTTCAAGATCTAAGTTCTTTACTCTGGTATAGTTCTGCTGATCCTAAAGTCCGACTTATAAGAAAATCTAATATATGTATAGATTCAATACTAGAAATTTGGCAGATAATAAAAGGGAAGTGCAAACCAAAATCCCCTTAACTCTTAAAATTGAATTAATACCATATTACATAACAGACCTTAACTTAAAGAGTTGGATCCTTAGTTGTATCGTCCAGACTGACCAGTTGTTTGTAAACGACAAAATCAAACCATTCCCACAACTGAAGCCGGAATTCCGGTTACCTAATAAGGAATTATTTACATATTTGAGATTAAAAAAATTCTTAAACCAAAAGATTGAGCATAATCCTCAAGTCGGGGCTAAGCTGATATGTTTAATATTAAATAATAAGACAGTAAATATAGTATCCGCTACAGCAATGAATGCTATCCTAAAACTGGATGCACCTCCTGTCATTATGTCTTTGCAAAAATGGGAGAAAGAATTAAAAATAAAAATTAATAAGGAAAATTGGTGTGCAGTTATACCCAGAACAGCTAAAAAATATTAATTGTTTGAATTTACTAGAAACATTATATAAAGTAATAAATAGATGGTATCTTGTCCCTACCAGACTAGCCAATATGTACAGCTCGACTTCACCACTATGTTGGAGATGTAAGCAACAGTTGGGGCTCTTTCATACACATTTGGTGGGAATGTGAGATTGTCAGAAACTTTTGGCAGGAAAGTTTTGTTACTCTTGATAAATTGATTTCTAAGCCTATTCCTAAATTTCCAGAAAATGCTATTTTACATTTAAATATTGATTCCTTATCTCAGAAGGATTCGATTATTTATATTCATTTTATGATAGCGGTAAAGATAAGAATAGCTAGGAATTGGAAAAATTCATTACCCTTTTCTTTAGACAAACTCCTATGGGAATGGAATCCCAACTAGACAATCTATATGGTAAAGATCTGAAAGCTAAAGATTATAGTACCATTTGGCTAGAAAAGTTATAAAGTGAATATGGGGATTATGGTTGTCCCTGAGAGAAAGAATGTCCAGGTCACACCTAAAGACTCAAGGGCGGAAAACTAGTATAAGACTCTAATGTGATCTTGGAATTCTGTGACCAATTTATAGAACTCCCCTCGCTCTCCATTTGGCATGAAAGTTGCTGTATTTGTATTTATATGTTGTGCTATGACTTTTTTTATGATTTTGATTAAATTCTGAACATCATGTTTTATGTAAGCAAGTTTCTATTTTGTATGAAAATAATAAAAATAATAAAAATTATTAAAAATAATTAAAAAAAGATAGTATCACCCTATGTGTATTTTTTTTTATACCTGTATATTAATTTGTTTTGTTAATGAGAGAGAAGAGTGATAATAACCTGCATATAATACCAAAGCTCCCTCCACTAAATAATAAAAATTACTCACTGGGCTAGATAAGACAGGAAAATACAGCATTGTAGCGAGCTTAATGCCCGCATATGGTAAACATAGTGAACATAATTTTTTTATAAAATAAAGATATTTACAAAGCCCTATAATCAATCTATGGAATACTAATGCAATGCTATCAGTGATATAGGAGAGGCCATTCACTCCTTCTGATTCCTGACTGTAAGACTATTATAAACCACTGAAACTTCCTTCAACACTTGCATGGAAGGAGAGAGGATCTGGTATTTTCAACATATTTGCAGATATTAAAGAAATACTGTAGTGTTAAGAATTACACTAATGCGTTCTTCAGCCCCTACAGCCCCCTCCCCCAACACTTTTTTTACTTTACTTTTTTACTGATTCCAGCAGGGTCATGCTCCGCCTCCTCCATCATACAAAGTGGGGACCTAATGCTCATGTGTGTGCATTATGCCTACCCATAGGAATGCATTTCCTCAATGCTATCCTATGGGGTTTTCTCTGACACTGGATATGCTCACGCTTTGTCCAGGGTCATTTCACAGAGTCAAACTATGTGAAACTCCAGGAAGCACCTCCAGAGGCAGTCTTAGTGCTGCAATGCAAATATTGCAGTTTCTCTAAAACTATAATGTTTTACATTGCAGCACTAACAGGTCCAGGTACACTGCACATAGCATGAAGTGGCCTGGGTGCCATAGAGTCCCGTGAAATGAGCAGTATTCCGCCTGACAGAGTAAATTCTTTGTTCTACAACCTACTAATCTTTCCTGGAGTATAAAAAACAAATTTGATCAGGGCATTATGAACTAGATTTTGATTTGCAGAGCAAATGGCTTCTACTAAATACAATGCAAATTCAACATTTGTGACTGATATTAGGTTGGGTTGAAAATAACAATCTGTTTTGAAAACATTTGCAACATATATAGTTAATATTCAGAGTACAGCTACACACATTAATTCCCTAAACTGTGTAGATGAGCATACTCTAGCACAGGCGTCTCGGCTGGAGTTTGGGGAAGCCTGCTCTAGCAACTCACTATTTAGAGGGGTCACTTAAGAGACTAATTACATAATTCTACAGACTGTTTTATTGATTTCATCTTCTGATTCCATTCTCCATACAACCAAACCCAGCAAACTGCAAACTTCATTTTGTTAAAAAATATTTTTTTGTCAATTTTCTGAAATCTCATTATATCAAGTTTCCTCTGGCATGTTGAATACACGTTAATATAAGTATTTAATGCTCTTTGATGACAATACTATAGTGATTTTTCCTATCTGATTAAAGAAGAGCAGTTTGAACTTCCCTAAGTCATAGAAGTCACAGTCTCACTGGCTGCCCTTAGAGACTTTAGCTTCCCTCAGCATGTCTAGACAATATTCATGATCCATCTGTCTGGCACAGCCCGGCGGATGGTAAACATGAACAATTCAAACAATTTTCCTCTATTCTGTCTTCCCTTGACTGTATGAAACAGTAACCCAATGCTACAAATTACTATCATTGCTATAACTCTCACAATGGAAGTGCCAGAGTCACATTAACGTCTCCCCTAGACTGCTAAATATTTAAAGCATGGGATACATATCACCAGAAGCAGGGCACTTGAAAACCAAGGAATAATCAAAATTGAAATCTAAGAGGTTTGCTTTTTTTTTTTATTATTTGCAACTCCACTGTCACAGCAGGAGGTAAATCTAACCAATTTCAATATTTTGCTATTTATGGAAACAAAAATAGAACTCCTCTTCCAGCTGTGACATTATCGATAGAGCCATAGAAATGAAAGAGTTATCATTCTTGATCAACTAAGCAGCTTTGTTTGTTTGTTTTTTAAATAAAGTTGGAATAGGTGTCAAAGGGATATTCACTGTTAAAACATACTAATGTTTCATATATACAAACATGTTAATGTTTTAGGAATACTGTCTACATACTTTCTATTTGTGGCACAACTAGCGATCAATCTTTACTGTGGATAAAATTAACATTTCTGCAGAAAAAAAAGTATATTATATATAAATAAAAGTACCGTTGTAATAATATAGGATTTACCCAACCCTAGCTCTAAAGGGGTTAAGGTGATGCATCATGGGATTTCATATTCATTGCTAATGGAGCAAAAGTGTCATAGGTAATGATACTTTTGCTCAGTCACCATCTACATGCCATATCAACAGTTTAATGCCTCTGAGTGGTGTCTGAAAAATCTCAAATGCCTGTATGTAACATTATATAACTATCTTTAAGTATGTCAAGAAAGTGCACTCTCTTATGCTTGGCACAGGATTTCCTGAGCTGGTACTCCTTTATTACATGGACTTCATAATCAGTGTAACCATAGTGGTATTAAAGGAGCTTGATGTTGCAATGATTCACATTTAACAAAATTACATTATTTTTAACGCTTACTCAATATATTTTTTTTCTAGGGAATTATTCTAATTGTGTTGTCACTGAGGATTGATATCACTAGGGAAAACATTTTGTGAATAAAGCCCTACATTCAGACCACACATCTAAGGACCAATTAGTTTATAGTAGACTTGTGTACCACAAATTTTCATTTCGTCTCCAAAAAATTAAATTCGGGCCGAATTTCATTTTTCTCCGTTTGAGCATTATTTTTCAGAAATAATTCAGCTATTGTTTTTATTTCTCAATTTTATTTGGAACTAATGAAATGCTGAGCCATGCTGTGAGACAGCAATTTATTGTGCATTTTTCTGCTGTTAAGCTTATTTTTGGTAGCCTTATGGACATCCGACATAAGTAAATAATAAGTTAAAAAAAAAACAAAAAAAAAAACTATTTACTATTTATTAGTAAATAAGGGAGGTTAAATCTTCTTTCCTGCCTCAACCCGTTATTCTGCAAATAGGGGCATGTCTACTACAAAGCTGAAAAGAGACATGTCCATCAAGTTCAGCCCACTTTGAAGTGCTTCCAATTTTACAACAAACTAAAAATAAAATCCACTTATAATGAAATCATATATATGCATAATATATGTATAATATATTATAAAATGCTTTAATTATTTTATAATATATTATACATAATATATATAACATGTATATATATATATATATAACATTTATATATATATATATATATATATATATATATTTTTTTTTTAATTTATTTATTTATTTTACTTTTTAGCAGCCTGGGGGACTGCCTGACTGCTCAGACAGTCTCCCTGCTGGCAAGTCCTAGAGTCCTATTGTGGCGATGTGATCATGGTGATCACATGGCCCTGGAGGGCCGGAGCTGCAGGAGAACTGCTGGGGTCTCCAGCAGTCCCCCCCGACCGTGATCGCCGTGGATCACTGGTCCAGGTAAGTCCAGGGCTCCTATTTGACGCGGACATACTAGGTCTGCAGTCCTTAATGACTGTTTTTTGTTAAGGAGATATACATAGAATGAAAATTCTATTCTTAATTTTTTAATTTTTTTTTTAACTATTTCTGAGAGCCTCGACCCTTCGAGGCACTCAGTACAAGCAGAGCATCGGAGGCCTGCTCTACACTTCCGGGCGCCACGTCCAGGGGGAGCAATCACTCGGGTTCCCGGCAGTGTGGGGGGGTATTACATGATGCCTCGATACTTCCAGCGCTCATTTTGGTACAGGGTATGCTAGCGGTCGTTATTTGGCTGATGTACCCTGTACGTCTGCGGTCACTAAGGGGTTAGGAAGATTGTTGCACCTTGATCTCCAATGGCCTTGCGGTCCTCATATACTTTATCTCTCCTCCCAAGTGTCACGGGCTTGGTATGCAGAGATTTTGTATGGACACAGTCACTGAATTTAAGGTCTTTATTATAAAGCAAATAAGTATAATTAAAAAAGACCCAATGTAAAACAGAAGCAAAAAATAAGACAATATCTTCATAGGAAATAAAAGTTCTTAACGTAAAATAGAGTCTTTTTACCAGTGCTTCAGCACTGGGCAAATTATGACAAGCTGGAAGTTGGAGCAGGATCGCAAGAGTTAAAAAAAAGACGAACAGGATTGCAGGGGCTAACCAAGACTGGAATAGGGTTGCAGGAGTTAACCAAGACTGGAATAGGGTTGCAGGGGTTAACCAAGACCTGAACAAGTTTGCAGGTGTTTAACCAGAGTACAGGCATTCAAAGGTTAATTCAGGAAATAAAGAGTATTACCAGAATTCAGGCAGACAAGAGTTGATTCAGGTAATTCAACAGGTGAAGGTGATCAAATGATTTTAGGCAGAATCTGGCTCTGTACTCTAGGGACACAATAAAACAACTAAGCATAGAACCTGAGGTGGTCTGTGCTTAAATAGGTGACAGTTAATAAGATCACTTCCACAGGGAGTTTTCTCAGGGCCTATATAATTAGAAGACTCCTCTTGGTAACTAAGTGTCCACACCTCCCTATGTGAGTGGGACGCTATGTCCATTTGTTCACTAAAAGTCACTGTTACCTAGACATGTGCAATTCCTTTCGGTCCGAATATGAAATAGCCGAAGTGCCGAATTACCAAAGTTACCGAGGTCCTGAAGTTCCGAAATAAATGAATTTCCGAAGTGCCGAAGTTCAGAAGTTGCCGAAGTTCCAAAGTGTCAAAGTGCCGAAGTTGGGGGCCCTAAATTAGAATAAGGGGGGGACCTAATGTCCTCCCCCCTGGCCCCCACCCCTGAGCGGTTGGTGGGGGCCCTAAATTAGAATGAGGGGGACCTAATGTCCTCCTCCCTGGCCCCCACCCATGAGCAGTGGGTGGGGCCCTAAATTAGAATGAGGGGGTGGAATTTAGGGCCCCCACCTGAGCGGTGGGTGGGGGCCCTAAAAACTAATTAAGGCGGACCTATTATTATTATTATTATTATTATTATTGCCATTTATATAGGGCCAACAGATTCCGTAGCGCTTTACAATATTATGAGAGGGGATTTATAAATAGGACAATTACAAATAAACTTACAGGAACAATAGGTTGAAGAGGACCCTGCTCAATTGAGCTTACATTCTATAGGAGGTGGGGTGTAAAACACAGTAGGACAGGAATTTGCAATCAATTAAGGTAGGCTGCCCTTTAGGAGAGGGCAAGAGACAGGTATGTGAGGTAGGGGTTAGTCTTGGAGGCCATAAGCTTTCCTAAAGAGATGGGTTTTAAGGCACTTCTTAAAAGCTGCAAGACTAGGGGAGAGTCTGATGGCGGGAGGCAGGCTATTCCATAGGAAGGGAGCCGCCCGCGAGAAGTCCTGCAAGCGCGAGTTGGCCGTACGGGTGCGGACAACGGACAGGAGGTGGTCACGGGCAGAGCGGAGAGACCGAGAAGGGACATACCTATGGATCTGTGAGGAGATATAAGAGGGGCTAGAGTTGTTCAGTGTTTTATAGGTGTGAGTTAGTGCCTTGAATTGACTCCTATAGCACACAGGAAGCCAATGTAAGGACTGGCAGAGGGGCGAGGTGTGAGAGAACCGGCTAGACAGGAAAATCAGTCTAGCAGCAGCGTTCATTACAGACTGTAGGGGTGCAGTACGGCTTTTGGGAAGACCAAGCAGGAGAGGGTTACAATAATCCATGCAGGAAATTACTAGAGCATGGACAAGCTCCTTGGTAGTATCTGGTGCAAGAAAGGGGCGGATGCGGGCTATGTTTTTAAGATGGAATCTACAGGATTTGGCAACATGCTGGATGTGAGGCTCAAAGGTGAGACCAGAGTCAAGTATGACGCCAAGACAGCGCGCTTGCAAGGATGGGCTGATGTTGGTACCACAAACTTGAAGGGAGAGCGAAAGAGGAGGATCAGTATTAGGAGGAAGAAAGACAAGGAGCTCAGTTTTTGAGAGATTGAGTTTCAGAAAGCGGGAGGACATCCATTCAGAGATGGAAGAAAGGCAAGCAGTGACACGTTGCAGGACAGCAGGGGAGAGGTCCGGGGAGGAGAGATATAGCTGGGTGTCATCAGCGTACAGGTGGTAGTGGAATCCAAATGAGATAATAAGTTTGCCAAGAGAGGCAGTATAAAGAGAAAATAGAAGGGGACCAAGGACAGAGCCTTGGGGGACTCCAACCGAGACAGGGCGAGGAGAGGAGGTATCATTAGAAAAAGAGACACTGAATGAGCGTTGGGAGAGATAAGAGGAAATCCATGAGAGGACAGAGTCACAGAGACCAAGCGATTGCAGAGTTTGAAGAAGGAGAGCATGATCAACGGTGTCAAAGGCCGCCGAGAGGTCAAGAAGAATTAGTATGGAGTAGTGGCCTTTGGATTTAGCTGCAATTAGGTCATTAGTAACTTTGATAAGGGCAGTCTCTGTAGAGTGGAGAGGGCGGAAGCCAGATTGAAGGGGGTCAAGGAGAGAGTTGGAATTGAGGAAATGAGACACACGGGTAAAGACAAGTCTTTCCAGAAGCTTTGAGGAAAAAAGGGAGCAGGGATATGGGACGGTAGTTAGAGGAGGTGGACGGGTCGAGGGATGTTTTTTTAAGTATAGGTACTACAGTGGCATGTTTAAGGTCAGCAGGGATGATGCCAGAAGAGAGCGAGCAGTTGAAGATGTGTTTTAGAGAAGGCACGAGACAAGTGGAGAGAGATCTGATAAGGTGAGATGGGCCTACTGGCCCCCACCCTTGAGCGGTGGGTGGGGGCCCTAAATTAGAATGAGGGGGGGACCTAATGTCCTCCCCCCTGGCCCACACCCCTGAGCGGTTGGTGGGGGCCCAATGTCCTCCCTCCCTGGCCCCCACCCCTGAGCGGTGGGTGGGGGCCCTAAATTAGAATGAGGGGGGACCTAATGTAAAAACTAATAAAGGGAAGCATAATGTCATCCTCCCCCCTGGGCCCCACCCCTGAGCGGTGGTTGGGGGCCCTAAATTAGAATGAGGGGGGGACCTAATGTCCTGCCCCTGGCCCCCACCCCTGAGCAGTGGGTGGGGGCCCTAAATACTATTTAGTAGGGGGGAACCTAATGTCCTCCCCCTGGCCCCCACCCCTGAGCAGTGGGTGGGGGCCCTAAAAACTAATTAGGGTGGGACCTAATGTCCTCCCTCCTGGCCCCCACCCCTGAGCGGTGAGTGGGGGCCCTAAATTAGAATGAGGGGGGGACCCCCTGGCCCCCCACCCCTGAGAGGCGGGTGGGGGCCCTAAATACTAATTAGGGGGGACCTAATGTCCTCCCTCCTGGCCCCCACCCCTGAGCGGCGGGTGGGGGACCTAAATTAGAATGAGGGGGGACCCTGAGTGGTGGGTGGGGGCCCTAAAAACTAATTGGCGGGACCTAATGTCCTCCCCCCTGTTCCCCACCCCTGAGCGGCGGGTGGGGCCCTAAATAAAAAATGAACCCCCCCTCCAGGTGACTAGGGTTCCCCAAACCCTAAGCCATCCAATCAGAGTGCTCTGACAGGTAAATGAAGAGACTGACAGGTAGTTTCTACATTTAATACATACAATAGGTGGAACACACATCTGACGATTCTAAAAAAAGAAACAGAATATCATAGTATAGTACTGTAAAATAAAAATATGATAAATGGCAATAGAGCAATGTTACTCACAAGCCCAGAGCCAGTATAACATATGGCTCGTATGTGAAGCGCAGTGGGACTCTTAATCGGATGTCCCCTTCCTTCTTCCTAATCTTTCTTGGGTAGTTGGAGGTTGCAGAAGAAGATTGCAGTATTCCAATATATTTTCCCAACAAGAAGGAAACTTTATTGATAAAAGAAAATGTTGTATCAAATAAAATGGAAAAAATTCCAATTAAGGTACAAAAATAAAAAAGTCTATAATAGACTTTGTATGTCCAAATAAGTGTCCAAATTATAGACTGTATATATACAAAACGCGTTTCGCCCTATGGTGGGGGCTTCCTCAGTTGGTATCAGTCGATATTCTTAGTGGGGGCTTCTTTGGCATCTTTATATAGGATGTTTCTCTTTCGCTTCCTGGTTTGTCGGCTGTTTCGTGTGTGGAACGCATCCTGCGTTCCACCGCCGGCTTCGTGTGCGTCACTTCCGGTTCCTGTCTGTAGGGCACACAGAGAACGTCACTGGAACGCATAGTTCCTGATCCATGCGTTCCACTGCAGATATACCTAACGTAAACTGTCCTCAGTACAATCATAGAGTTCATATAGGTGTATTACACATCCCACATAGCCTGGGTAACATTAGAGCAATACATGCATCAAATCCCAAAATATATTATATACAGAATAAAAGTCCAAAGTGTGCACAATCTTTAGTATGGTCTTAAAACCTAAATAGGTGTGGTCTACATTTACCTGTCACAGCACTCTGATTGGTTGGTTTGAAATCCACCAATCAGAGTGCTCTGTGTCATTTTACACAGCGTGGGAAAGTTCTTTGGAATTTTCCCACGCTGTGTAATTTGACTCATAACACTCTGATTGGTTACTTAATTACACCTGTCAGTCTCTTCATTTGCCTGTCAGAGCACTCTGATTGGATGGCTTAAACACACCAATCAGAGTGCTCTGAGCCTAACTGCAGAGCTGTTGGTTATTATGGATTTTTACTTGGCCTTTTTTGGGGCTGAAAAAAGAAGATTTTAGAAGAAAGAAAACATCAAATGGTAAGTTTTATTTTAGCTAATGATCCCCCCTCACTATTTTTAGGGTGAGGGGGGTAGGTAGGGGTTCATTTTTTGGGGGAGGGGAGTGACTAGGGGTTTGGGGACCCCTAGTCACCTGGGGAGGGGGGGTTATTTTTTTATTTAGGGCCCCCACCCGCCGCCCCCCTTAATAGAAGGCATCAGAGCCTCTACACTTGCAAATACTTATTAACCAATACTTAATTTTTTGGTAGAATACAAAAAGCACTCTCATCTGCTGCTTCCGGCAATACCCACAACCTCAAATTGTTGTGGTGGGATCTGTTGGAGAGATCCACTATCAATATCTCAATCGATGTTAATTGACTCTGCATGATATTGACTATCTACCATCTAGTTGTGGGCTATCACCACCACTACCAACTGGCACTTGAGATCTTGACCTCTTCCGAGCTTTTCTCTATTTCTTGAGCCAGGTAGGCTCTGTCAGCTCTCATTTAATGCAGAATACTGGTGGTGTTGTCCAACCAAGAGACTGATGAGTCTGGGGCTGCATGCTCGTAATTGCCTAGGAGGTTAACAGGACCCAAGAAGGTGCCATCCTGAGATTCTGTCTATGTTCGACAGGTTGACAAAAAAGGTGAGGCTACCTTAATTTTTTTTTTTTATGGACGCGATGACGTGAACGCAACAAGCGCACGCATTGGGAGGCGGGGCTAAAGTGGGACGAAAAGGATCGACAGCTGACTGTTCTCTGACGGAGCTCTGCTGAATATACTGCCACGAGGAGATGGCGTTCTAATGAGGAGGGAGCTAAAGGAGAAAATCGGATAGAACACAGCTTACAAGCCTCAAAAATATGCTGCATTGGATTTAAAACAAAGAAGTAAAAGTTGTTACAGAACACTCCTGAGTTTTCCCTCGATACAATCTATTCAAAAGCAAGTACATATTTAGTGGGTGATTGGCGGAAATGTATATATATGTGGAATTTCAGCTATCATTGGTATGGAAAATAATTTTTTGTAAAGTGCTAAAATCGTTAAAGAAGAAAGACTATATCTAGAACCTATTCAAGAAAAAGGGTAAAGTGGAATAATTTGTATCCTAAAGCCAGATTAAAGATATTCTGATATATCTGATAAAATTGCAAACAAAAGTTCAGAGAAGGTTGCAATAATCAGAGAAATAGTGTTATACAAGAATTATATTAAAACGGTAAAAGCAAAACGCTATCTCCAAAACCACTACAGAAATGAGTAAATTTGGATAAACTGAATAAAAGCACATAACCAACAGGTGCTGTTAATCCAAGCAAAAGGAAAAGAAAAAAAGGGAAAAGGAAAAAACAAAACAAAACCCTGATATTTAAGCATTAAAGAGAAACCGCTGAAGCCGAAAATCTCTATTTAAAATCAAATTAGAGGTATTAGAAGAGAGAAGGAAAGACAACTTAAAAGTAAAGGGGTAGCTGATTCAAGTTGTGGAACAATATGGCCACAGCTAAGATGGCAAAAAAAAAAAAAGATACTAAAGAGTTAAAAAAAGATGTCAATCAAGGCAAAGGAGTAGCAGATTTTTTTTCTCCTAATTCAAAAAAATTGGATGAACATAATTTACTGGTAGAAGAATCTATAAAGGAAGACAGGAGACTGTCATCGAATTACTTGCAAGAATTTATAAAAAATAGTTTGGAAAACCAAACAGCAGAGTTTAAAAAGGAAATTAATAATAGCACCTACCAACTGAAAACTCATATTGAAGAAATAGGCGAAAAACTATCCAAAATGGAAGAAAAATGGGAATTAATGGAATTTCAACATAAAATACTTATAGAAGCACAAGAAAAAAACAGTAATGAAGTAAAAACTCTTGAACAGAGAATAAATGGATTGGAGGATAAACAAAGAATTAAAAACATCAGAGTCAAAAATATTCCAGAAAGTATCACACAGGAGAACATAACTGAGTATGCACTTGAATTTTTGACAGCTCTGGATGTTAAAATATTGAATAAGGAATATGTTATAGAAAATATATATCGGGTGTGATATTTTACTCCTTGCACGTGAAACAACAAGCAATGCAAGCTAGCAGAATAAAGAGAATTGAAGAAGGAAGATTCAAAGATTTGATAGTCTATCAAGATATCTCTTCATATACAAGATCAAGGAGAAGATTATTTTTCTCTTCTTTGGCTCCGCTCAAACAACAAAATATAAGATATAGGTGGGGCCCTAACGGAACAGTTATATTACTCTGGAAAGACAAAAAAGCAGTATTTCCTGAGCCAAAAGATCTCGAAAAATGGACTAAAGAGCAACTTATTTAACGCTATTGAGAAGTAGAACCATGAGCTGATTTATATATAAATATCGAAGAAGAGCAGAGAATGTATGAAGAAGAAATATAGAAGATTATGAGGACTTTTTTTTCTTCGCTTGAATAACTAACACCAAAGTGATCTATATAATTTATCAAAATAAAAGTTTGGTAATTATTATATAATGTAAGAAAGGAAATGTACAATAATCACGATTAAAGAAATATAATAACACAGGTGCACAATATTTTATTATAGATAAGATTGAGCATAGGATAATAAGGATTATATGAAATCACGAAAAAGAGTCACTATTTGAATAATAATGGTTTATTCACTGACAATAACGATTTAAAGAATTGGGAATAGATAGGAAATAGCGTGAGGAAAGGTAAAACCGGGCCTTTGGCCCCTTGAAATTTATATTATGGTTGTGGTGCATTATATTTTTGGGTATATCTATATTTTTTATTCATATCTCTCATCTGATAAAGAGGAAAGAGCCATGTTTAACTTTTGATATATTAATGTTTCTGTCAGTCCTGATCTTACCATATAAGTCCCGCTTGGAGATCCTTAATGAGATCTCATTTAGTAACATTATGTGAAATAATGTTAAGAGTCACATCAACGGAGGAATGTTTTCTCTTGTAGGAGTGGATAAGAATGGATGGAAATACCCCTATTATTATAGGAATTTCAGTTGTTGGATGAATGTTGTATGGTTGTACTCTGTGAAGGGGGAGGGAACAGGGAGGGAAGGGAGAAGGAAATAGGGAATCACTCTGAAATGCATATCCATGAATATTCAGGGATTAAATACCCTTTACAAAAGAAAACTCTTACAAGAATTACTTAAAAAAGAAAAGATAGAAATAGCTATGATTCAGGAGATGCATTGGAAAAGGGAGGATAAAATAAGATGGAGATATGAACAATATGCAGAGGTTATACATGCATCTTTGGAATGAGAAAAAAAGAGAGGAGTAGCTATTATTTTTTTCTAAAAAGATTAAAAAAGAAATTATACACTTAGAATTGGATGAGGAAGGTAGATATCTAATTTTAGTGTGTAAAATAGAATCAACAATATATAATATTGTAAATGTATATCTGCCTACAAAATACCTTATAAATAAATAATGGATAAGGTTGACAAAGTAAAAATGGGGATTCTAATAATTACAGGGGATTTTAATTGTGTCCCAGATAATTCAGTAGACAAAAAAAAAAAATAAGGATAATGAAAAAATAAATAGACAAATAAAGAAACAATCAAAATTTCTGGGAAATATTATGAGAGAGAGTGGTCTTATGGATATCTGGTGTGTTTTCTATCCCATGGAAAGAGAATATACTCATCTTTCTAGAATTCATCAGTCTCTTTCCAGAATAGATCTGGTCTTAGGAGAGAATTCTTTAGTGGAACAGATCAAAAAAATAGAAATAGTTGAAAATCCATGGGCGGATCATAGTTAGCCTAAAGGATAAAACAATAAAATAAACCCTTCATTACCTGGCGATTGGATGACAATATTATCTTAAAGAGTGAACATCAAAATCAAATAGGAAAACTTATTGAGTTATATTTCAGGGAAAACATAACGGAAGGTATGTCATATTCAGTGATCTGGTGTGCCTTCAAAGCTGTTGTAAGAGGCTATTTGATAAAACTCAAAAGTAGACTAAATAGGTAAAGGGGTGCAACTAGTGAAGAACTTTATATTCAATACTATAGAATCTCTAAAAATATGAAAAACCTCCTTACTAATGAAATAATAATACAATTAAAAGATATCAAAGAAAAAATAAACAAAATAGAAATAGAAAGAATTTACAGAAAGCTAGAAAAAATGAAAGTAAATTATTATCATGATAATAACAAAATTACAAAGTGGACGACTAATAAGTTGAAGAAAAAAAAAACGGCTAAATAGGCCCTTAACAAGCATTAAAAAAAGATCAGACTGAGTATAAGAACCCTGAAGACATAGCAAGAATCTTTAAGAACTACTACGAAGATTTATATAATATTCCTAAATCATTAGGGGAAAAACAAAAATAATTATTTGGAAGATATTACTTTACCAGAAATTCCCAAACAGCTTAATGATAAGTTAAATATGCCTCTTACGAGAATAGAATTTAATACAGCTATTGTAAGATAAGAAAAATATAAAACTCCAGGCCCAGATGGGTTGACAAACCATTTTTATAAAACATATAGTAATTTAATATGTGAACATCTAATTAATGTCTATAACGAGATAGTTGAGAAAGGATCTGGACCCAAAGTTATGCTTTATGCAAATATAATCCCTATCATTAAAAAAGATAAGGACCCCAATGAATTGAAAAACTATCGCCCGATATCTTTAATGTAGATTCTAAATTGTTTTCACCCATTTTGGCTGAAAGAATTAAATCTATTTTGCCTATTCTTATACATGAAGACCAAATCGGCTTTGTTCCCTCCAGACAGGCAAATGCTAATTCCAGGAGATTGATAGACATATTGGATTGGGGGGATAGAACGAGTACGCCTCTCCTGACCCTGTCATTGGACGCAGAGAAGGCCTTTGACATGGTCGGGTGGAGATATATGTTTAAGGTCTTGGAAGCCATGGGTTTCTGTGGATGGATGAGGGCCGCAATTAAATCTATATATCAAGACCCCATGGCCAGAGTAGTTGGCACAGATTTATGTTCCGATATTCTTCTTCTTATATTCTTTTATATACATTTCTTTCCTGAGCACATACATGCCAATATATCTATGGAGATTTTAACCCAGACAGAGGATTTGGAATTCCTATTTTGAAAAGGAAAATATTCAAGGCTTGCAAACTTCAGCAAAAGTGTGAGTGGCCATTTGTGAATATAACTTCTACAATTTGTCATCATACACAGTTATACGCTATGTTGTTTTATTTATGATTGGTTCAGCAGATCATCCCCTTTTTTTGCTTGTGTTGTGTGGAAGACAAGAGGAAGTCTTTTGGGATACTATTGGAAATCTTATCCTATACAGGAAAGTTCCTTTCTGTTGATATAAATTAAGTACTTATTACACTGTGGTGGGTGTTCACACACATTGTTTCTTTCTGTACTTATGTTCCGATTGGTTTGAGCTAAACAATGGCACCCGTCAGGAATGCCCGCTCTCGACAATAATATATATTATCTCCATGGAACCCTTTGCAGCCAGAATTAGATCTAACCGGAACATCAAAGGGATTCCTGTAGCATTAGGAGATCTAAAGGTGTGTTTGTATGCAGATGATACAATAATTACGTTGACGGATCCCTATGCCTCTATTTCCATGGTGGAGATAAATCATTATAGTGAAGTGTCGAATTATAAGATGAACATACAGTATATACTCGAGTATAAGTCTAGTTTTTAAGCACATTTTTTGAGCTTAAAAACACCCACTCGACTTATACTCGAGTCACTGTCTGTTTTATGGCAACTTAGAGAGCCGCGGCCGTCAGAGCCGTGGCAACGATCCGCGCAGCAACCAGACCGCGAGACTTACAGTGTTGCTGACCGGAACGGAGGAGAAGGGAGCTGACAGGAGCTGCAGGAAAGGTAAGTAAATGCTTCCTGCCGGTCCCCCCACTTCACAGCCCATGCCACTGGACCACCAGGGATTAAGATAGCCCCCCTCCCTGACCGGTTAACAAGCAGGGAGGGGGGACAATTTTTTTTTAAACTAAGTAAAAAAATATTAAAATTAAAATAATAAAAATGCCCTCCCCCCACCCAGTTCACACACACTACACAAACACACACTCTTCATTATATACACACTCTGCATTATATACACAGAGTCTGTGTATATAATGCAGAGTATGTGTTTGTATGAGTGTGTGTGTATATAATTATAAAAATCACAGAATTTCATAGCCCCAAGTTTTACCCTCGACTTATCCACGAGGCATAGCATATTTCACAATTGTTGGTTACAAAACTGCACTCGACTTATACATGAGATCGACTTATACACGAGTATATACGGTAGATAAATCAATAGCAATGTTTTCAAAATGTGATTCTGATGTTAAGAGACAAATATTAGAAAAGTACAGCTTTAAGGAGGCTAGGAGAAGCTTTGAGTATTTAGGAGTTATACGGTCAGACAACTTAAACACCATTGTTGAAAAGAATGTCTTTAAACTGATTAAAGTAACAAATCTGGCACTGAAAAAATGGAACAGTACATTTTTGAGTTGGGCTGGAAGAATAAATATAATAAACATGTATATTCTTCCAAACTGGACGTATTTTTAAAAAATGGTCCCTTTAAAGGTACCAGATAGTTGGTTAGAATTAATTCAGAGAACGTTTGGGAACTTTGTATGGAAAGGAAAAAGATCTCGCATTAATTTAGTCCAGCTGACGAGGGCCCCTAGGCAAGGCGGTATGAATTTTCCCAATATCAGAAAGCACTATGAAGCCAGCATGATCCATCATATACAAATTTTAATGAAAAAAGAAGCAATAAATACAGGATGGTATAAACTTGAGACTACATCATTGACTAAGCAGAAACTAAATTGTTATGGCATGAAAAAGGAAATTTAATTCTAAAAGAAATTCAAAATAAAATAATTTGCCAAACTCTTCCGACATGGTTTAAACTGAGGAAGCAAATGAATCATAGGGGCAAGATATATGATTTCATGGAGATAGAGATTTTATAATCCATTATAGAAAATATAAATCTAGATCAATGGAAAGAAAATAATTTTGGAGAGATCGGAAGCATTATGGAGGTTCAGTTAAATCATTCGCCACTTTAAGGCTAGAATATGAACTACCTGTTTGAGAAACATTCAATTATATAAGGGTGAAATCTTTTCTTTCTAAGAATTTTGTGGAGGGGAAGAACAGAGGATCTTTTTGCATCAAACAAATATTTGCTCATGTAAATTCTAGAAAACTATTATCAAAATGTTATATGTTGTCTCGATTAATTCCATATAATATTAATATAAATGCTTTGAACAAAATGTTATATGTTATCAAAATGTTATATGTTGTCTCGATTAATTCCATATAATATTAATATAGTGTAATCTGTCCATAGAAGTGGATAATTGGGGAATCTGTGTAATCTGTCCATAGAAGTGGATAATTGGGGAAAAGCTCTACAAAAACTAAAGAAAAATGTTCATAATATTGTTTTGATTGAAACTTTTTATAAAGTTACCAACAGATGGTATTTAGGACCTACTAGACTAAATAAAATAGATACTAATATCTCAAATATATGTTGGAGATGTTCAAGTGCAGTTGGGAGTTATTTACCGTATTTTTCGCTCCATAAGACGCACTTTTTTTCCCCTCAAAAGTGAGGGGAAATGTCTGTGCGTCTTATGGAGCGAATGTGAAGAATTACTTACCTGTCTTGGAGCGTGGGCCGGCTTCACAGCGCGCTCCGCGGTCCAGGAACTTTTATTTCAGGTTCCGGTTTCCAGCGGGACTGAAAGGAAGTGTGCACACTGAGTGTGCACACTTCCTTTCAGTCCCGCCGGAAACCGGAACCTGAAATATTAGTTCCTGGACCGCGGAGCGCGCTGTGAAGCCGGCCCACGCTCCAAGACAGGCAAGTAATTATTGGACAAGGGGAGGGGAGGAGACACTATGGGACAAGGGGAGGGGAGGAGACACTATGGGACAAGGGGAGGGGAGGAGACACTATGGGACAAGGGGAGGGGAGGAGACACTATGGGACAAGGGGAGGGGAGGAGACACTATGGGACAAGGGGAGGGGAGGAGACACTATGGGACAAGGGGAGGGGGACACTATGGGAGAAAGGGAGGGGAGACACTATGGGACAAGGGGAGGGGGGACACTATGGGACAAGGGGAGGGGGAGACACTATGGGACAAGGGCAGGGGGGGACACTATGGGAGGGAAAGTGCACTATGGGACAATGGGAGGGGGGGACACTATGGGATCAGAGGGGAGGGGGGACACTATGGGACACACACTATGGGACAAGGGCAGGGGGGACACTATGGGAGGGGAGGGAAAGTGCACTATGGGACAATGGGAGGGGGGGACACTATGGGATCAGAACACTAATGGACAAGGGGAGGAGGGGTTAAGAACACTATGGGACAGGGTAGGAGGGGTTAACAATCACTATGGGACAGGGTAGGAGGGGTTAACAATCACTATGGGACAGAGGAAAGGGGGGTTAACAATCACTATGGGACAGAGGAAAGGGGGGTCAAAGATCATTATGGGACAGGGGAGAAAAAAAAATATTCTGAACAAACTGTCCCATGGTAAGAAACACTATGGAACAGTTTGTTCAGAATATTTTTTTTTCTGGGTTTCCTCCTCTAAAAACTAGGTGCGTCTTATGGTGAGGTGCGTCTTATGGAGCGAAAAATACGGTACATATCTGGTGGAACTGTCCAAAAATTAAACAAATTTGGGATC
>OW240915.1:230885249-230903268 GCA_933207985.1 Pelobates cultripes
AAGTTTACCATACCTTAGTTAAACAAGAAGGGATTAGGATTGATAAAAATCCAGTCACTGCAATTCTTCACTTGGGTTAACTGCTATACATTTTTATTAGGTTACCCATAGTTTTTTAGCTTTGAAGATTATTACAGCAAGAGAATGGATCTAAATTTATCGAATTTTATCACTGGGTAAACCAACTAATATTCCAATTGAAAATGAAGAATGGTAAAAGAAGTTATATTGTATCAGATTATTTACTCTTTCTTTTCTCTCTGCTTGGGCCCTACTTTGCAGTATTGTATTTGTCAGGATGTTTGATTGAATGACTCAGTTTATACTATGGATGGTTTTATATAATGTTTATGTAATGTATGATCTGTTATTGTACTGAAAAACAAAAAGAATATTTTAAAATATATATATATATATATATATATATATATATTTATTTTTTTTAATTTTTTTTTTAGTTTGTTTCTGCTGTTCATTGTCAAGTAAGTGACTCCCCAAGGTAAGGTACAACTGTGTTACAGCAATTGGAAAAGGCTATTTACTTAATGTCGAACATGCAGCACTATGTTCAGTTATAGAACTCAGTTTAACTGAATAGTGTGTATATTTTTTTTTAGGTAATTTGTTGGTGTGAGCTTTGCCTTTTACCTCCTTCCTGCTTTCTTTTTTTCCAAATTCACTCTTAATCTGCGCTCCTTATATCTAGACTATATATTTGATAATCATTTTATTTTCTGTAATCAAACTAGTCTCTAGGGACCAGAAATTCCTCTAAAACAGAAGGTTGGCATTTAACAACAAATGGTTTGAACAACAAATAGTTTGCATTTAACAACTGCAATATTTATTAATTTGATGTAAATACAGTTGTTTTTGCTTGTTTTTAAATCCTTAATTACGATAGGGAACAAAGTGCCTTTTAAACACAAAATCTAAAAAAGAAAAAAAAAAGGAAACCATACAGCGAGTGACATTAAAGCGTATTTATGACTTATCAATTTAGCAATTTTTTTGTCTCAATATTGGCATTCGATGGTTAAGATCTATATCCCATTGTAAAGCGCTGCGGAATTTGATGGCGCTATATAAATAACATAATAATAATATCCAGTAACATGCAATTAATGGTCACTCTAAGCACCATAACAGCTTTAGATCATTGCAAATCTTTTGGTGCAGAGTACACTACACTATTTTCATCTGTTAAGTGGCTTATAACTGCAGCAGTTTGCAGAAAAAGTCAACAGTTATGAGCCTGTATTTTACTAACAAAATTGCTATGAAAGTCCAGGAAAGTGAGGATAAAAAGAATCATTATCTGGGGGAGGCACTCAGGAGCAATGGCAAGAAATAATTCATCCAGGTGACACTGTATCTCAAGTGAAAATAAATTGTAATATTACGTGTGATACACAGTAAATAGATATACCTTACATATACTCAATGCCTTAGTGTTAAGTATAAATGTAAAGATTTGGACAATAAATAGGCAGGAAACAATTCAACTAAGCAACTTTAATTTGAGGATTCCTATTATTTTGGTCTATTGTATGATATTTTTATTAAGACTTGGTCGTCATTGATTTTGTAATAAAGAGGGGCTTTATTTTTAAAGGAATTATTTCCTAAGATTTTGCCCAGTGAACTCCATAGATATTGGATATAGGTCAGGTTCACATTAATATATTTCTAATGCAATAGCACAAATATCTGTAGAAATTAAGGAGTACCACTTACGATACACCTTCAGATATCGGACACTGTCTATTGTGCCATATTAACAGGTGTAAGTACCAAAAAAATTTAAATAAAAAAAATCATCATCTCAATTAAAGTGGCACATAACACCATCCTCAATTATGTCTGTACCTGAACTGATGATTATTTTAAAACTAAATAGGTCACTTTTTAGAAAGGTGCAGCAAATTGCCCATTTATAAACCACTCCTTAGAAACAGAGTTCTTGGTACTCCCTGTACCATATTCAGGGATGCAAAGCTGTATTCCATATTTGCATCATTGATTATGGTGACATTCGGCTACAACTAACTCAAAGGATGAAATGCATTTTTAATCACCATTACTTTGAAAATAAGCACAAAATTACTGTAAATGTAAATTTGGCATGTCATACAACAATCACAAAATATGTATATAAAAAGAAAACTATTGCTATTCTGTGAATTTGGGTTAAAAGTTTTCATAGACTTTGTTTTTTTTATAATTAGTTTGTTCACCTCTTTATACAACCTCTCAGTGTACTATATCTCATAATACTTAATAGGTCCGTAAACACAGTACATGGAAACAGTCTACCAGACAAACATTTCTGCAACATCACATTGTCCCAGCTTAGCATGTCTACTAATGGAAGTGTAGCATAACTATTTCTACAATCCGTTCTAATTCAAATTTAAAAACTGCTCAATTTAATATTATATGTTACATGAGCTCTGAAAGGGATGCATTCCAAATATTTCTGCAATCCCTCTGGATATTTGCAAATATAACTTATTGTTTAAATATATTGATTAGAAGTCAAAATGAAACATATTGGTCAATTGCATGCATATAGAGAACAGACTGGCACAATGATGCTAAAAAAGACACCATAAACACCCATATGCCCTCTCCAAGACCACGCTCCTAGAAATGCAATAAATAAAATTCAATAAAAAGTATAAATAAAATAGTATGCATAAAATTATATGAAGGATCCTCATAAGCCCCCCAAAAAGAAACTGTTGCTGCTTTAAAGAAGAAATGTCCTGGTTGTATTTTTATATCACTGCTTAATTGATATGCCTAAAAAGCACAAAACAGAAAAATAAGGGTTTCTATGATGAAGTAAGTTTGTTCAGAGTATAAAACAAAATACAAATATTATAGATAGAGAATCAATAAAAAAAATTACAAATAAAAGCTATGAGAAATATAAAAATACAAACAGATACTTGATTGAGCGCAAGATAATCCCCTCTGGTACAATCCCTCCCTCTCCTTGTAGTCTATTCACAAGTAGAACACTTGATTATTGCAGATCCTAGATTAAAAAATAGGATCCCCTAGTAGTAGTAGTGTGAAGCCGATATATATCCGGCCCGCCAAGTTGTACCGGGAGCTGAGAGTACGGTAAATCACAGGGAACAAACTAGTGAAGAGAAATCAGTAATCATCCGCTCCTATGCATTTCGTGAGTGTGCACTCACTTCCTCGGGGAGCTTGGATGATCACCGATAGAGCCATATCATTATATACACCCTCACGGTTCCAATAATTGCATTTCTTAAAGGGATAGAGATACCCAAAATAAGGGAGGATAGTATTCACTAAACTACATATAAAACATACTATTATGGTTTAATAAAATAATAAAAACGTAAATCATGATAATAAATTATACTTACTAAGATACATAAAGAATACTGCACACGAAAAAAACATATATATCATTATCAAGTAAACGTTTTCAAACAAAATACCACATTTTTAGAGAGACATGCTGATTAAGCGAGCAAACATTATATAAAAAAAATTGTATAAAAAACTGGTATACATTGGAAGAAGCCGATCAGGAAACATTAAGACTGATATTCTGAAGGAGTCAAAGAAAAAGGGTACTGTGTCTAAATACTATTTAAGATAGCACAAACTCCATCAATAGTACCCTGTAATGTTATACACTTCACACAAAAAAAATACACATAGAGAGGGTGGTCTTTCATTAACCCCCAGGTGTTGGAAAGGGAATAATGTTGCCAGTATGTTCCTCCTATGGAGCAAAAAATTTTACGAGAAAATGTAAGAAATTCAAAAGGGATAAAAAAAAAAAGACTACAATTCCTCGAGTAGATTCAATATGAACCGACAAAATAAATCTTATACCAATATAACATAATTTGGAGTGAAGATCCCAAGAGTTAAAGAAAATAGGAGACAGATCAGCCAAAGGAATGTGTCTTATACCCCACAAACTAAACACAAACAGGAGTAAAGACACAAGAAAGTGGATGAAGAACCTCAGATTACTACACTATCACCATCTAAAAGAAAGAATAATACTACCTATGGGAATGACAATTACATTGAGAGAAAAACATATAAAAAAAAAACTGAGAACCATTGATCAGGAAAGTGCTGTCCCTAAAAGAACAGAACAAAGAAATACGACAACATATCAAGCACAATGTAAGAATGATTTTTTTTATTTTTTTTATTAAAGTGGCTCACATAAATACCCACATAACACACAAGTATCCTCCAATGTGGAAAGATCCAGAGAAAATAGGAGAATCACGCTATCCAATGAAATCGGCCAGCCGTACAAAAAGAAATTTAGAAAAAGAGGAAACAGAGCAGGATGCAGAGTTCAACAGACAAAATGCCAGATTGGACAACGATACTTTATTATAAATATTTCTCAATATAAACTTAGAAAAAGGAAGAAAAATATTCTTGGATATTGATTGAAATTTGCCTCACACATCCACCTATTTCATACTGTTTGTGGATTTACACAAATTTATCTGCAAGCTTATCCTTTTTTGTTATTTTAAGAATCAAGGAAATAAATGGAGCCCGACTGAGATGAATATATGGCATAATTATGACAATCAACTAGAGATTTGGAGGGAATACGGACTTTGGAATCTCTGCAATATGAAAGAAAGGAAGATAGTCTATCGAATTAAATTATTCATTCCAACTTTAAACCAGTATCTTCCTTCTATTCCAGTCATGAACAATGTGGGTATATAGTGGTCTATCTGGTTTTAAAAGATATAAAAGACATGTGTGAGAAACAAAAGAAATACAAGTCAAACTTGACATTAAGAGAAAAAACTGCTCTAAAAACTCTACAAAATAGAGAGGCAGATAAGGGTGGTGCGATAGTGATACAAGATAAAGATCAATATATTCAAGAAGCAATGAGTGGTTGGAGATACCAATGTATATATGAAGCTAACCACTGATTCTACACATGAGTATCAATTGGAACTCCGCCAACTTCTGATGGAAGCAAGGGCGAAAGGAATCCTAAATCAGGACGAATTTAATTTCCTCTATCAGGAAAGACCAATTACGGCAATCTTCTACCATCTTCTGAAAATCCATAAGGATATACAAAATCCGCCTGGATGACCCATTATATCTGGAATTGAATCTCTTACTAGTAATGTAACGGAGCTCCCTATACCCCTGGTTGGGTACCTCCGCCAAGGACTGCTTCCTAGCTGGAACAGGGGACAAACCTCAGCACTCTTGCCCTCAGTCGCCGTGGGTTGACTGGGATCCTGGAACTGCTCCCTCCTGGAGCCAAATGGGGAATTAGCTCTAGTCCTTACAAGGACTTTCCCGTTGAATCCCCTGCAAGCTGGAACAGCAGACACAGGAGTAAATCTTCTTTCCCTCCAATAACAGGACGACACAGTTTTGGAGTGTAAGCTGGAATAGCTTTTAATGGAGGCACACTGGCCTTTTTAAAAACATACAATTTTATGAAACCCCCAAAAGTACCTTAAAAACACACTAACCCCCATCAAAGTCACATCTCGTGATAGCCCCGATCTGGGTGAACAACATATCCAAAAATCAACCAGATCGGTTCAGGGTGTCAGGGATTTCCTGGAAGTCATAGTTTTGACCGACCGCAAGCATGGCCCCATGCCCAAAACAGTTCCAGGGAAATCAGTGCTAGCAGTCGGTCAAGTTCGGTAGTCTTTTACAGGTTTCCCTGCAGGGCCCATAGTCTGTGGGCAGGAGGCTGGCAAGCAGGCTCCTCCATGAGCTTGTGGAAAACTCAGGTAAAAAGGGGAGTTTGCCACAAGTAATTTATCAGCATATGTGGATCACTATCTGCGACATATGGTGATACTCCTAGACTCGTACCTCAAAGATACCACACATTTGTTACAACTCATTCCAGAAATTAATTGGACTGAAGACTGCATCTTGGTAAGTTAGAATGTAACATCTATACATACCAATATTTCTCACCAAAAAGGTATAGGTGCGGTCCAATAGTTTCTAAGGCTGTTTAATGAAACGAATCATAACCAACAAAGTTTTATTTTAGACTGCATCAGTTTCATGTTAACCCACAATTATTTTCTATGTGATAAACACTTATCTGCAACTCACAGGAACAGCGATGGACATGAATCTGGCTCCATCACATGTGATCCTCACTATGGGATGGTGGGAAAGCAGTGTTTGGGACAACAATCCTTTCCAAAATAAAAATTTTTTATAAACGATTTATTGATGATATTCTGTTGGTGTGGCATGGGAATGAGGAAGATTTGATAAGATTTATAGCACATGCCAACTCCAATAACTTGCACCTTAGCTTCACACATGAAGTAAGTAGAGATAACATCACATTCCTCGATTTAAATATCTTTCAGGATGAGGAAGGTCATCTTCAGACTAAAATCATCGGAAACAGGTGGACCAGAATGGATTCCTTCATGCAAGAAGCGCACACCATCCCAAATAGATTAGAAATATACCTAAGAGTCAATACATGAGGATTAAAATAAATTGTAGCAGACCACAGGAACTTAATGAGGAATTTCAAAATCTTACTTCACAGTTTGTACAAAAACATTATGATTATAGACATCTCCGATCCACTCGAGATGAAGTAACACAAATGATCCGGGAGAATTTAATATACCCAAAAGCACTGGAAAATTGAATATCATGATAATGATAATACAGAGTCATTACCAATATTTGTGACCACATACAATACAGCTGCCACTGAAATAAAAAAAAAGATTATGTTAACACACTGGACGATTATTACTTGTGCAAAAAAAATTCATGCAAAAATTAGCAGGTAAGAAAAAAAACTCAGAATGGTGTTCAAACGTAATACAACCATTAAAAATCTTGTAGCCCCTAGTAAATACGACCATCTCAACAGTATTTCCCCTAAAAGGAATATACAGATGCAACAGGAAAGCCTGCTCCACATGAGTTGATCCTGAAAAAAAAAAAAACACTTCTCATCGAACCACCTAGATAGAGAGAAAACACACGAGATCGAACAATTTATTAACTGCAACACCACATATATGGTATATCTCATTGAATGCCCATGCGGCAAACAATATGTGGGACGCACATGCAGGAAACTTAAGACAAGAATAGGGGAATATCTGTGTGGAATCAAGAACAAATGTATGAATCATGGTGTACCTATCCACTTTGCAGAAAAACATGGGGCTAACCCAAAAGGTCTAATCGTGAAAGGTATCAAGGCGATTAGACCGACCATCAGAGTCGGCGACAGATTAACCCCTTAAGACCAGAGGGCGTACTATTACGCCCTATTATAGGAGCCTCCCCGCAGCAGATCTTCCTCCTGCAGCCCCCCACCCCCCGGCCTTGCGAGGATCTCACAATCACATGGCCGGGATAGCTGGCTGCAACATTGCCAGCAGGGGGGCTGCCTGTAATGACAGGTGGTCCCCCTGCTGGCTAAAAATAAAATTAAAATAAATTAAATAGTGTAAAAAAAATAATATATACTTAGATACGTATATACACACACATATACATACACACACGTACACTGTCTAGGTGTATTTTACTATTTATATATATAATTATATATATATATATATTAATATCAAATTACACGTAGACTGATACTGAATATATATATATAATTATTGTTATATATATATATATATATATATATATATAATATAAAAAAAATTAAATATGTAAATACATTAAATAAAATAAAAAAATAATTTAAAAAATATATATATCAAAATACACGTAGAACGAAATAATATCTATATACATAAATATATATACCTATATATAAATAAAAATATTTTTAAAAAATTATATATATAAATATATACATATATATTCACATACGTATATATATATATATATAGAATAAACTATAGTAAGAGGAAAAATTCCCTAAAAGGAAAAATAAATCCTCCACTAGAACTACCCCCAATTGACAATATATGTGTGATATAATCAGATAAAAATACATATGTAGAAAATAACAATAAACTTTATTAAATATCCAAATCAAAAGAAAAAATAATTATGAATAAAAAATGCAGACTAATCTCGGCTGAAAGAAAGCTGCTGAGCACATCAAGACCACATTAAGTATAGTAAGTACAAAATAGGGTTGTTACAAAACACAGTGAGTCTAAACAATGTAACAACCTCTAACAGAAAGACTCAAATGGCAACAGCAGCTTATAGAAAAAGCCGAAATAGTACTCAGCTGTAACCCTAGGTATATCTAAATAGGAGGCACTGTATAATATACTTTCTAAATAGTAATACTAGTAAATGAACCCTTACTTACTAAAACAAAAAAACAAAAAAAATAGATGACAGATCTATTGGTGATATCCAGAAATCGAAAGGATAGTAAGATGGGTAGTAAAGAAAACTGATATAGAAAGTGAACAGCAAGCAGGAGGTAAATCCTCCACTGTAATTCTCTAAAGTAAGAGTATATATGCCCCAATAATGCCCGTTGACCGGCCGCTCATATGTAAATATGGGTACAGCTAACGGAGCTTATATATAGACAAAATTTTGAGACCTTTTGTCGAAACTTTACCCTCATATATCCGGGATACGAAGCAAGCTCTTAATCGGCTCTCAAATCTTAAATTTTCACCTACAGTCCAGCTTTGTAGCTTAGACGTAGAATCGCTCTATTCCTCTATCCCTCATGAAAAAGGGCTTAGCCATGTGGAATTCTTTCTTGATAAACGAGGTAATAGGGATGACTCACATACAGCTTTTTCCCTACGCCTTCTGAGGTTCATCTTGTCACACAATTATTTTTTATTTAATGGTAAAATCTACCACCAGGTGAGAGGTACCGCTATGGGGACACCTTGTGCCCCTTCATATGCAAACCTCCACCTGGGATGGTGGGAACACTCGATCCATACTTCTGATGTCTTGTCAGAATACTTACCCTTCATTTTATGGTGGGGTCGTTATATTGATGATATCCTAATTGTGTGGCAGGGTACTTCCCAACAATTTTCTGAGTTAGTTGGATTACTTAACCAGAACGATGAGAACCTCCATTTTACATCTGAGTTTGGAGGACGTTCTATTAATTTTTTAGATGTGACCATCACCATCAAGGAAGATGGGACTTTTCAATCTACCCTGTTTAGAAAACAGACGGCCTCTAACTCCCTTTTACATTGGGAGAGTCACCATCCACGACCCCTTAAGGAAGGCATTCCGGTAGGCCAGTACCTTCGCCTCCGGAGAAACTGTAGCGACATTGAGGACTTCAAAATGAAAGCGAAACAGCTTAGGATACACTTCAAAGAGAAAGGCTATCCGAATCGCTGTTTAAAGAAGGCATATAAAAGAGCACTTTTAACTGAAAGGGATCAATTACTATCTGATCATCCAGTTAAGTCTGAGGGCAGGGAATTAGGCACTATTCGCATGATTGCGACATATGATACAGGCTGGTCTGAGGTACGTAAATCCCTAGATAGATTTTGGCCCATTCTTTTAAATGATGTACACTTAAAGGATGTTTTGGGCCCACAAGTAAATATTACAGCTAGACGTGGACGTAATATCCGTGACTTGTTGGTACCGAGTCATTTTTCCACTAAGACACCGATACGACCTTCCTGGCTGGGAACTCCCCCCTGTGGTACCTACTGCTGTGGCAGGTGTGTAGCCTGTAAGTACATATCTAAGGGCTCTAAAACAATAAGTGACAGTTTGGGCCAAGGGGCTTTTAAGGTTAAAAGCTTTTTTAATTGTAACACTAAGGGACTCGTATATCTTTTGACGTGCTCCTGTGGACAGAAATATGTGGGAAAAACATTTAGAGCCTTCAAGGAAAGAATATTAGAACATGTGAGATCCCCTAGGAATCGTCTTGAGACACCTATTTCTAGACACTTAAAAGAATGTCATCATGGCAGTTCGAATAATCTCCGATTTTGTGGGCTAGAATTAGTGAAGAGGAATCCTAGACGTGGAGACTTTGATAAGATCCTGAGACAACGTGAGTCTAGATGGATCTATGAACTAAAGACCCTCCAACCTCTGGGTCTGAATGAAGGCTTCTCTTTTGCCCCATTCATTTAGTCATCTCTGAGAGTTAATTTCTTCTGAACCTTACTTAATTTAAGTCTGATATTCATTTTGGTATTCATTTTGGTATTTATTTTGGCCTGCCGACGGGAACTACTATATAATGACCACATATATATTGTGTGGGTTGACTATTATCTTTTTGACTACATAATTTATGATTTATGTTTCCCTTTGTTATTTCCTTTTTATTTATCTTTTTTCTTCTCTTCCCCCCTCCCTCCTTTCCATATATAAATTTTTCCTCCCTCCTCTCCCTTTAGCCATGGCCATATATATTTGAACTCACTGTCATATAGGGATTTAATAATAGTGATTTACACACAATTGTACATAAATATATCCCCATCTTGACAGTTCTAATGATAAGAGTTTTATTAATCTCTTTTTACTCTTTATTTTGGCTATTTGGCTCATGAGGATTACTTTATTGGTGTCTAGGGCGGTCTGTTTGTATATCCTAGACTCAAAAGGAAGACTATCGCCGTCCTTAGGCAATCTGAGCCGGTTGATTTTTTAGTTTCCTTTTTCTAAGTCCGCGCGCATGCGCGGGGATTATGGACCTCTCGAGACACCGTAGATTTCTCCTGGCGAGGAGGAATGAATAGACGCCCCCTTTTTGTGGACGAACGGTGAGGATTGGTCTTCATTCTTTAGGAGGAGGAGTTCACTCGCTCTTTTAAGGAGTACGTTTGAGCGGGGGATTTGTACAGGATGCCCTTGAAAAAGGCGGTTTACCCGCCGAAACGCGCGTTGGGCAATATTTGATGCGGACATGTGTGTTACACTATTTTACACACACTCTTTCGTACGTTAGCTGTACCCATATTTACATATGACCGGCCGGTCAACGGGCATTATTGGGGCATATATACTCTTACTTTAGAGAATTACAGTGGAGGATTTACCTCCTGCTTGCTGTTCACTTTCTATATCAGTTTTCTTTACTACCCATCTTACTATCCTTTCGATTTCTGGATATCACCAATAGATCTGTCATCTATTTTTTTTTTTTTTGTTTTGTTTTAGTAAGTAAGGGTTCATTTACTAGTATTACTATTTAGAAAGTATATTATACAGTGCCTCCTATTTAGATATACCTAGGGTTACAGCTGAGTACTATTTCGGCTTTTTCTATAAGCTGCTGTTGCCATTTGAGTCTTTCTGTTAGAGGTTGTTACATTGTTTAGACTCACTGTGTTTTGTAACAACCCTATTTTGTACTTACTATACTTAATGTGGTCTTGATGTGCTCAGCAGCTTTCTTTCAGCCGAGATTAGTCTGCATTTTTTATTCATAATTATTTTTTCTTTTGATTTGGATATTTAATAAAGTTTATTGTTATTTTCTACATATGTATTTTTATCTGATTATATCACACATATATTGCCAATTGGGGGTATTTCTAGTGGAGGATTTATTTTTCCTTTTAGGGAATTTTTCCTCTTACTATAGTTTATTCTATGCTGTTTTGTATATAGGGTTATGCCCGTTTTGCTACCCCCTTAGCCCTTCTTCGGTACTCCTAGTCAGAGTTTTTACATTGGTATACTCTGCCTAGTTGTACTTTATTTTGTATATATATATATATATATATATATATATATATATATATATATACATATATTAATTCTACACATATATTTATGCAATATTTTTACATAATTGGGTATCTTAATTAATTACAATTAGCGGGACCTGCCTGACAACCCATGCCGAAAGTAAAGGGAATTTAATATGCTAGCACTATATTTAACCCTATAACTTTCCAAGACACCATAAAACCTGTACATGGGGGGTACTGTTCCACTCGGGGGACTTCGCTGAACACAAATATTAGTGTTTCAAAACAGTAAAATGTATTACAACGATGAAATCGCCAGTAAAGGTGACGTTTTTTGCATTTTTCACACACAAACAGCACTTACACGGACGATATTATTGCTGCGATACTTTTTACTGGTTTGAAACACAAATATTTGTGTTCAGCCAAGTCTCCCGAGTACAACAGTACCCCTCATGTACAGGTGTTATGGTGTTTTCAAAAGTTACAGCGTCAAATATAAGGCTTGTGTTTCATTTTTTTCACATTAAAATTTGCCAGATTGGGTATGTTGCCTTTGAGACCCTATGGTAGCCCAAGAATGAAAATTACCCCTATGATGGCATACCATTTGCAACAGTAGACAACCCAAAGCTGCATTGAGAAGTCTGTGATTGGACAGTCACAGCTAGTACTCCAGACAATTGATCCCCTAGGCACCGTTTAGTAGATCTCCCTTTTTTCAAGTTATACTTTTTGTTTGCATATCCCTTTTTATCCTTAGATTAATTTAAGGTAGGGCCTCCCTTACTCATTTCTTATACAGTGGAGCTCTCCTGATGTTGGTTTCCCCTTGTGGGACTCTACACATCACCTACTCCTATTTTGGAGGGTTACCCCCTCATTAGAGCTCCCTATTAGGTAGTTACAGTGGTGCAGCTCACGAGCCCTTGACTTGTATCCGGACTCCTGACCTGCACTCTGTTTACTTTATTTCTCCATTTTGTGTTTCATACATTTTTATATTGGGAAATTAAACTAACCCAAAATATGAGTAGAAACTAATTTTTTTAGATCTATATACTTATGTTTTTAATAAATCTGTTATGACTCTGACATATTTTAAACAAGTTTATGTAAATAGTTTTATAGATACAGATCACTGTCACCACAAACCTTGGTTAACGAATACCCCCAAGGGCTCAATCTTCAATTTGAATTTTATCTCAATCTTCAATTTAAAAAACACAATTTTAAAAAGAAACGGTACAGCTCGTAAATTACAAGGCATATAAATGTGCTGTTAGAATAGGCTATGCTTTTAAATAAGAGAATAAAATAAAATTATGAGAAAGGCAACAGCAACACGTATACAACCATTGCTAATCGCCAAAGTAGGATTATAGTTGGTAACTATTCTTTGGGTAACTTTAACATGTGTATTACAAGACATGTAACTGTGCTGTTAGAGTGGACTATACTTCTAAAAAATAAACACATTTAAAAAAACCAAAAAACAATTGATTAAATAATGTGCATGACTCAACAGCTTAAATGAACAAGTAGATAGCCACCTATACATTGGCAAAGATACATTAGTATATAACACTGATTGTACGATAAGGACAGAACTAAAGAAAAAAGACATGGGGCAAACTCGTAAGTAGATGCAGACCCCAAATTGCCCAATCCCCAATGGTGGAAATCTGCTCATCTGCAATGGTCAAGGTCCCACAAAAATAATTTCATGAAATGCTCTGGATGATGACAGCATGCTCTGATCTGTCCACTTTTGTGCGCAAATCTAGGTCTCTGAAGACCCAGGGCCAACCCACCTAGGATATTGTCATGTATACATCCTCTCCATATACTATGCACAACATAAATCACCTTTCCAGAAGTAGGAGAAGTTCTGCTCAGCAGTCCTATGCTATAAGACTGGGCTTTTGCGACATGCCGGTGGACGCCGTTATGTAACCCCATGTCTGTCCACAGTGGTAACGACATCGACGTGCGGGTGACGTCACGTGGAGGACGTGCGCACACATTTTGGGGTCAAAGGCCATATACGGCCAATCGGATTCACAAGAGGGACATTTTAACTCACTAATTTCTTCTACTCATTGCCCTGTTGTGGTTTCCCTTTGCTGGTTATCCGAGAGTGTGTTCCTGATCCTGTTTCTTTGGTTATTTTCTTTGGCTTTGTTCTGACTTCCCTGAATTCTGGTTTACCTGACTATTGGCTATTCCTTGCAACTGTGTTTCATTCTGTGTTCCTGACCTTGGCTAGTATTTTGATTATTCTCTGGTACGTTAAGTCCGGCCATTCTAAGGTCCGGTTAGACGTTATCCTTATTCCTAAGTGTGATGCTAATACTGCGTGTTGGATCACTTGTATTCCTGACAGATATGAGCAGCTTCAGAGAGATTGTCTATCCAAGGCTTGCAGCCTAGGTAAGCAGCAGCTGGATAGTGTTATTATCTGGGACTCATTTCAAGAAAGAGGTCAGGTCTGTAGGCTGGTTTCCGATTTTTTCTCAGGTGCAGACATCACCAAAAGTCTGATTGAAATCCTATATCTACATGGTCTGCTGTGAAGAGATGTTTGGCTTCTTAAAAAGAAAGGCACTGCCTGTCTCTGCTTCTTCTTGGTGAACAAGCTTGTCTCCAGGAGGAACTGGGATAACCTCCACCATCCCAAAGGGGGAAGGGGCCAGGGCTTCAGTCAGTACAAGGCTTTACAAGAGTGGAAAATCGTCTGTATATCCCACCCTGGCAGGCTATTTGGCCATAGCTGAAAAGGGCCCAGTAGACTTAAAGATACCCCAAGATAATTCAGTCTGTCAGAGATTCGTACCCTCAGGTAGTAGGAATGAGATAGAGTGATAGTAAACTCCAAAACTTCATAAAACATTTTTAAAAAGCTTAGTTTTGCTGTTCTGCTCATCAAGCCTCGGACTTGCTCAGTTGGCTAACCCCACAAAACTGGTATTGTACACAGATGGATTTATTAAAACATACTAAAAATGTACATATATTGTAAATACAATTATATAATACATTGTCATTTATGATGGAATTATGCTCACTTGCAAGCTATGAAGACTTTGTTGCTTAAAGTCTGTGTTAGGACACTGGGCTATTTAAAGGGGAACTTCTGAGAAGTACATCAATATTTTAAAGGTACACTTCAGACTCCTAAAGCACTCTAGCTTACTAAAAAAAATAAAAAAAAATAAAAGCTGTATATGTGAAGAGTGTGACCTCTTTCTAATTTTGCAAAAAGTACAGATTCAAAAGAAAATAGTCACTTATAAATTAACCTTGTTACACCCCTTTGGCCCTTAGGCTCTCACGCAAACAACTGGTCCTGTTACTCCCGGGTTTGGTGAGCTCAGTGGAGCTAAACCCAAGATGCAGCAATTGCCCAGAGCAACTGCTTTGCAAGAGTTATCATTGAGCTGCATTGAGAAGTCTGTGATTGGACAGTCACAGATAGTCTAAATGGGTTTAGAAGGGGAGGGCTTGCATAGGCTGCAAACAAGAGAACTACAGGTTTTGCAAACTGTTTTTAGATTTACCTATTATGACAAAATGCATAATTAAATGCATGCAAGTTTTCCTTTGGGATATATCTACTAAACAGTGTTTTTTATTTTTTATTTGGGCAGTGGAGTGTTCCTTTAAGTGCTGTTTGCTGGTTTGAGGTCAGTGGATGATCCTTAGAGTGCTGCCAATTTAGGAATATACATGCTTTTTTAAAAATGTATTTGTTGTCACTAGCATAATCTAATTATTTTGTCACTTTTTTATGACATGGGAAGAAAAGAAAGACCAGTATAAAGCAATACATGCGAGAAACATTACATTCAGTGTGTGTTATGACAAAACGAAGGAAAATGTACCAAAAATTAACAATATTAGGGGTGCATTAATACATCAATATTTCAAATGTAGGAAACAGACCATTTCCCTGAGATACAAGTAGTTTAGTTTAGTTCTTAAGACATGAAAAGAGACAGGGTGAAAAAAGCTTCAGAAACCCCTGTGCACAGAACAAAAACAGAAAAGAAAAAGAATAGAGGAGAATGCAGAGAAAGAGAGGGATTTGTAAAAAGAAAAAGCAGGAAGGGATCACCGTCCCTCTCTCTGGCTCCAGTGCTTATACTTCCTCATACCAGGGTCCCCTAAATAGGGTACACAAGCCATGAGCCTATGTACAGCGTTATCACTCCTGTCTCTGATATAGCAAGGCAGTCACCAGTCCATTGTTGTATTTCCATAACAAAGGTTCTTGACTAGCTTAACATTTTATTTTCCCTGTGTCTTTATGCAGATGGCACACTTAAGGCTCAAAATTATTATTTTTTTGTCCACTGATCTTCAAACCAACTCCAATGCATCTTCCCATGGCGCATGTACCTGGTCGGCGGCAGTAGGTCATTCAACAAAAGAAACCTGAATAAATCAGACATACAGTGAAGTTGGTAATTCAAAAAGTAAAGTCGCTAGAACAAGATCAGTGGTCTGAGAAGATCATCCTGTCAAGGGAGTATTTTATTTATTCACAAATGCATATATGTTAACGTATAACTGTATAAGACAACATTTTAAAATTATTATATATAGCTACATCAAGTATTTTTTTCCCTGTGTTTTAGAGCAACACTCTTTGTACCAAAACAACTTTAGCTTAATGAGCTAGGTTTGGTTTTTAGATTATGCCCCTACGTTCTCAATACTTAATTCTTTGCCATTTAGAAATTGAGAGAACACTGTACAAACCACACATATATTCTCTTTCACATATGTTGAAATAATAATAAATATTAGTGTCACCTTTCTAACCAATCTATTTTGCAATTATAAAATATGAACTTATCTTTATCCCATGGACTTTTAAAGTCCTTGAGGCATTATGCCCCTTTCCCTTGCACACTAATTTTTTAGTCTGGTCCAATAAATAGTTTCTCATAGAGAAGCACTGTGGCCCGTTGACACATCCACAGCAGTCACCGTGAGCCACCAATCAAATAGTACTAATAAGGAATCACTAAATTTGATGCTTCTCTGTTAGAAATCATGCACACTACACAATCATATACGTGGTGGGCGAGTTCACAAATAGTGAGCTGAATCGGAGACCTCTGTCATAAGTCCAACATCCAAGCAAATAGAATCTCGTTAGTGTAAAAGGTGCTGTAGAGTGCAGTCATGAAAATACACATCCAGGGTGTTAGGCAAGAACTTAGGCTAGAACTACCTAAACAAAGATTAACAAAATAAGATTATGAAAAATGTTGAGCAAGTAACTGTCACGTATTCATCCGCTTATAGAAATGTGGTTAATGACATTTACTGTCCACACAGGAAAAATTGTGCCGAGCAGCAACCTAATCCACAGAAGGGTTAATGCTGAGCAGCAATTATGCAAATGAAACCTGGTGTCACATATTCATCCGCTTATAGAAATGTGGATAATTACATTTACTGTCCACACAGGAAAAGTTGTGCCGAGCAGCAACCTAATCCACAGAAGGGTTTATGCTGAGCAGCAATTATGCAAATGCAACCTGGTAACTGACTTTGGGGTCAAAGGCCGGTTACAGCCTATCAGAACTAAAGGAGGGGTATTTAGGCCCAGTTCTCATCCTGCTCAGTGCCCTGTCGTGGTTGCCCTTGTGGTTGTCCGAGAGCATGTTCCTGTTATTAGTTTTCTACCTGGTTTTTGACTTTGGCTTTGTTTATTGACTTCTCTATATTCTGGTATCCGGACTCCTGGCTTTCCTCATCGCTGCGTCCTTTTCTGTGTTCCCTGACCTCTGCTAGTATTTTTGACTATTCTATGTACATTAAATCCGGCCATTCTAAGGACCGGTAATACGTTACTTATTTGTCATCCGTGCTATACAGTTCTACGTGCTGGATCAAACAGTAATCCTGACAGTAACACATTGAAGCAGTTAGTGAGATTAGTGGTAATGTCACTTACTAAAAACTTGGCATCCCGGGTAAAAATTACCTGTAAGTGTCCCTGGGCAACATACATAATTATATAATAAAAACCTGCATACCTCAAATGCTTATAGATTGTTTGAGCAGGGACTTCAGTTATCCTCTTTCTTTAAGTGTAAAGCACAGTAGATTATTTTGGCATTACATAAACAATACAAATACAAATAATACATGTGCTTGCATTTTTAAAATACAGGAAGATGGAATACAGAAGTAATTTATAACATTTTAGTAACTAACTATACAAAATATAATTACTTGTATTATTATCTCAAAGGGGTTATGCGTTACCCCCTCAGACATTTCAGAGTTTTTTTTAGACA
>OW240915.1:230903675-230917832 GCA_933207985.1 Pelobates cultripes
GTCATTATGTAGAAACATTTTGTAGGATTGTAAATAATACCAATACTTACAAGATAAAACTCACCAATATATAGCGGGATTTGAAATTCAAAAGAATTCACGTCATGTGATTTGGATTAAAGTACCTGCTAAGGAACCAGCTTTTTATTTTTCTTTAACCCTTTAGTGACCAGACTGCTTTTCAATTTCCTTACCATTTGGGACCAGGGCTGTTTTTACATTTCAGCGGTGTTTGTGTTTAGCTGTAATTTTCCTCTTACTCATTTACTGTACCTACACATATTATATACTGTTTTTCTCGCCATTAAACGGTCTTTTTTTTACTTTTATTTTCATCATTTAATTTACTATAGAAAAAATTATTAAATATGAAGGAAAAAATAAAAAATAAATACATTTTCTAACTTTGACCCCCAAAATCTGTTACGCATCTACAACCACCAAAAACACCCATGCTAAATAGTTTCTAAATGTTGTCCTGAGTTTAGAAATACCAAATGTTAACATGTTCTTAGCTTTTTGCAAATTATAGGGAAATAAGTAGAAGTAGCACTTTGTTTTTTTCCAAACCATTTTTTTTTTTTCAAAATGAACACAAGTTACATTGTAACACTGATATCTTTTTAGGAATCCCTGAATAACCCTTCACATGTATATATATTTTTTAAGAAGCAGACAACCTAAGGTATTAAACTAGGGGTATTTTTACTCTTTTCATGCATCCATTTTACCACCAATCTATGCCAAATAAAAAATAAATATATATTATATATATTTTTGACACACGTAGCAATTTAAGAATACATGTATGGAGGACTTTAAGGGTTACTGCCAAAGAACACCCCAATATGCGTTCAGCAACATCTCTTGAGTACATTGATACCATCCATGTATAGGTGTGTCAGGTTTTCTGGGGGCTAAAAGACCTTATTTGGAGGGTACGTATTCCAGTTTTCCAACTTGTAATTTTCACAGCTGGTTATCATGAACCCATGTCCTATTTGGGACATTTTTGAAGCTGGCCAATGTAATTTACCCTCATCAAACCATATATTATTTTTCAAGTAGACAACCCACAGTATTAAAAATGGGGTATTCCCACTCTTTTTTAGTAGCCATTTAGTCACAAACCCTGGCCAAAATTTGCGGATATATATTTCATTTCATTTTTCATTTTTAACACAAACTGCCATATCACCGATGATATTAACAGTATAAAACATTTTACTGCTCTAAAACACTCATATTTGTGTAGAATAATGTCTTACGAGTACAACAGTACCCCTCAAGTATAAGTGTTTTGAAACATTTATATTTGAGTTCATCGAAGTCTCCCGAGTATAACGGTATCCCCCATATACTGTACGTACTGTATAGTGTTTTTTAAAGTTAAAGGGTCAAATATAAGGCTTGCCCATTTAATTATTTTCATTGAAATTTGCCAAATTGGTTATGTTGCCTTTGAGACTGCATGGTAGCCCAGTAATAAGAATTATCCCCATGATGGTAAACGATTTGCAAATGTAGACAACCCAGTGTATTCAAAATGGGGTATGTCCAGTTTTTTCTAGTAGCCACTTAGTCCCCCCCGATCGGGATCGCCGGTCCAGATGAGTACCCGGATCATTTTAGCCGCAGAGGTGCAGGGTACATCCGCGGTCATTAACTGACTTTTTTTGTCCAGGTCGGGAAGGGTTAACTAGCTGCTATAGATGTATCATATCTGAACACTATTCATCCTCATGAAGGTGGTTTAACAGAAGTAAAACAAATTTTACATATAACATTACATTACAGTAATGTCACATCAACAAAAAGATTTTGTCCTTAAATGTGATGAACAAATGTTTTTGCAGATTTGTGGAAAAGGCATGGGCACAATGTTCATGCCCAGTTGTGCAATTATTTTTATGGAAACGAGTATAATGTGACTAAACTGTCATGATAGCATTTTAATTAGAGTGCAACAGCAGCTTCTAACATTTGTGTTTGAATCCTTCACACCAAGAAACACAATTTAAGTGAATCAAGCCAAAGAAGTGGAGCATATTTTTATGCAGCGCTACACTTATTTTCATTTTGTTTTATTCACTTAAAATATATTTGGGAAGACGAGACACTATGGCCTCAAATGGAACAGGGTGCTAGTCTCGAGCTATGGTAAATATGGATTGACAACATTTTTTTTAAATTCTTTATTTAATGAGAAATTGTCAAGAAAAACTAATATGTCAATCCTAAATATAGTAAGTAACAAACAACAGTTGCAATCCATTGAAAGAGTAAATGAATGTTAATGCATATCAACACTACACATTGGAGGAAAGACTTGGCTGGGTAAATATAAGAAGATAAATAACTAAAATGATAAACATTACAAGAATAATGGCTAAAAGCCACATTCAGTAACAGAGGTCATACATCAAAAGCATATACATAACATGAGAGAGAGTTAGAAAGAAAAAGGGAAGGACAGAAAGAAGAAGAAATTCACAAATAGCCATATAATGGTCAAGAGGCCATCAAGGAATGTAGCAAATAATTCCAAACCTTATAAAATGTGGTGAAAGTATGGTTTAAAAATGCAGTGAGATTGCCAATCTGCATATTAATAGCATTTTTTAGAATAACCTTCAGGATATTAGGAGCAACTTGTAACCAGATTTTAGCAAAAGCTCTGCAGGCAGAAAAGGCAATCCTAAATAGTAACTTATTTTCATAAGACTTAAGGGCCTCAATGTGTTTTGAAAGAAGGAAGGTCCAGCAATAAAAGGGGAGAGGTTGTGAGAGAACAGACTTGCACAAGCAGTGCACCGAGATCCAAAAGAGGGTCAAATGAGCACTAGACCATTACATATAGACGTGAGTATATTTCACACCAATAAATGCCAACATAGATCAGAGGGCATTCATCCAATGTGATGAAATATATTAAGTGTAACATACGAAAAACATAGTCCTAATCCATTGATCCTGTACAGTTACACACATATATGCCTTGGTATATTCCCACACATCTACCCAGTCCTCAAGTTTTAACATCACCCCCTAATTAATTTTACCATTTTATTACATAAGGATAGTGTCCCTTTAATGTGAGGTAAATTAGAGATTAGTGCCATGAATAATATACTAGATTGCCTACTTACAGCCAGATGAGGATGATGATGGGCTCTTGCTACAGTCTGGCTCCACTGGTCTGGTGTAGAACAGACTCTCTGGCGACTGTTTGTAACTGTGGTCACACAAGTCAATGTTTTGGGGGAATGTGAAGCAGCTCCATTTTCTTGGGCCCCTTGCACAGCTCAAGATCTGGGCCCCCAGGGCCTGATTGTGAGTATGCCCATAAGGCCCAGCCATGAGTCCACCTACATGTCCCACCTATTCGTTCTCTCAGAGGTAGTGGAGTGTGTAGGGGATGTGTTAGGTGTAAGTGTAGAGGATCTAAAGTGTGTGCTTATGGAATGTAGTGCATAGGGATACCAGTTTGTGTAGGTGATGCAGTGTGTGTGTGTGTGTGTGTGTGTGTGGTGGATGCATTGTGTTTTAGTGTAAAGGATAGAAAGCAATGTGAGTTTGTGTTTAAGGGATGTATTGTATGTTTCTGGTTGTGTTTAAGGGATACATTGTGTGAATCTGTTTGTATGTGTAAGAGATGCAGTGTGTTTCTTTAAGGGGTGCATTGAGTGTGTGTGTAAGGGATGCATTGTGTTTCTGTGTGTTTGTAAGAGAAGCAGTGTGTTTTGTGTGTGTGTGTGTGTGTGTAAGGGATGCATTGTGTGTTTCTGTGTGTAAGGGATGCATTGTGTGTTTCTGTGTATGTGTGCAAGGGATGCATTGTCTTTGTGTGTTAGGGTTGCATTATATGATTATCTGTGTGTAAGGGAAGCATGGTGTGTTTCTGTGTGTGAAGGGATGCATTATGTGTTTATGTGTATGTATAGGGAAGAATTGTGTGTGTAGTGTGAAAGAGAGAGTTTGTGTGGTAGGATAGAGTCCTTCCAGCCCCTTTGTGCTTCTATTTCCCCCCTTCCTCAGCCTCTCTCCCCTCTTGCTGCTCTCCCCCCTGTCCCTTAGTGGTCTCTCCTCTCCCCCACCCCATTAGTGGTCTCTCCTCTCCCGCCCCTGCCTCCCTTAGTGTACTCTACTCTTCTCCCCTCCTCTCCCCCTTTCCATTAGTGGTCTCTCCTCCGCCCCCTCCCTCCCTTAGTGTTCTCTCCTCATCCCCCACCCCTAACCTAGTGGTCTCTCCTCCTCCCCCCCTCCTCAAGTGGTGCCCCCTCCCTCCCTTGGGTCTCTCCTCCAGCCCCCTCAGTGGTCTCCTCCCACCCCTCCCTTCCGTGGTCTCTCCTCACCCCCCTTCAGTGGTCTTTCCTCACCCCCCACCCTTAGTGGTCTTTCCTCACCCCCCCTTAGTGGTCTCTTTCTCAGCCCCCCCTTCCTTAGTGGTCTCTTCTCAACCCCTTCCTTAGTGGTCTTTTCTCACCCGCTCCCAAATGGGGCTCTCCTCCACCCCCTTCCCCTCAGTGGTCTTCCCCCAGTTCTCCCTCACCCCCCCCTACCTCTGTTTTAGCGTGACCGAGCTCCGGTGCAGTCTGCAGTACAGGAGCTTCTGTTTCCTCTACCCGGCCTGACTGACAGGAAGTGCTCACTGAGAATAGTCTTAGCTCATTGACAACCTTTTAATATGCTGGAGAGAAGATGAGGGTTCACTAAACAATTTCATTGCATGAACTGTAATCATTAGAATTTATTTTTACATCTCAAGTACTATTTCAACAAAATTTCTAGATATCATTTATATTTATAAACATGTTCAGATATTAAAGGGTTCAAAGAATAATCAGAGACAGTGGCCAGAAGAATCAGACAGAAAAAAATATATATTTCGCTTTAAAACCCTAGCGTGTGGAACAGTGTGTAAAACACGCAGAAGATTACCCCAAACTCTGACAAGAGGCAAAAGCAGTAGAGGTGTCTCTTTAGCTCTAAGCAAGAATGAGGTGCACAGGCAAGAAATATATGAACATGGCATCTACAATGCACGAGGAAAGTACTGTACAAGTGTCTATCACAGGAAGAACTGAGCAGCTGGAACAAACAAAGTGCTCTGTAGGCTACAGCAGGTATAAGGGAGAAGTAGACTTGGCTGATTCATGTATACATCCATATCTGGTCAATCGAAAAAGTAGGTCCTGGTACAAGAAAAATGCAACCTATTTAAGTCAGGTTGCAATTTTCAATTCCTAAGTGTTGAATAAAAAAAAGCAGCCACAGGGAAGCCATATCCATTTCTTGATTATATGTTGAAACTGTATATATTATATTTCTCCCAGTACCCTAATTGTCCCTCTTTGGAATCAGATTTTACAAGCCGAAAAGGGAATCTAATATATTTTGACTTACTGAAAAATAAAATACGTGGGAGCACTATTATATTTGTGCGATTATGTTAAATAAAAATATTAGAAAATAACAAAAAGGTACCACAAAGGAACCAAATAACCGTGCCTAAGAGGTTCCAAGTGGGGGTAACCCACAACAATTCAATTGGATTACAAAATAGACAAATCCCTCCAATAGATAAAATAATGGTAGAACAACTATATTAGCATATGCAATGATTAGAAAAATACGAGTAAGAGAGTTCCCACCTTGTATAACCTCTGATCCAGTACCAGTACTTTATTTAGCATACTGCAATACAAAAATAAAGTGGCTTGATCCTCCTTTTCCTACAGAGCACCGCAATTATGGAATAACCTCAGGGACACAGTCGAATCTTCATTCAATCTAAAATCCTTTAAGAGATCTATGGCAATATATATAGATAAACACAAAAAGAATTCAGCGCTAGTAATCACAAAATTAGTCAAGGTAGGCAGCAACCCAAATGAAGGAAAACCCCTCGGGTCCTTCGGTGGATAGATACAAAAAGATATGGAAGGGCTGCACCAAATAAGGGTAGATAGTCCAGTAAAGTATTGCTAGGGTGCCAATAGATGGTCTAGGATACTTGATAGAGTTCCTCTGTGGATGCGTCTAGTGTAGACCATTCCGTATATGTAAATACAAGAGAGGTAGAGGCGACTAATGGTATAGTATGAAAGTTCAGGGTGTGATAGGTAACAAAAAGTAAAAAACTCACATTCAAGAGAGCTATGGCCAGCTCTGGTGTGGATTGCGTACAGCGGTATAATCCCCGCTTATGGGATATGTAGGGAGGGGTCTCCGTCAACACCGTCTGGTAGTCCAGAACTCGGAAAAGAAAGACAGAAAGCAACAATAGTGCTCTCAATTTTGATGTGGTTCAATGTGCAGATAAGAAGAGGTAAAAAACTCACATTTGAGGGAGCTATGGCCAGCTCTGGTGTGGATAGCGTACAGCGGTATAATCCCCGCTTATAGGATATGTAGCGGCGATACGTCCGTCAGCACCGTCTGGTGATCCAAGGCTCCAATATAGAAGAATAAAAAGCAGCAATAGTGCTCTCAATTGTGATAGGTTAAGAGAGTAGTAGAGAAAATAAAATAATACTCACAAATATAGAGCAGAGGTACTGCTCTATGGATAGGCACTGGTGGTATGATCCCCACCTAGGATTTCTTGGAGTACTGGAACTTTAAAATTGCCAGTGGAAGTAAAAGTAACCAGGAAAGGTTAAAATGCCAGGAATAGGTAAAAAAAGTAAAAAAAGTTGTTTAAAGTACATAAAGAGTGCAATAAAAAGAGGATTGGTACAATAAAGTAGCCATAAAACTTTTATTGATCTAAAATAGACAGTAAAATACAGAATTAATAACCATAAACGCGTTTCACCATAAGTGGCTTCTTCAGAATGAAGAAGCCACTTATGGTGAAATGCGTTTATGGTTATTAATTCAGAATGAAGAAGCCACTTATGGTGAAACGCATTTATGGTTATTAATTCTGTATTTTACTGTGTATTTTAGATCAATAAAAGGTTTTTGGCTACTTTATTGTACCAATCCTCTTTTTATTGCACTCTTTATGCACTTTAAACAACTTTTTTTACTTTTTTTACCTATTCCTGGCATTTTAACCTTTCCTGGTTACTTTTACTTCCACTGGCAATTTTAAAGTTCCAGTACTCCAAGAAATCCTAGGTGGGGATCATACCACCGGCGCCTATCCATAGAGCAGCACCTCTGCTCTATCTTTGTGAGTATTATTTTATTTTCTCTACTACTCTCTTAACCTATCACAATTGAGAGCACTATTGCTGCTTTTTATTCTTCTATATTGGAGCCTTGGATCACCAGACGGTGCTGACGGACGTATCGCCGCTACATATCCTATAAGCGATTATACCGCTGTACGCTATCCACACCAGAGCTGGCCATAGCTCCCTCAAATGTGAGTTTTTTACCTCTTCTTATCTGCACATTGAACCACATCAAAATTGAGAGCACTATTGTTGCTTTCTGTCTTTCTTTTCCGAGTTCTGGACTACCAGACGGTGTTGACGGAGACTCCCTCCCTACATACAGGGAGTGCAGAATTATTAGGCAAATGTGTATTCTGACCACATCATCCTCTTTATGCATGTTGTCTTACTCCACGCTGTATAGGCTCGAAAGCCTACTACCAACTAAGCATATTAGGTGATGTGCATCTCTGTAATGAGAAGGGGTGTGGTCTAATGACATCAACACCCTATATCAGGTGTGCATAATTATTAGGCAACTTCCTTTCCTTTGGCAAAATGGGTCAAAAGAAGGACTTGACAGGCTCAGAAAAGTCAAAAATAGTGAGATATCTTGCAGAGGGATGCAGCACTCTTTAAATTGCAAAGCTTCTGAAGCGTGATCATCGAACAATCAAGCGTTTCATTCAAAATAGTCAACAGGGTCGCAAGAAGCTTGTGGAAAAACCAAGGCGCAAAATAACTGCCCATGAACTGAGAAAAGTCAAGCCTGCAGCTGCCACGATGCCACTTGCCACCAGTTTGGCCATATTTCAGAGCTGCAACATCACTGGAGTGCCCAAAAGCACAAGGTGTGCAATACTCAGAGACATGGCCAAGGTAAGAAAGGCTGAAAGACGACCACCACTGAACAAGACACACAAGCTGAAACGTCAAGACTGGGCCAAGAAATATCTCAAGACCGATTTTTCTAAGGTTTTATGGACTGATGAAATGAGAGTGAGTCTTGATGGGCCAGATGGATGGGCCCGTGGCTGGATTGGTAAAGGGCAGAGTGCTCCAGTCCGACTCAGACGCCAGCAAGGTGGAGGTGGAGTACTGGTTTGGGCTGGTATCATCAAAGATGAGCTTGTGGGGCCTTTTCGGGTTGAGGATGGAGTCAAGTTCAACTCCCAGTCCTACTGCCAGTTCCTGGAAGACACCTTCTTCAAGCAGTGGTACAGGAAGAAGTCTGCATCCTTCAAGAAACATGATTTTCATGCAGGACAATGCTCCATCACACACGTCCAAGTACTCCACAGCGTGGCTGGCAAGAAAGGGTATAAAAGAAGAAAATCTAATGACATGGCCTCCTTGTTCACCTGATCTGAACCCCATTGAGAACCTGTGGTCCATCATCAAATGTGAGATTTACAAGGAGGGAAAACAGTACACCTCTCTGAACAGTGTCTGGGAGGTTGTGGTTGCTGCTGCACGCAATGTTGATGGTGAACAGATCAAAACACTGACAGAATCCATGGATGGCAGGCTTTTGAGTGTCCTTGCAAAGAAAGGTGGCTATATTGGTCACTGATTTGTTTTTGTTTTGTTTTTGAATGTCAGAAATGTATATTTGTGAATGTTGAAATGTTATATTGGTTTCACTGGTAATAATAAATAATTGAAATGGGTATATATTTGTTTTTTGTTAAGTTGCCTAATAATTATGCACAGTAATAGTCACCTGCACACACAGATATCCCCTAACATAGCTATAACTAAAAACAAACTAAAAACTACTTCCAAAAATATTCAGCTTTGATATTAATGAGTTTTTTTGGGTTCATTGAGAACATGGTTGTTGTTCAATAATAAAATTAATCCTCAAAAATACAACTTGCATAATAATTCTGCACTCCCTGTATCCCATAAGCGGGGATTATACCGCTGTACGCAATCCACACCAGAGCTGGCCATAGCTCTCTTGAATGTGAGTTCTTTACTTTTTGTTACCTATCACACCCTGAACTTTCATACTATACCATTAGTTGCCTTTACCTCTCTTGTATTTACATATACGGAACGGTCTACACTAGACGCATCCACAGAGGAACTCTATCAAGTATCCTAGACCATCTATTGGCACCCTAGCAATACTTTACTGGACTATCTACCCTTATTTGGTGCAGCCCTTCCATATCTTTTTGTATCTATGGCAATATACCTCAATACAGAATGCACCTGTCATGGCTGAATATATTTGTTACCTGTGAAGTGTTAAATTTATATGTGTGTATGTATATATACTGTTTGTATATTGTATTTTTGTAATATTGTATCCTATTGTAACAATGCAATGTTTTGTGGACCCAGGACATATTTGAAAACGAGAGAAATCTCAATGTACCCATCCTGGTAAAGTATTTTATAAATAAATAAACCATGAGGCTGTGGTTCATAATGTGGGTTAAATACTGGGTTTATATTTAAAAAATTTATCTATAAACAAACATTTCACAGAAGGAGCAATTCACCAGGGTCTTAGACAGGGATATCCACTGATGTCCCATAGAGCCAGACAAAAAGTCTCACATAAATGGAATTTAAACTTATTTGAAAACAACTACCACTAGAGACCGCTCTTCTGGTGATATATCAGGTGGAAATGGTGGAGGGAAAAAATATATAAAATTTAGAATAATATTTAGAATAGCAGATCATACATTAAATTTTTAATACAGAATAAATCTAAACTACAAATTAGTGTTTTACCTGGTGAAAATCAATTTTTTATTTTTTTATATTCATTGACAAGTCTTTAGAACCCTAATTAAAGCAAAATGTATAACCATCATCGGTTTTTACTATAATCAAAATGTAAACATATGAATTTAAACATATATGCAGATTTAAGTGTCACGAAGAATAACACTTTGCCTGCAACAGCCAATATAAGCACATCACAAGAACTAGACACTAAAATTGCCTGCTTCAAGTATTGATTGTTTCTCTTCACATAGGGAGGTAAAACGTCTGGCAGCAGGATCAAGTTGAGTTTATCTATAAATAGTGGGCCCACTAGGAAGTACTATTCTAAGAAAGCAGTGGAGGATACACATTTACAGCTCACAACATTATTTTTGAGTAACAACTGTTACAACGTTCATGAAAAAGCATCAAGTATTTCCATACACAATACCATATACAGAAACAAATACCAAACACACTTTTATTTCATTTTTAAGTATTTCTGGCATGATACATTTTATACCTGGGAGACTAATCATTAACAGTTAAACAGACCGAAATTGATAACAACTAGTGACTCAGTAACTTTAGGATATTGATACTTTGTAGATTTACTGAGCAATTCCAAGAATGCAATCATCCAATTCCTAGAGAGAAAGCAATGAACAATGAATACTTGCTTTATTTAACTGCATATATTCTAGCAGCATTATTGAGAAAAACACACTTTTCTTATTTCATTGTATTTCAATATGCTTGTCACTTTATTCTCTGAGGTGACTGTTTCACTGATAAATATTCATGTTATGGAATAACAAAGAAATTAAACATATAGCAAAATCTTAAACTCACTTTATGTATATAATTATAACAATGTCAACTTGGATATTATCTGGTGTGGGCTCAAAGCCACATATTAACCTATATACTGTGACAAACCACCTCTTTTCCAGGTAGGATTTTGTCACAGTTCTTATGGTAACCACAGCCTTCGAGGGCAGTGGCTTCCAACCCAGTCCTCAAGTACCCCCTACCAGTCCAGGATTTAATGATTACCCTTTTGTGTCTGAATTGTTTTATTTTTCTTTCTAAAAACACCTTGTACACAACTGCTGGGTAATCCCTACATTCTGGACTGTTAGGGGGTACTTGAGGACTGGGTTGGAATCCCCTGTTCTAGGGTAATCAAAGTCCAAAACACATCCAGCTCAATTTTCCAGATTTATTTTATGAAAATTAAACAGGTGTTTAAATAAAATAAATAAAAAATTCCTTGCTCTTGCTTGAGCACTTACTAGACATAGAAACCACCATCTGTAATTGGGTGGCTTTCCCACTTACCAATTTTCAATAACAAAATATGCTTGCAATAAACACAACTGCTCTGTCCTTCAGCTCTCGTAGCCGGCTTTTTCTCCCTCACTCTGCAGCAGGGTGATCCCTCCTTTTTAAAGCCTACATGCTAATTGACCAGCTACAGGTGAGTTTAAATTAGTCCACCTCTATGGAACTCTTAAGTTAAATACAAGTCCTTGTCTGGCTGTTACTTAGCAAATAGTGCTATTTGTGCTCTGGCCCACCCTGCTCTCTAAATGCTTCGCCCCAGGGACCTTTACTGTGGTTTGCAGACTACCAACAATATATCTTGCAAACTTAACATTTCTCCCTGGGATATTTAATTGAAAAACCCCAGGCTGTTGTTTAGTAAAGCAAACCTGATGTATCTTCCCCCAACAACCATGCCACATTGTCTCTCACATTAACTAAAGGAACACAATAGGGTCAGGAACACAATAGGGTCAGGAACACAAACATGTATTCCTGATCCTATAGTGTTAAAATACTATCTAGCCCCCAGCTCCCCCTAAATACAGCAAAATCTTACTTTGAATTCAGTCAACTACTGCTTTCTCTAACCTCTGTTCTGCCTCCTTGGCTGACATCATCAGAAGTGGTGATCTCAGCCAATTACAATGCTTTCCCATGGGAAAGCATTGGATTGGCTCTAGATTGTCAAGTAGGTGTGTGTGTATCTGTGAGTATGTGTGTGTGTGTGTGAGAGTGTATGTGTGCACGCGTTTATATATGCATACAAGTGTATATAATTTTTTTTTGGGGGGGGAAGAGTTCCCACACTTTATTCCCCAGGATTTAACCCCTGACTAGATTGGCTGAGCTTGTCAAGGAGGCAGATCAGGGGCAGAACCAGCACAAGTCAAACACAGCCCTGGCCAATCAATGGTCTCTCCTCTCCCCTCACCTTTAGTAGTCTCTTGTCATAGAGATGCATTGAATCAGTGCATCTCTATGAGGAAAGTTTAGTGTCTCCATGCAGAGGGTGGAAACACTGAATGTCTGTGCAGCACTGCCCCCAAGAGGCACCTCTAGTAGCGGACTGAGGAGTGGTCAGTAGAGGTATCCCAAGGTTATAATGTAAACACTGTCGTTTCTTGGAAAAGACAATGTTTACTGCAAAAAGCCACTAAATACTAAGTCCTAGATATTTCGATTTCAGGAAACAACTTACCAACTTGTAATTTAACAAGTAGAAAAGTAGACAGAGACCAAACATGCAGGGCAATAAAAGCCCTCAGAATTCTGGATGTTTAATAGAACTGTTTCTTTTGTTAACTAAAATATTTTAATATTTTACTTATGGAATAAGACTACTCAGCAAGGGATTGTCCAAATTACGTAAAGCAACAATGGAATGTCATTTATAATTTAAGGAGACAATACGTGTGTTACAAAAAGATGTTTATAAAGCAAATATTTTGAGCTTTCTTTACTGTAACCCAAAAACACCCTTTAACTCATATTTGTATTGCTTATTCTAGGACTATGCTTGTTGTGAAAGTTTCAGACTTTAAATCACAAGCAACTGGTATTGAAAATGTCATTTGTGCATTTTTACACTTTGTTCAGCATAATTAAACAGGCGAAATTAACTAGTATGTCTCATATATTGTTTCATCCAACACTTTCAAATATTTCTAATTTCACAGAAAAAAAAATCCAAAGGGTATTCAAACAGTTTTGAGAACTGGTTTCCAACTCAGTCCACATATGATGCTATAAGGCCAGGTTATATATAAGCCATATTAGATCAGAACTGTGATATTCCACGTGCACCTTTTTAGTGCTCAATGATTTGTTTGGGTAACAATGATCTAGAAAACATTTTTATAAAATTACAATCACTTACAGGTTTACTCGTGATTTTACAATTCAAGGATGATATGAAGAAACTTTTTTTCTTGCTCATTGGTCTACGACAGCGGTTCCCAACCCGTGGTGCGCATACCCGAAAAGGTACAATTCAGTGCCCCTGGGGGTACGCTAAACAATTTGGGTAATGGCGGCAGTACGAGCTGGGAACCACTGCCTGAGTGTATCGGGTGGCCCATGCACTTTGGGCCACCCGATACACATGTGCCTTCAGGGGTCCGGTCACGGGCTGCAGTGGATTAATAGTGCGACCAGACCCCTGTGTTACCTGCAGCCAGAGCTGGGAGGAAGTAAAAGCTTGTAACTACTTTGTCCCAGCTCGCACACAGAGCACGCTGCGTGGGAGAGGAAGGGGCGCGGCAGGTGGAGTTGACAAGAAGAGCAGCAGGATGCCAACTCCCACCAGACCCAGTCAGCCAAAAGGTAAGATTTGTGTATCTGTATGTGTGTGTGTGTGTGTAGTGTTTGTGTGTGTATGTGTATGTCTGTGAGTCTGTATGTGTCAGAGTATGTCTGTGTGTCACTGTGTGTGTCACTGTATGTCACAGTATGTGTCAGTGTGTGTGTCATAGTATGTGTCAGTGTATGTTACTGTATGTGTCAGTGTATTGTGTCACTGTATGTGTCGGTGTATTGTGAGGATATTTATGGGGTGATAAATATTAAAAATTATATTTTCATAAAAATTATCAAAAATGAATGTAATCATTTTTATTATATCAAAATTGATATCTTGGCACTGTTTCTCTGATTAATGATTTAAAGCTGAGAATTACCCACTATTTTAATTCTCCTAGATCCTGAATTAAGTTCCATTAGAAGATTTTATTTCACATATTAATCACAAATTAATTCTAAAAATATAATTTATTGCGAAAATAATAATAATATGTAACATGCGTGTTAATATCAGTGAATATTTAGGAATAACATAACTATACAATATGGCAGTGGTTTAACAATTACAGACAGCTAAATAGCAACTTAAATGCAACAGTTGTATGAAGTTTTCAAACAAGATTTACGACAGGAC